>VWZE01018328.1:97178-182733 GCA_013396675.1 Eubucco bourcierii
GCTCAGAGGGCTGGAGCAGCTCTGCTGTGAGGACAGGCTGAGAGAGTTAGGGCTCTGCAGCCTGGACAAGAGAAGGCTTCCAGGAGACCTGATAGTAGCCTTCCAGTATCTGAAGGGGGCCTACAGGAAGGCTGGGGAGGGACTATTGACAAGGTCTTGTAATGACAGGACAAGGGGCAATGGGTTTGAACTGGCAGAGGGGAGATTTAGACTGGATGTTAGGAGGAAGTTGTTTGCAGTGAGGGTGGTGAGACACTGGCACAGGTTGCCCAGGGAGGTTGTGGCTGCTCCCTCCCTGGAGGTGTTCAAGGCCAGGTTGGACAAGGCCTTAAGTGAGTTGTACTAGTGGGAGGTGTCCCTGCCTATGTCAGGGGGTTGGAATTAGATGATCCTTGAGGTCCCTTCTAACCTTACCATTCTATGATTCTATAAGTGGTTGCTTGTTAATCTAATCACCAAAACTAGAGCTAGATACCTTTATTCTCTAGGCCCTTTGCTAACCAGCAGACAAATTCCCTTCACATCCCAATGAGAAAGTTTTAACAAAGACTGACTTTTATTTCTTCTTCTAGGAAGGCTGAGAGGAACAATACGTATTGGCAGAAAGGCTTCTCACTATGGATTCCTGTGAGAAGATTCCTCTTGCTCCTGGGTAGGTAGCAGGGAATATTTGATATTACTCCACAAATCATTTGATAAGATGAAAAAAAGAAAAATCAATAGTGGTTAAATAGCCTTGAAGAGGAGTTGTACTTCTTGGCTCGAGACCCAAACCTGCATTTATGCTTCAACCCCGCCCCATGCACCAGACTTGGTAGTTTGATGATGGTTGGACTCAATGATCTTAAAGGTCTTTTCCAACTGAAATAATTCTATGGATTCCCACCACCACCTGTACCAGTGTGCTGGCACTGGTCACAGCCATGGGAAGGCACCAATAATTGTGTCCTGCCCTGTTGAGTTTGAACAGAAATCAACTCAGCGTTTCTGACATGGGCCCAGATCCTGGCTTTGTGAACACAAGGTACATTCCACTCTAATTATTCCTAATTGCTATGACTTAATGTGTAAATATTTGCAGCACACGAGTATAAAAGTGCTTCCATATTGTTAGCTGCAGACTCCTCACCAGCTGTGGCTATGTTTTCTAAGCCTTTCCAGTTTCTCCAGCTACAGGCCACGGAGTACGCTCCTCAGCTGATGTTCACTTTGAAGTGAGGGGCTGCCTCCTTTTGTTGAGGTTTTCAAAGAGTTGAATGGGAACCAGTGCAGTTCTGATGCCCTGTCTGCACACACCATCTTCCCACAAACCTTTATTTTATCTATTTGTTATTGTTTTCCACAGCTGCTGGACGTCTGTCATTGCACAGCCTGAACCCCACCTACTCTAGGTATGCTTTCACCCTGTCTTGCCTGCTCCCCCTGGTACTTAACATTCTGTCTCTCCTCCATCCTGCTTACACTGTTCTCATAGTAGTATATTGGGTAACAAACTGGCAAGATGAGGCCAGCTGACAGCAGACCAGACGTGACCCAAGCACATTCTTCTCCATTCAGTCCCTGTTGTTAGTAAAGCCAAACCTGCAGAGAGAGTCAGGCAAACTCCAGGGTGGCCAGAGAGGTGGCTGAGCAGTGGGTGGCTCTGGGAATAACTGAGTCTTTGGCTGCCACTGCCAGAATTTCACAGGATTGCTCTGGAGGCAGCTGTCCCCAGGGCCAAGGCAAGCCTTTGGAACAGGGTCAAAGTGACAGACAGCTCTTAAGGTCTCCCTGAAATGCTTCAATCAAGTTTTCCATGTCCATCAGTCCTACACCTCCAGAGCAGTCTGGCAGCATGAATCCCCGTCTGCATCAGCCATCAAATTCTCCTGGAGCTGCAGTGATTCTCAGCCTCCTTCCACTTGCAGCAGTAAACTGGAGCAGCTGAGACTGTGTATGCAGACACAGTGCTGTAACTTACTGCCACGTCCCCTGAGGCATCTTAGGCCATAATTTATACAGCTCTGAGTGTTTTTATATTATATAGAACTGAGAGCTTGAAGGAAAACCAAACCAAATGAAACACAGCAAATACAGACAATGAACAGTCTGAGAAATTAAAATAGCCTCACAACTTGCAGATCCCAAACTGTCCCCCTAAGTGACTCACCCTAAAGATGCCTTGCTTCTTAAGTTAGAAGAATTGTAAAAATAAAGGCAGACTGAAAGAAAGAGCAAGCTTTCAGCAGATTCATAGGTTACTTAATTTTTCTTTTCATCCTTATCTCTTGTCACAGTCAAGAAGCTCCCCCAAAGCTGAGGCAGGGGCTTTGACTATGATGGTGACAAGGTAGCCTGCTCTTCCCTTCTTTGGGGATAGCCAGGCACTGTCACCTATCAATCCATTTGTCGTTTTGCATCCTCCAGGGCTAAATGCCTCTTCTCTGAGATCTGACACAGAGCATGTACCACACTAGGTTCTACTAAGAGGCTAGCAAAGACCAGTGAGATGGGACAGGTCACAGGATGACTGAGGATGACAGCAGCTTGAGTCACATCCACTGAATTCTCCCTTTGTCCACTCTCACCTCACAGAGCTCAAGATTTTGGCAAAGTTGAAACAAGTTTTAATGAACAGTAATAGCAAACCTGAATTAGTCTAACAATGCAAGGTGATAAACATCCAGGCCATGCTTCTTACAGACAATACAACATATAGACTCTCCTCTAACTATGTCTATCTCTGCCATTCTCCTCAGCACTTTTCTGCTAACTGAATGGCAGTTTCCTTCTGGGACTAACAGTTCCCAGCACACTCCGAGTAATAAATAGGAAAATCTTCAGAGCACTCTGTTCAGTCATCATCTGAAGTGTTACCAACACTTTCAGTGTTGAGCAGGCCTTAGTCACTCATCCACTTCTGTAACAGACATGGTTGCCTCATCAATAACCATCTGCAAAAGGGTCAGAACATCACAGCTCAAAGGGACTGCTTTGAGCAGAGTAAGGAGTTCTCCTCTAACCTCCCCTACTGTCTGGACAGCAGTTAAAGGTAATTGTGTTTTAGAAGTCTATACTCTTAGTGTAGATTTAATTATATGACCACATTTAGTAATTTCTGATTATCAGTCTGCTCCCACACAAAGCTCCATCTTTGGCTCCAAGAAAAGCAAGAGGAGGATGTTGGTTACTAGCTGGGGAAGCACAGCAATCCATTCTTATACAAAATTTGCTTTTGAACATTAGCAAAAGTCTTCTCCATTTAATGCAAACTAAAGGGGATACCATAATGACATGGTAAAAGAGATTAAATAGTAACCCTCAAGAGTTTAAACATCCAGGTGCTTTGAAAAGAAGCTTCTAAACTCTTCCTTGAATTTCGAGTCATACCATCATGCCCTGTGGAAAAGGACCTTGGAGTCTGGGGTGATGAAAAGCTCAACATGAGCCTGCAGTGTGCACATGCAGCCCAGACAGCAACAGAGTCCTGGGCTGCAGCAAGAGCAGTGTGGGCAGCAGGGCAGGGGAGGGGATTCTGCCCCTTTACTCTGCTCTCCTCAGACCCCACCTGGAGGCCTGTGTGCAGTTCTGGAGCCCTCAGCACAGGAAGGACATGGAAGTGTTGGAGTGGGTCCAGAGGAGGCTACGAGGATGCTCAGCGGGCTAGAGCAGCTCTGCTATGAAGACAGGCTGAGAGTTAGGGCTCTGCAGCCTGCACAAGAGAAGGCTTCCAGGAGACCTGACAGTAGCCTTCCAGTATCTGAAGGGGGCCTGCAGGAAGGCTGGGGAGGGACTATTGACAAGGTCTTGTAATGACAGGACAAGGGGCAATGGGTTTGAACTGGCAGAGGGAAGATTTAGACTGGATGTTAGGAGGAAGTTCTTTGCAGTGATGGTGGTGAGGCACTGGCACAGGTTGCCCATGGAGGTTGTGGCTGCTCCCTCCCTGGAGGTGTTCAAGGCCAAGTTGGAAGAGGCCTTGAGTGAGCTGTACTAGTGGGAGGTGTCCCTGCCTATGGCAGGGGGTTGGTGGATGATCCTTGAGGTCCCTTCCAACCTTACCAATCTATGATTCCATGCCATATCCAAGCAGAAGCATTAATCACAATGAACAGCCACAGCCTATCTATCACAATAGCAATAAAGACATAAATATTATCTGACAGACTTTTTCAATCATCTTATATGTGCTTTTTAACAAGCCTCCATAACACAGGGAACATGTGAGCCCTGCTGGTATACACTGTATGGCAAGGCAGTTAAGAATATATTGCATTTATAAACTATGCACAGCTTTACGAGTCTCTAGCTATAATTTCATCATAGCACAGTAATTGGAAAGTCTGCATAATTCTGGAAGGAGATGTGTTTTAGTTAAAAGAACACTATTATTGCTAATTGGATACCAAGCTTACATTGCAAATCAGAGCAAAGTATGGGCTCCTAATTACAAAGTTTTTTTTCAAACAAGTACTGTATGTCTTTAAATTTTTTTTGGCTAACGAGTGACTTAAATAATCTTAGTGTTACAAAGTCCATAAATCTTCTCTCTAGTTGTGGCTGATGAAATGTTACAGGATAAGAATGTGTGTGCCCAAGGTAAATACCTGGTTTGGCAGCCTCATCTCCTACAGTGAGACAAGGTAAGGGGCTAAGTGACTGGCACTGCCACAGCCTCAGGCAGAGAAGGTACGAAGTAGAAAGCTGATATTAACTTATGTACTGTGCTGCAGCTTAACACATTTTAAATGGGCTGGGCTCACTCCTTGGCATCTGGAGCTAAAAGCTTACAGCCGTGCTCCTAATGTGGAATGGACTTGTGTGTTAAGAGACTTTTACAGTGCAAGCAACAAGCCTTTATAAAGTTGTTAAGGTTCTGAATCTGGAGCTGTTATACAAGGCTATTTTAAAATTTATTTTGTCCAAATGGTTTCTCTTCTGCCTGCCTTGACCTGCTCCCACTACACTTGCGGCAGCAGCACCCAGCAGGGCGCTGGGTGACAAGCCCTAATGGAAATCAATATCCTAGTTGGATCTGATCCTTCAGCAACCCACCTGGCTGGCAGAAAGCACCAACAGCCTCGACTCCTGTCAGTCAGTGGCATGGAGAACACTCAACAGAAGCTATGATCCTCGTGGGATCTGCCTGTTGAGCACACGGGGGCCAGGCTGTATACCCCAATCCTGCAGCCAAGGTGCAAGGAATTACAGAATCATTAAGGTTGGAAAAGATCTTTAAGATCATTGCGTCCAACAGTAACCCAACTAACACGATCACTAAGACATGTCCTGAAACACCATATCTACAGTTTCTTGAACATCTCCAGGGATGGCAACTCCACCACCTTCACCCTGCTCCAAGGCAGTGGAGTATTTTTTGGGTAAGGATGTTAACACATTGGTTCTTCAACATGGCCTTAAAGAGATGCTGCTTATCTCAGATCTCAGACTAAAAAGCCTTGTGCATTAAAAGAATGAAAAAGAGGGAACTGACAAACTTGTGCCTCTTGGCATATGTAATGTGGCCCAGGAAGATCAACAATGCTGTTCAGAGTCTGAAAGCCTACCTTTTATTCTTTCCCTATTAGAAGAAATGCATGCCTAAGTTTGAAGCCAGTGCTGTAAAGCCAATCACGTACTGCACATCTCTGGAAATCCTTCTGATTTTTCATATTTGCATTTTGCATCAGGAATAGTGTGGCCAGCAGGAGCAGGGAGGTCATTCTCCCCCTGGACTCTGCACTGCTTAGGCCACACCTTGAGTCCCATGTCCAGTTCTGGGCCCCTCAATTTAAGGATATTCAGGTGCTTGAGCGTGTCCAGAGAAGGGCAACGAGGCTGGGGAGAGGCCTCGAGCACAGCCCTATGGAGAGAGGCTGAGGGAGCTGGGATTGGTTAGCCTGGGGAAGAGGAGGTTCAGGGGGGACCTTCTCGCTGTCTACAACTACCTGAAGGGTGGTTGTAGCCAGGAGGAGGTTGCTTTCTTCTCTCAGGCAACCAGCACCAGAACAAGAGGACACAGTCTCAAGCTGTGCCAGGGGAAGTTTAGGCTGGAGGTGAGGAGAAAGTTCTTGCCTGAGAGAGTCATTGACTGCTGGAATGGGCTGCCCAGGGAGGTGGCGGAGTCACCGTCCCTGGAGGTGTTCAAGGCGAGTTTGGACGTGGCACTTGGTGCCATGGTCTAGTCTTGAGGTCTGTGGTAATGGGTTGGACTTGATGATCTTTGAGGTCTCTTCCATCCTTGGTGATACTGTGATACTGTGATATACACACACACACACACATATACACACCCGCGCGCGCACAGACACACATAAGATCTTTAGTTTTTAAAGGTAATGTAGACTCAGCCATGAGGATGCTGCTCAGATGTCATCCTGCATAGCAGCAAGGCAGGAGCCATGTGGTCCACATTTAAAAGCTGTACTCACACTGGTAGCCCCTACCAGCAAGGACTCACTGCCAGACAAGCCTGCTAATCATTAGTTCAGCATGTTTCCACCTATTCTTCTTTAGGGAATGGTTGTGGCACCTTTCACCAGGTTACCTTGTAATACTCTTGTCTTATCAGCCAGTTGGAACAGAAGAGGTCTTGGATATCCATGGATCTCATCTAGGCTGAAACAGTCCCCAAGGTCTTGGAGTTCAGCAGCTCTGCAGGGTCTATGTATTTAACCTTTCGTCCCAGCCAGGTTATTAAAGTGAGATCACTGAACCTGATTCCAGAAGCGAGAACGGAAGCAGCTTGCTTGCACTGTTGCAGATGAGTAAGCAATGGCTAAGTCCCAGTTTATGACCACTCTAATTCTTTTCCCATAAATCCACTTACCTCAAATCACAACTGAATGCCCCTGAAAAACACGAGAGCAGAACACTGCAAGCTCCATTTGGCTTGTAACTAGTTGTTAATGCAGGACTTGAAAAATTATTTCTGTAACAAGTTCAACCACAATCTTCTCCATCCAGGGGTAAGCCAGGTTTAGTTTTGCAGGGTAGGTGACTCAGTGTACGATTAGATGTGCAGTGCTCCAGGCACACTAGCCAGAGAAGCTGATTTGTAGACTTCTTTCCACCATCAGACAAGTGGCACAACTTTATCCAAAACCTAGCTCGGATGGCCAGAAATGAATGACAGAAGATATTCAAGCTGCACTGCCAGGCAGAGAAACTAAAGATAAGTTTCTCTGCATTGATTCAACCACTTTCCTCAGGTTCAAGCCTTTGGTATTCACCATTTGCCTTTTAGGATCCTCCTGCTAACTTGACGAAATCATGGCAAAATCTCACCTCTCCTAGAATGATGGCTCAAGTACCACAGTGTGACAATAGCTCCCTTGGAGTTTTCACTCAGTTTCAGGTTGGCAGGTATTTTCCAGACCAGGAGAACTCGGAATTGTTCCAGAATAGGAAACAAGTCCTTTGGGACATGGAGCAAAACATCAGCTGGGAGCTTTTAATAGGGCAAGTATGGCAGAAACCTAGCGACTAAATCATTAGCAATCATAAAATAGGAGAAAAGGGAGAGAGGCAGATGTGGGCACATAGAATAGATCATAGAATCATAGAATGGTAAGGTTGGAAGGGACCTCAAGGATCATCTAGTTCCAACGCCCTGCCATAGGCAGGGACACCTCCCACTAGTACAGGTTACTCAAGGTCTCATCCAATCTGGCCTTGAACACATCCAGGGAGGGAGCATCCACAACCTCCCTGGGCAACCTGTTCCAGTGCCTCACCACCCTCACTGTAAAGAACTTCCTCCTAACATCTAGTCTAAATCTCCCCTCTGCCAGTTTAAGCCCATTGCCCCTTGTCCTGTCATTGCAGGACCTTGTAAATAATCCTTCCCCAGCCTTCCTGTAGGCCCCCTTCAGATACTGGAAGGCTACTATCAGGTCCCCTCGAAGCCTTCTCTTCTCCAGGCTGAAGAGCCCCAACTCTCTCAGCCTGTCCTCATAGGAGAGCTGCTCCAGCCCTCTGATCATCTTTGTGGCCCTCCTCTGGACCCGCTCCAACACTTCCATGTCCTTCCTGTGCTGAGGGTTCCAGAACTGCACACAGTACTCCAGGTGGGGTCTGACGAGAGCAGAGTAAAGGGGCAGAATCACCTCCCTTGCTCTGCTGGCCACGCTTCTCTTGATGCAGCCTAGGACTCGGTTGGCTGTCTGGGCTGCATGTGCACACTGCAGGCTCATGTTGAGCTTTTCATCAACCCAGACTCCAAGGTCCTTTTCCTCAGGGCTGCTCTCCAGCCATTCACCACCCAGCCTGTATTTGTGCTTGGGATTGTGCCTACCCAGGTGCAGGACCTTACACTTGGCCTTATTGAATTTCATCAGGTTGGCCTGGGCCCAACTCTCCAGCCTGTCCAGGTCCCTCTGGATGGCATCCCTGCCCTCTAGCAAGTCGACTGTGCCACACAGCTTGGTGTCATCTGCAAACTTGCTGAGGGTGCACTCCATTCCTCTGTCCATGTCACTGACAAAGATGTTAAACAGCACTGGTCCCAGCACTGACCCCTGAGGGACACCACTTGTCACTGGTCTCCAGGTGGACATTGTGCCCTTGATCACCACTCTCTGGGTTCGACCATCCAGCCAATTCCTTATCCAGCGAGTGGTCCATCCATCAAGTCCATGTTTTTCCAGTTTGGTGACCAGGATGTCAGATGGGAGGACATGACTCACTCCCTTTTGGATAACTTTAATTCTTAATCAGAATCTCCACTAGAGAATTCAGTGACTTCAAGCAAGAACACATTCTTGTGAAGCTGAGTACAACACGTACTCTTCACAATCCTCAGAAACCTGGGACAGACCAGGTACATTAAAAAGGGAGGCGAACATAGTTCAGACCTCACTGGAAAATAATCTGTAGCCACCTTACATCAGCCAGCCAACTGGCAAGGCTCTCTGATGTGCTCTCATCTCAACAGCAAAGGCATGCTATACCTAGCAGATAACCTTTCTACACAGTACAATTTGTTGGACTAAAACTCACGGTTCGACAGCCCCAGGCTGCATCACCCAAACTTCACCTGCAGTACATTTCTTTCCACTTTCAGGTACTGCATTGGAGATTTTAATTTCTGTTCTGCCATTCTGTAAATCCTGAGCTTTCTGTTTAAGGTTGCTTGCAGTGAGTCAATTTCAACTGAAACTAGGCCAAATCCTTTACCTAAATCCTTACAATCTGGTTTTAAAAGGTGCTCAGAATTTTGCACCTCTTAAAAAAAAGTCAAAGTGCTCTTCCTTAGACACCATTTCTCTCTTGACTCAAGCTGACTGCATATTTCAGATCACTTTAAAACAAAGTCAAAGTCTCTTCTCTTTATCCTTAGTGCTCTCTGTTTCACTGGCTGTTTCTTTTTAGGGGCACATTTGCCTTTCCTGTCAAGACAAACACTTTCCTTTTCTTATCACCAAGCCTTGCTCTGCTCAGGTGGGTTCCAATTAAATAATTAAGAGAGTTGCTTCAAGACCAGCTCAGGTGAAATAGGTGAGAAACTGCATGCAAGAGAGCAGAGAAGTGGCAGGAGCTTGGAGGAGTCTCTATTCTGCACAGGCTATCCTGAGGGCACTGACCACTAACTCTGCTTTTGGAACACAGCAAATAAATCTGTTAGGAGTGCTTCAAAGCCAGCTGTGAGGTTTCCCATCTGCATGTAGTGTGAGCACATTTTAGGCTGTCCCAGAGTTAACACACAACATTCCCATTAGCTTTTGTTAACTTCCACATCAGAGGAAGCCAGACTCTTAAGAAGATTAACCTCTGTTCTAACTGTTCCTTAATTTTTATTAGGACAATTTTTCAGAGTGGGTTTGCAGGCTCTTTTTGCTCCTTCAGATGGAGACAAATTTCTCTGACGAAAGCTTCAGACTTTTAATTAAAACCAAAACAAGCCAAAAAACCCTACCCTGTAAAATTATTTTCCTTGAAGAAACTGCCAGAACTCTAGGAATCAAATTACAGAACAGGAGCAGGCGTCACAACTCCAACTTTACGTAGTGAGGAAACCTGAATGGTTCTCTGAGGTGATGAGTTGATGTGAAACAGCACAATTCTGCACCGAGGAGGGAATTTCTATTTGTATTTAATGATCTTGGTGAAAGTGAAGCTTCTGAGCACATGTAATGGATTTCTGTCTTCTTAAAAGTTGTAAAACAATTCTTTTGCCTACATCTGAGTAACTCCTACACTTAAACCTTCAGCCATCTACGAAAGAGAAAGACTGAAGGTTTCCATTTGTGGTCTGCAAAGCATTCAGGTTAACTCTTTGAGACTGCTTTAAAACATAATTGCACAAAACTGATTACCAGCAGACATACATTTGCTGTCCAACAGTCTGCAATTCTACTCAGCCATTTCTTAGAACTCTAAAAACTACCCCAGGGCAGAGGGTCTGGGTTTGGCCTTCTCCTTCACTCACAATCCTGTTTCTACTCTTTAAATTGACAGACATTCTCCATTCATAAGCCTCATTGAATAAATGGTCATCAACTTCAGGAAAATCAGTCTCTGCTACATTCAATAACTGCTAACCCAATTTATCCAACCAATAAATAATTCCTTGCCCTCTCCTCCCTTCTTCTCAACTCCTAAGTTATTACTACACAGCAACATCTTGGCTCTATGCCTATTTAATCTTGGTAATAATGATCAAAACCAGAGAGCACAGATCTGAGTACCCTGATTAGGATCACCATCCAACTACACATAATGCATATACTTCATTAGAAAGAGAAGGTTCTGCCAGAGGTTGCCATAGTTGATTACAACTTTTACATTTCTCAGGGTTTAATATTATCAGTAGCAGCTTAGATCCCACTGGACTGTAGATGGCAAGTTTATTAGGTTTTTCCATTGTTAGAAGCAAATAAGGAAGTGGGCTTTTTTCCTTTTCACATTAACTTATGTCAAGAATGATGACTCAAAAAGTCATTAGAGAGTAGAAAATACAGGGTGACTACAGTGTAATGCCTTACAACTTCTGTTCCTGCTCCAGCAAATGAGAAAATGTTTGAGGCTTCACAGTCAAATACATGAAGAAACAAGACAGCTGCAATTTAATGTCTGAGTGATGTCTCCGTGGAGCTTTTTGCAGTATACATTCAGGAATCCACTCAGAGAGGACATGACTCAATTCCTATCCGCGACAGTGGCCAAACATCCACTGACCAAAATTGTACAGGCTAAAGGTTTCCTTTGTCAGTCTCATGTTATGAATAACCAGTCTGCAGGTGGATGGTCTAGTTTACCTTGGCAAGCAGAAGATGGCATACTCATTTATACAGTCCCAAATAACAACAATGTGTCCTGTGCTCTCATGTACAACAACAGCTACCACTTAATAATCCCCAGTGTCTGGTCCCAAAAAACCAAAACAAAACAAAAAAATTCACCATTACATTTGACAATAAATTCTAATTTAAGGTTAAATTTATCTAACCTTCTAATATCTGGAAAATTCAGGAATTAATCTGCATTCATTGCAGACTTACTGGCTGATTCTTCTGCAGATGGTGGTGTTGTCAGCTAGCAAAGCCTTTTCTCCTGCTGATGGGCTGCATAAAAACAGCCCTTAAGGCCTGAGGGGTTAAATGCAATTGTTTAAAGGGGAAAATGCAAAGATGGAGTTTAAAGTAATACTTTGCTACAATCCTGCCTTCAGCAGGTTAAAATAAGTTTAGAGCCTTTTCCCTCCCCTCTCTCCAGAGAGTCAAAGCTAGTGAGGGTCAGAGCACGGACAGTAATTTGCTGCAGGTGCCGGAGATACTCAAGTTCACTCTGGCTCATGGCCCACAAGAAGAACCATCTTCCTCACCTATTTTACCCCAACAAAAGCAGCCTGGCTCTGCTGAAAAACTAAAGGTGTGCAAGAAAGATTTTCTGTACGAAGAGAACGTTCCAGGCAAAATGGCAGAGGCTTGCTGCTTGCAAAGATACCAATCTCCTACTAGTCTTCATGAAAACTGGTAGCTAGGTAGGGAAGGGACTGAAGGAAAGCTCTCAAGTGGAGACTAACTTTTCCTAGACATCAGAGAACCCTCACAAGCACTTAAGTCTTGAAACAAATGGGCTTAATTAGCTCTGCTGTCTGCAGACTTGTTTATAAGTAAACTTCTTCATCTGCTCTACAGAATACTAAAGAATCACTTAGTGTAATAATACCCACAGGTATGGGATGAGACTGTACAACGTGTTTCTCTGCTGTCTCTGCTCAGAAAAGATGTTAAGTCCCTTTGTCCAGCATGGACAGTGTGGGTGGGGGGTGGGCAGAAACTGAGGGAAGAGGGGTTTGTCTGTACACATGGGTTAAAAGACATTTAATGAATCACAGAAAATAACAGTTTTACACAGTAAAAGCATTCCCTCTCCCAGCTTCTCTCCCTCTGCTTTTCCACATAAATTATGTGAACATATCATCAAAACATGGTGATTTTTATTGTCATAAATGGGGCCATATGTCAGTTAAAACAGAAAATGTGTGCTGAACTGTGATGTGGGTTACATGATACACTTTAATTGGATGTCACTTTAATGTAAACAGTTTTACATAAAGCTCAGCCTAAAAGAAAACTTTTTTAAACTGTCATATATTAGTTGCTCAAACAACTTGATGGTGCATGTGTCTTTTGCATTGTCTGCTCAATCACAGAATCAACAGAATGTTAAGAAGGTGGAAGGGACCTCAAGAGATCGAGTCCAACCCCTCTGCCAAAACAGGATCACCTAGGGTAATCTGCACAGGACTGCATCTCCAGAGAAGGAGACTCCACAACTCTTCTGGGCAGCCTGTTCCAGGGCTCTGTCACCCTCACTGTAAAGAAGTTTCTCCTCATGTTGAGGTGAAACCTTCTCTGTTCCAGTTTGTAGCTGTTGCTCCTTGGCTTATTGCTGCTGACCACTGAAGAGACTGCCACCCTCCACTTGACACCTACCTCTCAGATATTTATAGGCATTGATCAGATCGCCTCTCAGCCTTCTCCTCTCCAGACTAAACAGCTCCAGGGCTCTCAGTCTCTCTTCAAAGGGGAGATACCCAAGTCCCCTAATCATGCACACGGCTCTCCATTGCACTCCATCTAACACAGAGAGGGTTTCAAAGGGTATCAGTCACAGAGGGGCTGTATTCTGATCTCACATCAAAGCAGTCACAGAGATTTTGCTACATGTACTTGGAACAGGGGACCAGAGCTGGCTTAGCAGCAGTGGCGAATTATGAGCTCTAGGCAAGTGGTTGGACTTCATCTCAAAGGTCTGTTCCGACTTCAGCAGTTCTATGGTTCTATGAAAAGAATCTTTTTGCATAAACTTGTTTGTCATTTGTTCATCTGAATGTTTAACGAGTGCAGTTCACTTGTGGTCAAGTCTGTATGCCAACAGCCCTTTTTGAGGTGGGAGAAACCTTAATCTGCAAACCCAAACCTAAGTACCGTACCACACTCTTACACAGGCAAAACAACCAACTTTCCCTCACAAAATACACAACTCCAGCTGCCCACAGGGAGATAACTCCACACTGCCACAGTAACAAACAGCTGAAAATAATGGCATTTTTAAAAGATTCTTTTAAAAAGAATCAATCATTTCTATAGGGAGACAGGAACACATCAGTATTTGCTAGCAGACACCACAAGGTTACTACAGCCATTCTCTCCCTATAAACATAAGGCAAAGCAGTCTCACCTCACCTGCTGCTCCACAGCAGCTGCTGCCAAAGGTTCACTCTTTGATGTCGCTGTGCTCTAGTATCACAGCAATACTCGGAAGGGGACCTGTTGAACAACACTGACAAGTTCAATTTCAAGTGACAACTAATTAGTCCTCCCTTCAAATAACAAACTCCTACTTACATGTCAGACATGTAGCTGGATTGCTCTTGCTACCTTTTAAAACTACTTGTAGATGTCCATCATATTTGAAAAGTCATGGCAGACTGGTGAAGTTCCTGCTGACTGGAGGAGGGCAAACATAACACCCATCTTCAAGAAGGGTAAAAAGAATGACCCTGGAAACTACAGACCAGTCAGCCTCACCTCTGTGCCTGGCAAGATCGTGGAGCAGATCCTGCTGAAAGGCCTGCTAAGGCAAATGGAAAACAAACCAGAGGTGATTGGTGGGAACCAGCATGGCTTCACCAAGGGCAGATCTTGCCTGACAAATTTAGTGGCTTTTTATGATGAAGTCACAGCGACAGTGGACAAGGGAAGGGCAACTGATGTCATCTACCTGGACCTGAGTAAGGCATTTGACTCTGTCCCACATGACATCCTGGTCACCAAACTGGAAAAACATGGACTTGATGGATGGACCACTCGCTGGATAAGGAATTGGCTGGATGGTCGAACCCAGAGAGTGGTGATCAACGGCACAATGTCCACCTGGAGACCAGTGACAAGTGGTGTCCCTCAGGGGTCAGTGCTGGGACCAGTGCTGTTTAACATCTTTGTCAGTGACATGGACAGAGGAATGGAGTGCACCCTCAGCAAGTTTGCAGATGACACCAAGCTGTGTGGCACAGTCGACTTGCTAGAGGGCAGGGATGCCATCCAGAGGGACCTGGACAGGCTGGAGAGGTGGGCCCAGGCCAACCTCATGAAATTCAATAAGGCCAAGTGTAAGGTCCTGCACCTGGGTAGGCACAATCCCAAGCACAAATACAGGCTGGGTGGTGAATGGCTGGAGAGCAGCCCTGAGGAAAAGGACCTTGGAGTCTGGGTTGATGAAAAGCTCAACATGAGCCTGCAGTGTGCACATGCAGCCCAGACAGCCAACCGAGTCCTAGGCTGCATCAAGAGAAGCGTGGCCAGCAGGGCAAGGGAGGTGATTCTGCCCCTTTACTCTGCTCTCGTCAGACCCCACCTGGAGTACTGTGTGCAGTTCTGGAACCCTCAGCACAGGAAGGACATGGAAGTGTTGGAGCGGGTCCAGAGGAGGGCCACAAAGATGATCAGAGGGCTGGAGCAGCTCTCCTATGAGGACAGGCTGAGGGAGTTGGGGCTCTTCAGCCTGGAGAAGAGAAGGCTTCGAGGGGACCTGATAGTAGCCTTCCAGTATCTGAAGGGGGCCTACAGGAAGGCTGGGGAAGGATTATTTACAAGGTCCTGCAATGACAGGACAAGGGGCAATGGGCTTAAACTGGCAGAGGGGAGATTTAGACTAGATGTTAGGAGGAAGTTCTTTACAGTGAGGGTGGTGAGGCACTGGAACAGGTTGCCCAGGGAGGTTGTGGATGCTCCCTCCCTGGATGTGTTCAAGGCCAGATTGGATGAGGCCTTGAGTAACCTGTACTAGTGGGAGGTGTCCCTGCCTATGGCAGGGGGTTGGAACTAGATGATCCTTGAGGTCCCTTCCAACCTTATCATTCTATGATTCTATGTTCAATTGCTGGCATTAACACGGTCTCAATCAAACTGATGGGTTTATCAAACAGCTTTGGTTTCTTTCAGGCACTCAGGAGCCTTGCAGGCACATATTACTATATACACCATGTCTGATCTTAAATGTTATCTCTCACACTTGAGGTACAACCCCATAGCATGGGTAGAAGATTCTGGGGGAACCTTAGAGCTGCCTTCCAATAGCTGAAGGGATCCATCAGGAAAGCTGCAGAGGGATTTTTCATCAGGGTGTCTAGAGACAGAACAAGGGAGAGTGGTTTGAAGCTGAGGAAGAGCAGGGTTAGACTGAAGCACTTCAGGATGAAGGTTGTGAGAGTCTGGAACAGGCTGCCCAGAGAGGTTGTAGACACCTCCTCCCTGTAGGTGTTGAAGGCCAGGGTGGATGAGGCTTTAACCAGCTGAGACTAGTTAAAAGGTGTCCCTGCCCACAGCAGGGAGGTTGGAGTAGATGATCTCTGAGGTGCCTTCCAACCTTAGCCATTTCTGTGATTCTATGAATTATCTCTGTAAGGAAAACAACAGCTCTAATTTTTTTCATCTGTAGTTTTCTGCAGTAAACTCTACATATGAGAGCCATGGCAAAGGTCTGCACGATGCCATCTTAGGCCTAGACTTCTCTTACAGCAGAAGCAGCTGCACGTCTCTCTGAGAAGCATCTAAGATCTAGAGGGTTTGGAATTGCATCTCAACCACCAACAAAGCTGCTGGAGAAAAAAGGGAGCAGCACTGTACTGCAAAGCTTATCCTTACAGCTCCTGTTCCTAGTTATTGGACATCATTACAGTTTTTATAACGATGGCAGCATAAATCAGCAGGCTGAGGCTGAATATAATCTTCCACCCTTGTCTCTAGATAAAAATCTCTGTCCAAAGAAGGGACAAAATAAAATTCATTTCAAAGAATCACTTTTTTCCCCCTTTAGGTTTATTTTAGTTTCATTCAAGAGAAGGCATTAAAAAAAAAAAAAAATCCATAAAGCAAGCAAAACCATAAAACTCCCTTAAAAAATAAAATTTATCTTCAAGTTTGAAACAGCATAAGCAGGCATTACAAACATCTCTGTTAAAATCAGAATAATAAAACTTGTCTTACAAAGCCTAGGGCAATAAAAATGGAAGAGGACTGCTCTGCAGCTCTGCTGGCTTGCGCTAACAGCAGCATTTACCACTTGAACGTAAACAGCACTGCTGCTTTCTCACGTGCTGCCTGTCACCGAGGCATGCCTCAGACACATCACAGTGCTGACTCCGTAAGCAACGCCAGGGGACAGAAAGCATTGGAAGATACAGCCAAAGCAATGCGCCTGGCTAGAACCGAAGGAAAACTTTCCTTCATCACAAGGAAAATTAGTGGAAGCTTCACTGCTTTAAAGCATCATTTTGAAAATCAGTGTCTGCTGAGATGGAAATGATTTTAACCATATATT
This sequence comes from Eubucco bourcierii, assembly GCA_013396675.1. Lineage (NCBI taxonomy): Eukaryota > Metazoa > Chordata > Aves > Piciformes > Ramphastidae > Eubucco > Eubucco bourcierii. The sequence goes on from VWZE01018328.1 coordinate 113,988, forward strand.
GTGGAATGAAAGGATGTTCTAGAACATTTGCCTGGCTGTGCTGAAGTGGGCATCCAGTATCTCAGCCCATAATCTACCAGAAACAAAAAGGCAAAACTCCACAATAAAGCTGCTGGAGCTGTGCCAATATGAACAAGAAAAAAAATCCAAACCACAGTGGCTTTTCTGCCTTGTAATAGGAAGGCTTTGGATCTGCTACACCTGAGCAGGCCAGCCCTGCACTCCCAGTGGACACCATCTGTTCCACTTAAGTGTGCAAGTATATTTATGCTCCCATCTTCCCTTACAGGCTGGCTTCCCTTCACAGAGTGATCTCCCTGGATATATGGTGCCTGGGGTAGTATGCTGCAAAAATACCAATTCCAAGCTATACTGGATTCCTCTATTGGCAACATGAAAATTTCAGTGGAAAAAAGTTAACTTTAAGATAATTGAAAGAAGCATCAGAATTCCCCTACATAAGTTCAGGGTGATGTTAACAGATCCCTTGCAGCAAGCCTTACCCTGCAGAAAAGGAGAACCTCCTCCAAGGAGGATGGCATTTCACATGCCAGCCTAAATTTAGGCAAGAGGTTTTACCCAGGCTACAGCCAAGGAAAAGATCATGTCTAGTTGTCTTCATTAAGCACCTAACATTTACTCCCCTGGAATTTTAAGTTGTAAACCTCAGAACCTTATGGGGTGCATAAGAGCACTGAAAACCAGACTTACAGAGTTCAGGGTATAACCTGTGCGGTAGCTTTATACCTTTATCCACCTGGGAACAAATCAATATATTTTCCAACCAACCCACAGAGCATCTGAAGAATTGTTGCTTGCAGTCATAATGGTGTGAAATGAGATTACTTAGTTCATGTGAAAGTTAGTACAATTTGAAGTAGAAACACACATGGTTTGAGATAGCAATTTGTAAAAACCTCTAGCTGTCAGGCAGCTTAAACAAGTAAAATCCTGAACTGCATCGTTGTCATTCAGTGCCCTGACCTGGCTTAGAAGAGTCAGGATTTCACCTGGTACTGCATAAAACTAGTTTTAACTCAGTTAAAAATAGAGTTTTAGCCACTCTGACATAAAAGAGTGTTAATGAGATTTGATTTTTATTCCGTTTTCCTCACTAGGGATTCTCAGACACTGCCTCCATGATAATTCAATACTTCTCAAAACATTTTACAGCTTCATTCATGTCATTTTCACAGTTTTACAAGTGAGCAGAAAGAAGTGACTAAATATAGAGGATCTCAGCCTAAGTAAGGAGGCTCAGCCAACATTCATGACCAATGTTACAGTGATTATCAAGCCTATTCTCAGCCTTTAGATACCACTCCCATTCACCCAGCATACACCATGGGGACTCACCACCGAGGACGGAAGGAGGATCCCTCTACCCAGCTGGGCACAGCTTAGGCCTTCTGCCGTTCCTGGGGCTAATTATAAAGGGGAGTGGGCAGGGAAGGCAAAGTGGTAACACCTGGTGTGGGAGGAGACTGCAATAGAACCCAGGTGCTCTGAGTTTGGAGGATAAAAGGGGGAAATTGTGGCGATATGGTAGAAGAGGGGAGGTGGTGCTGAAAGAATGGCAATGAAAAGGGCGGAGAAGGAAAGCATGAAGATGAAAATAGGAAGATGGGAGAAAAGGAAGGAGATAGGAAAAAAGGAAGACAAGTGAAAAGAGGAAGGTGGAGAGGGAAGGAAGGAGATGTAAAGAAAAGGGGAAAGATGGAGAGAAATATGAAATGGAGAGGAAAGGAGGGAGGTGGGAGATTAAAAAAATAAAACAATAAAAATGAAAACTGGACTGCAGTGTTTGCATTAAAATCACTCTTTTCATGACTGACCCTTTGTCATTTCTGCTTGGAATAGTAACCAGACATCTTCACTGGCTCATTATGCTGGCTGAAGAAGAGCAAGTCACATCTGTCTAAAAGGAAAAAATGAGGAAATAAAAAGGGGAAATAAGAAAGAAAAAGAAAAGGCTGCCTTTCTGACACCACACCTGTGACCAGTTATGGGCTCCCCAATTGGACAGAGACAGGAATCTGCTAGAGAAAGTCAAATGAAGAGCCATGGGAATGACTATGGGTCTTAAGAACCTTCCCTAGGAAGAGAGACTGAGAGCCCTGGGGCTGTTTAGTCTGGAGAGGAGAAGGCTGAGAGGCAATTTGATCAATGCTTATGAATATCTGAGGGGTGGATGTCGAGTGGAGGGGACCAATCTCTTTTGGTGGTGTGCAGTATTAAGACAAGGAACAATGGATACAAACTGGAACACAGAAGATTTCACCTCAACATGAGGAGAAATTTCTTCGCAGTGAGGTTGACAAAGCACAGGAACAGGCTGTCCAGAGAGGCTGTGGAGTCTCCTTCTCTGGAGACTTTCAAAACCCACCTGGATGCATTTCTGTGCAGACTACCCTGGCTAATCCTGGTTTTGGCAGAGGGGTTGGACTCTACAATCTCTGCAGGTCCCTTCCAACCTCTGGCATTCTGTGATTATCTACACAGGATGGCCCAGCTGCCTGTGCAGCAGCATGCTGCTCTTTCTTACACCTCTCATCCTGCCCAGCAGATGGATTATTTTAATACAAGCTTATTTACACCAGCAGAATATAAATCCCACATACAAATGCTCATTAAGGGTGGACACTGCCCCAAGCAAAGTCTCACCAGGGCTGGTTGCTGGATACAGTATTTATCCCAGACGGCCCAAGCCTACACGCTCTTCCCCACGTAGTGTCTGTCTCAGCAGTGGTGCCAGGACTCATAAGGGATGAAGCATTTTTTCTTTCTCCCTTTGGTACAGTCCTGGCAAGCCCTAAACCTGCTGTTCTTTTATAAACCTTTACAGTAGGATCACAGAGTCACAGAATAGTAAAGGTTTGGAAGGGACCTCTGGAGATCTAGTCCAACCCCCCTGCCAAACAGGATCACTTAATGTAGGTCAGACAGGAACACATCCACACAGATTTTGAATGTCATCAGAGAAGGAGACTCCACCACTTGCGTGTTGTGGTGATCCACTGCTCTATCACCCTCACAGTGAAAAATTAAGGGTGGCAGAATGCCCATTGTCAGCAACTGCTAAGGATGTAAAGATTACTTAAAATGAGGGTTAGGGCAGGTTCTGCAGTGGTTCACAGGGGAAGCCAATTCAGACATTGCACAGTCAGCTCCTGACAGTCACCTCAGAAGTACAGGAGAAAACAACACCCACTGGAGCCATGGCTGCCTACTCCTTGCCACCAACATTCAATTGCACTACACAAGAAGGAATGAGCACATGAAGATGCTAATGTGGCAGCAGGTGAATGATTTCACTGTGACTTGGTAACATGTTTTCCAAAGGTGTTGGGATTCTGTATGCAGTGTATGACCCTGGTTTAATTTATATATATATATACATATACATATATATACACACACACACATATACAGAAAGGGATCTGGGGGTGCTGATTGACACCCACCTGAACATGAGGCAGCAGTGTGCCCAGGTGAACAAGAAGGCCAATGGCATCCTGGCCTGCATCAGGAATAGTGTGGCCAGCAGGAGTAGGGAGGTCATTCTCCCCCTGGACTCTGCACTGCTTAGGCCACACCTTGAGTCCTGTGTCCAATTCTGGGCACCTCCATTTAAGAAGGACATTGAGGTGCTTGAGCATGTCCAGAGAAGGGCAATGAGGCTGGGGAGAGGCCTCAAGCACAAGTACTATGAAGAGAGGCTGAGGGAGCTGGGATTGGTTAGCCTGGAGTAAAGGAGGTTCAGGGGGGACCTTCTTGCTGTCTACAACTACCTGAAGGGTGGTTGTAGCCAGGAGGAGGTTACCTTCTTCTCTCAGGCAACCAGCACCAGAACAAGAGGACACAGTATCAAGCTGTGCCAGGGGAAGTTTAGGCTGGAGGTGAGGAGAAAGTTCTTGCCTGAGAGAGTCATTGACTGCTGGAATGGGCTGCCCAGGGAGGTGGTGGAGTCAGCATCCCTGGAGGTGTTCAAGGCGGGTTTGGACGTGGCACTTGGTGCCATGGTCTGGTCTTGAGGGCTGTGGTAATGGGTTGGACTTGATGAGCTTTGAGGTCTCGTCCAACCTTGGTGATACTGTGATATATATATATGCATACACACACCACTCCTTTCAGCAAGAACCAGTGAAAGGGAGCAGAAGGAGTATACAGGCATCCATCCATATATTTATGTACTTACATATACATATATACACTCTTGCATGCATATATATCTAATATATGTTTAAAATATGCTCAGAACACAGTAGAGTTGCTTAATGAAATTACTGAATTTTGTCTCCATTCTAGCAGTGCTGCCAATCCAGCTTCCATATGGAATTGGGTAAACGTTTCAATGTAAATCTAAGAGCCATAGCCAAGGTATCAGTAACAGTGACATATTATGAAACTTTCATTCCCTTTCCCCCTCCCCTTCTCCCCCAGCAATAACTGTCAGGCGATCCTGGCAATTTCACAAGCATAGCAATGATTCAGCTGGCAGATTTCAGTGGATTATTGTGGCCAATTTGGAAAAACACTCTAATAAGCATTACTTTCCAGAAACCAATATAAATCTGGAAGAGGGGATTATTAAACCCAGGGAAACTATAACAAAAGACATTAATTGCATTTTTGGAAGGGCCTTTTGAATTAAATTATTACCTGCTAGTTTATAAGGCAAATATATAGATCAAACTTCACTACCGTGACAGAAATTTATTTCTCTTGGCCATATACACTGTAGGAAATTTCTCTATAAATATAATTTACACACAAACACTATGCTCACTTACAGCATTAGTGAAGTGAGACATTTTGCTGTATGTCTTTATGGAGATCTTCAGACAATTAGGATGAAGCTATTTACTCACACATACACACATATGCACACAAGTGAGGCTAAGTAAAACAAAAGATCAAAGGGAGGAAGCAATCACAATGGATTTGAAGCCCTGTGTTTGTGTATTTGTAAATGTATTTAGGTTTCTAGATGGTCTTACAACAGAATGCAGCAGTTTCTTTAACTGGCTCTCCAGGACTTGGAAAGCTTTTCCAAATTTGCTGCTCATGCACAGTATGTAAAACTCACCAGCCTGCTGAGGTATCTGAGGAGCTTTCTCTTGACACCAGTGAGCGCTGGATCAGGCCATGAACATAGAAAGATTTATTTTGTGTCCTTGGGGATTGTGTAAGAAGAACGATGGAACAACCACAAGCCAGTTGGGAAGTTCAAACACTGAATGACTCAAGGATTCATACCACTGTTGAATAACAGTTCTGAAACCAAAATAATGTATTCTTTCAATGACAGCCTGTAACCTCCAATTTCCTTACCGTCCCTGTTGAGACTGCCAACTTGTGTACGTGTGCTGCACATTTTGTCTGCCTTCTCTTGCTGTTTATCTTTCCAAATGTGTCATGAGTGGCTTTGGTAGTAGAGAAGAAACTCTTCCCCTTCACAGTGAACATAATTGCCCACTGGAGCCAGTGCTCTTGAAGGCTTAATAAGGCAGCAGAAAAGCAGTGTGATGAGCAGACATTTCTATAGCACAGATCATATAGCCCACACAGGACTGAAACTGGTCACAGGTTGCATTTATCTTGCTAACTCCCCAAAAGAGCTCAGATTTTACTCTCTGTTATTAAAGAATAGAATGAGAGCAAACAATGGAAGGCAAACTCCAAAATAACTGCTGCATAGGACACTGCTGCTAAAACCCAGTGCCAACCACAGAGGTACGGAGATCAGAAATACCCAAACAAAACACAGGCAGGGGCTGCGGCAGAGCCACAGGACTCCCACACAGCTACCTTTCACCTTCCTGAAGGGGAAACAGAGTTTGTGTCCTGAACCCAAACACATTCAGCACCTCCCCTGCGTCAAACACCAGGCTCACCTGCCTCATCTCTGGTATTTCAATGTTTGCATCTTATACAGTCCAAGAACCTTTAACTTCCTCTAAATGAATGTGTTCTTCAAAGGTCCTTTCTTCTTCATATCCAGCTCCCTCTAGGCTCACCATCACAAAAGACAGGTGGAAAATGGCTATCTGAACTTTCTGCTAACCTTGGCAGTTGACAAGGTCTCCCCCAATCAGCACAGGGGTGGGACTGCCTGTCAGGGATGTTCACTTTGTCACGGTTCTGTGACCACCCTGCAGGTCTTACTGTGATACCATCAGGAGCATGCTGAAGAGTATACAACTAATACATTGGCCTAAGCATCACTATCAGCTGTCAATTTTATTAATTCCTAAATTAACCAATACACTGCACCAGCAAATAATGAGTAGTCCTTTCCCCATTGATTCTTATCTTAATTTCTTGTTTCTTTGATACCCAAAGACCATAAAATAATACAACCACTATGTGCTAAAGGTTCTGCATCCACCATGAAGCAGAGGGACAAATTTACAATGGAATTACATTCAAATACAACATTCAAATACTCCCCACCCACCAGCACCCGTCAGCCTCCAAAAGACAGCCAGGCATGAGTCGTTTGCTTAATTTGACAAGAACTTGGCTTTCAGTGGGGTATGACTGGCTGTAACAAAAGGCTCCAATGTCTCACCCTGTTTTGTCCTAAACATTGCTGCAGTGTGCAATTACTGTAGTATTCACTAAGGACGAAAAGTTCCTGGATGATTCACACTGCATATTTTCCCTAAACCTGAGCTACAGTCTTCAAAGCCTCCCAAACTGAATCACCCTGCTTTTAACCACGTGGAGCAACTTAGGGAGAACAGCATTCGGGGTACTGTACAAGGGAGCTGTGTGCAGTACAGCAAAGCCCAGGGCAAGTCATCCACCTCTGCACAGAAGCACTCAACACACTGTGAACTGAGGCTTGCTTATTAAACTTGTATCATTCTGGCCTTGGCCGCACTCCTGCTTGTTTTGTGGTCAGTGGGAATTTTGCCCCTGCTTTCCACACAGCTGAAATTTGCCTTTAGGAGTTGGCAGGGACTTACAGTTTGCAGCTGGGAAGGCTCCACACAGGTGCACAAAGGATGGAGACCCTGCTTTGCCTGGAGAGACTACAGATGAGGGATACCATGGGGAAGCAGAAGTGTCTCTCCCTCACGCCTCTGCATGGTCACTGGCTATAGATGGGAGAATGGAAGAGCAGGACTACAACGGAGAGCTGTGATGGCCACTTCACAGCTGCTCCAGCACAGCCAACAGCAACTGCCTCCTCATCAGCAAATATTTCTACATATTTAGCAGAATAATCACCCTCTTTGCTCTCAGCCCTTTCCATCACATCATATAAGCCAAACAACTTGATAGCTAAATGATGTATCCATCATTTCTACAGAAACGTTATGAAACATTTATCAACATTCATCAGAACCAGTCTCAAGTCATGAATAAGACCACTGTACACTGATAAATGTTGTGAAGAACAGGGAATCAGGATTTAAAGACTCTCTGTTCTTCATCTTTCACAATCTAAATTAAAATTGGCTGCACTCACTCCTGGAAATTAGAGAGCCCAGATACAGTTTTCTCCTAGCAAGTGCATTCGAGCTACATTTGCCAGTATTCTCTATTTACCATTTCCTTAAGTACACGCTGGTGGCTTTGACTGCACAGAGGGACAGAGAACTGAAACAATGACAACACTGGAATCAAAAACACTCTATTTAACACACAGCCTTGATAGTTTGTTTTGTCTAAGGTGGTTATTTTGCACATTGGGGTTTTTACTTGAAATGGTCCCTGGGCAAAGCCCCATAGATTTGCAATGATATGCTGCTATGTTTTAAGGGAAATATGGTTTTGCTTAGGCTGCAATTAGATGCTTTCACAATTTGTCTCTGGCAAAGGGAGACTGAAAGCTCCTGAGTAAATTTGTTCAGTGCGAACTGAAGTAACATTTCTCTTAGCAAAAGGAACTTTTGCAGCCAAAGAGCCTTTGCTGTAGCAAGGCCTAAGAGCTTTCCTTCTGCAAGCGTAGGGCTGCATTGCCATTCTTCAGGCACACCAATCCACAAGGCTCTGAGCCGTGCATTGTTTGGAAGCCATGGGGGTAAACCAAATTGCCACGAATGACAGTAATGACCCCACACTTGCCTGAGAAGAAGGCAAGTTACCTAGCCTTGGCTTTAGGGATTTTTTTACATTTATAATTGCTATAAATGGCTCGCTCCTCTCTTTTGTTGGCTTTACAAAGAAATGCACTCACAGGTACACATTCTGCCTTTCCCAGGTTAATTATGTCAGGCAGCTCGGCCATGCTTCCCATCTGAGAAGTGCCCAGCTTAATGTCTTGGACAGACCTGGGTGTCACAAATGCATGCATACCCTCTGCTGGATGGAGCTACACCAGTTAAGTTGCATCAGTGGCTCCTCAAAGTCATCTCTTAATAGAAGCCCTTTCTGGACAGGGATGGGTTTAAGTTTCCATAGAAGTGGATCTAAACGCAGTTGCCAAGGGGAATTCCAGGGCAATCGGGGTGTGCTGTCCTTAGACAAAGCAAGTTTTCTGCTAAGTACAGGTCACTTACAAACACAACTTACAAAAAAAAATCAAATATTATATAACGTGAGTAGACAACCATCACAGACTTTCAGAAATCCAAATGGTTTCTTTGCCTTGCAGTTTTCTTTCCCAGCAAAACCAGGCCAGATCCCAGCTGGTAAAAACTGGCAAATTTCCATTAGCCTGTGGGTCATTAACTCTGAAAAAAGGGCAGTTTCTAAACCAGTTTTGTGTGTAGTGTTAGTTTCTGTCAACGTTGCTATAAACAATCAAAATTGAAAGTATCTGGGATTACTACAACACCCATTTCTTTCTCCTGCCATTCAGAGATCTGATCCAACACAGATCTTCTTAAAATAATTTACACGTATCAGAGACTGTATCTGACAAGCTGACATACCAAAACCACTTCATCCACCTTGTAGATTTGCACAGGTGGTGCTACAAAAAGATAGTCCTGCACAAGATTGTCCACCTCAAACCATTACAGACTTTAACTAGGGGTGCTTTCACTTACTAAAGGAAACAACTCATTCAAAAATGCTGCTGCAAACATTGAGCAAAGAGAGCTGGTGTGTTCCATACTTCCTGATCAGCAAACCCCTTTGCAAGGAATCTCAAACCCTGCCCGAAGCGAAACAGGAAGGCAGCATTATCTTGCCTTTCACTACCTTCTTTTTCTGTTGTGTTTATCATGCTCAAATAGGTTAAAAAGCAACAAACAAGCACAGGTAGAGATTTAGCAGAGGAGATGTCTGGAAAGGAGTTTCCCAGGCTTTGCTTAGCATCAGACTGTTATCTCATAGTTGTGCAGCTCCCACATTCCCAGTGCAGTTGTGTCCGGCACCCTTCTGCAACCAGATGCAGATCTTTGGGACACAGAATCACAGAATGGTTTTGGTTGGAAGAGACCTCCAAGATTATCCAGTCCAACCTTCCACTCAGCATTGCAAGTCACCACTAAGCCATGTCATAAAATCATAGAATGGTAAGGTTGGAAGGGACCTCAAGGATCATCCACTTCCAACCCCCTGCCATAGGCAGGGACACCTCCCACTAGCACAGCTCACTCAAGGCCTCCTCCAACCTGGCCTTGAACACCTCCAGGGAGGGAGCAGCCACAACCTCCACGGGCAACCTGTGCCAGTGTCTCACCACCATCACTGCAAAGAACTTCCTCCTAACATCCAGTCTAAATCTTCCCTCTGCCAGTTTAAACCCATTGCCCCTTGTCCTGGCATTGCAAGACCTCGTCAATAGTCCCTCCCCAGCCTTCCTGTAGGCCCCCTTCAGATACTGGAAGGCTACTATCAGGTCTCCTGGAAGCCTTCTCTTCTCCAGGCTGCAGAGCCCCAACTCTCTCAGACTGTCCTCACAGCAGCCCTCTGAGTATCTTTGTGGCCTTCTCTGGACCCTCTCCAACAGTTCCATGTCCTTCCTGTCCTGAGGGCTCCAGAACTGCACACAGGCCTCCAGGTGGGGTCTGAGGAGAGCAGAGAAAAGGGGCAGAATCCCCTCCCTTGCCCTGCTGGCCACACTTCTCTTGATGCAGCCTAGGACTCTGTTGCTGTCTGGGCTGCATGTGCACACTGCAGGCTCATGTTGAGCTTTTCATCAACCCAGACTCCAAGATCCTTTTCCTCAGGGTTGCTCACCAGCCATTCACCACACAGCCTGTATTTGTGCTTAGGATTGTGCCTACCCAGGTGCAGGACCTTGTCGAATGTCACTTGGCCTTGTTGAATGTCATGAGATTGGCCTGGGCACACCTCTGCAGCCTGTCCAGGTCCCTCTGGATGGATCCCTGCCCTCTAGCAAGTTGACTGTGCCACACAGCTCGGTGCCATCTGCAAACTTGCTGAGGGTGCACTGATTCCTCTGTCCATGGCACTGACACAGATGTTAAACAGCATGCAGTTAAAAATGTCCCTAAGCACCAAGTCCACATGCCGTTCAAATGCCTCCAGGGATGGTAACTCCACTGCTTTCATTCATGGTGAGAAGAAACTTTTTTCTGTCAAGGTAAGGGCAAAAGAAAAAGTAGTTTTCTTGGCAAACTGACTACTCTAGCCAGCTGTCCCTGATTCCATACTCGCCAGCACGCAAAGCAAGCATCCACTTGTTTAACACTCAGAGCCTTTGCAGAACAGCGGAGCCCACATCCCAGGGGATGCTGAGCACCATCTCCCTGCATGGTGACTATCGCCAGCTACCTCACAGCAACAGAAGAATAAAACACACATTATCATGGGAGTGCAGACACCTGAAGGCTTAAATTGGATTCTCATGCCTACTAATGCAAATCCTTCCCTTACACCTGCTGATGCAATCAATTTCCACAGGACAGAGTTAAGGAATAAGTCAGGTTACATTCAAAATGATTCTCTACAATGTATTTGCCAGTTTTTCATATGGTCTAGCTTATTCTATCCATACAGGTGGGCACATGCTATTTCCACTAGGAAATTATTCTACTCTAGAATACACCTCAGTTTTAGGAAATTTTAACTGAAAGATTAGCTTTAGATTTTCCTGATCATCCCTGCTTAGTTGCTGTTCTCTTTTAAACAATCCCTCCCTTTCCTTGTTCTCTCCAACTTCAGCCCTTATTTAATTCCTTTAATCTTGCCTTAAAAGACTCTCTCTGTCCCCTTAATAATTTTTTAATTTCCCATCCTTTAGAGGAGTGCCAAAGACACTAAAACGAGAGATGGACGTTTGCCATACAGGAACAGAACTCCTGTAGCTCCAAAACAGTTGAAACCATGAGAACTTGCAGGTCACTGCCCCACTATGTGAATGGTATTTTTATAGCACTCAAAATGCAGTAACACAACTACAAATATTGATGGTTTAAATGTGCTGTCATTCTAGTGGCCCAGCTAAGTGTTGCTTTGGAGGTACTGATGGAAGGTTAGGGGTATTCCAATCCACCATTAAGAACATCCATGCCTTACCAAGGTTCTTCCTACTCTGATCCCTTTGACTTTTCTCAGCGTGAAAAAGTCTTCCTTTAAAAAGCCCTAAACTTGCTGCTTTTCAATATCCATCAGTCAGGAGTGACAACACCGAATCCCTTGCCTGGCCTTCTCTATGATGTTCACTGCATACCTCTGACACCTCTCCCTTTAAAATTCAGCAAATTCTCTTTCCATTTGGTAGTGGTTCTGACTGTCTCCTTTCAAAATCTAAACAAAAATAGTCACTGATGTTCTGAGATAACTCTGGCATCTGGTTTCATCCCCAGGATAAGATATGTACAATCAAAAGTTTGCAAGTCTGAAGTGTGAAGCATGCTATTTAGCATGTACCCGGCTAAAAGCTTTATGATGCCCAAGCTGGTGTGCTCTGCTCTCTGGTGTGTACGTCTAGTTTCTGTGTTTATCATCTTTTCACTCTTTGGCCATGAAGACACAGCATAAGCTGAAACTGTTTAGTGTAAACAGTGCTCTCTGAGATCACCATGACCATTAGTTTGAGGACATGCAGGAAGCTAAAAGTATGTGAAGAACTATGATACTTTTGATTAATTTCCCATTATCTGCTTTTCTGCTCTCCCCATGTCTTATCTGATGGACAATTCATTGTATGGAGGCAAGCAGGCAACTACCAAGCCTTAGATGTGGTTTTCTTGAGAGCACCCCAGACTGAGTCAGGTCTGGTTTCTGCGAGTGTAAGCAAGTGCCACAAGGTAGACCTCCAGCCAGACCCCTTCTCCCTGCACTACAAGAATGTGTTTTCAGGCATCAAGAATTGTGCCATTCCAGGAGTAGCCCCTTGGCCTCATTTTACATGGAGGCAGGGTGCTTGAGATCTACAGGGAACTGGGCTGAGACTGAATCTCTTTATAAGGAAAGCGAAGCATTTCCTATGGCTGGCCAGTTCCTGTGCGAAGCAGCCAAATGGAGCTGCACCCATTTTGAAATCAGGAGGGAAGGCAGGATTTGTTTCACTTAACTTTAAAAGAGCCTGCCTTACAAATCATTGTGTTCCTGACACACCTTTCTTGACACAGGGGTGTTCTGTGCCTCTGAGTGTACTGAAGCTGACACAACGCCTGGGATCGCAGAGGCTGGGCTCAGTGACCCATAAGGCCCTACCAGTTCTGCCTTGTGTGTTCCTTTCTGTAATACTTCATCTTCCTCAGTCTCTCACTGAAAGAGTGAAATCATATCAACATGGACACAGCAGATTAGTTTTACAAGGTTCCCACCAGGCTGACATTCATCAGCTTTCTAATCTCACAGTAACACAATACCCTTTACAAGCCCATGCTGAAGCAGCATGCTCTCAGCCTGAGCCCAGGGGCGGCAGGTTAAATTGATACCCAGGTCCTGCATTCTCCCAGCTGCTGACTGACTGACATTATTCCTGATGTTCCCAGGGCCTGGCAGCCCTCCATGCAAGGGTTAAAGGAAAGTTGTAAGCAACAGTTCTAAAACACTTGGAAGAATCTCCTTGAATCAAAACCATTTCATAAAAGGCTCTTTGCCAGGCAATAAAATATTTCTGATGGACTCTTATTTTATCATTACCCATGTAAGAAAAATGTATTGCAAGAATCTCAACACAATTCAGGGAAGTAATCATTTGCAGATTTAGTAGGCATTCTCAATTGGCAAAAATGAAAGATTTATTGTAGGGATGATGAAACAAAGAGCAGTTGTGCAAACTTTACTGAGCTGGATTATGAGAACATGCTTTTTCCATTTCCCACTTTTAAATGCCTTGGATGCAGTTTCAAAAGAAAGCTCAAGATCAGTTATTTAACACTGCAGTTCCACTGTACCTGAGTGTAGGATCTGGACACAAGAAAAGAATGAGAGGGAGAGAAGACACCACCACAGACAACATGCTGTTCCCTGATTCCACAATCAGCCCAGTGATGTAAACACAAAAGTCATGCAGTGACACACGTCTGTGATGTAAATGCGCAGCTACTTGAAATGAAGCCCCTTCTGACTCAGCCCAGCACAGAAAATACAGGAATCCTTGAGAGAGAATAAAAGGCACTGAACCCTCTGTAACAGCAACACAGTCTTTGAGTGCCACTGCAGAGCTGAATAAACCTGCTGCCTTGCAATCCCTTGTTCTAAGTGAACAGAGCCCTGAAGTAGAAGGGAATTTCTGGTCACCAAAGTTGCACAGTCTCACATTGAATGTGAGACACAGGTGGAAGACAAAACACTGGGCAGAAGGAGGTCTTTTTCTTGCCTTTTCTGCCAGGGACTCAATGCGTGACTTTTGGCGCTTTGTGGTTGAGCCACCCTGGGCTCAGGCACCTTGGTGTAATTTTGAGGTTCCTTTACAATTACAGCAGTATAAACAGGGACAGAATGCAGAAGCCTTGATTCGACTGTGCCTGGAACTTGGGCAGAAGAGTTTTCACCCACCGCACAGGCTGAAATTTTCAGAAGTGTTGATGAAATTTCAGTAACTCAATTACAAACTGTCTAGTTTGAGAGAAACAGGACTCCAGCTTCAGAGATGCCCCATTAGAAGTAGCACACCTCCAAAATAAAGCTCCCCACAAGTAGTGTCTGCTTTTGAAAATGCTGCTCAGTGTGAATTGTCAGATTCCAGAAGATCAAGATTTGATAAACAGCACTTCATTCTTTAACTATGCCCACTGCCAATTTCTTATTCTTTAACTATGCCCACTGCTAAATTTGGTAATCAAATTTATAGACTCATAGAATGGTCTGGGTTGAAAGGGACCTTAAAGATAGTCCCAATCCTTCTGCCACAGGCAGGGACACCTTCCATTGGACCAGGTTGCTCAAGGCCTCATCTAACCTGGCCTTGAACATCCCCAGGGAGGAGGCATCCACGATCTCCCTGGGCAACCTATTCCAGTGTCTCACCACCCTCACTGGAAAGAATTTCTTTCTAATGTCCAGTCTAAATCTCCCCTCCTCAAGCTTCAATTCATTCCATCTCATCCTGTCAATACAAGACCTCATCAAAACTCCCTCCCCAGCCGCCTTCTAGCCACCTTCAGGTACTGGAAGGCTGCTCTAAGGTCTCCCTGGAGCCTTCTCTTCTCCAGGCTGAAGAGTCCCAACCCTGCCCGTCTGCCCCACAGGGGAGGTTCTCCAGCCCTCTAATCATCTTCTTGACCTCCTCTTGATCTGTTTCAACAGCTGAGTGAAGGTTTCAGTGTGATACATGGAGAAGCTCAAGCTGATACAATCACCTTGCACTGTGGAATGATGCCTTCTTACTCCTCACCTGACTGTTAAAGGTTAACTTTTGCTGGTGTTCCCCAGAGTAACAACGAATACATCCCATTTAGAACTGAGATCCAACTGCATGAAGTTTTAAACTGCACTGAATTTTGTTCCTCTCCTGGGACCACACTACACTGTACAGCCTCTGTGCTGCTTGCAGATGAACATCTCTATCAAATGATATGTGCTTCACTAATACGGGGCATTAAAAAGAGTTGGCCTAAAAAGAAATATTCATGAGTGTATTGTTGGCAGAGTTTTAAAACAATACTCAATTTTACTGCTCTTTAATTTGACCAATCCTTTTGCCAGGTGATTTCAACTATTTTGCCTTCTTGAAGTTAATCACTGTTCAGAAAGGCTAAAGCACTGTGAGCTCAGAACAATCCCAGGCCACGTTTAATAATCCCCACAGAACACATACACAGAAAGAATATAAAGCCAAGCACTTAATCTCAAGAACACTATCACAAAGACTCTAAAATTTTAAACTTTCACAATCTCCACTTTCTAAATGATCAGATTAATAACATTCAGATGCAATTTTTTTTTTTTTCTAAATGAAATTTCAGGGGCAGCAAAAAGTCTCCTCCCACTGCTTCTTGGTATTAGGTAAGTACAGACTGCTTTCAATTGTTGGATGCAATCCTCTTTCCCAGGTGTGCTGATTTGAGGCTAATAGGAATATTTTAATAGAGAAAATTACACTACAGGCTGTGAAAGGAAAACAATGGTGATGTCTACTTCACTCATAGGCTTGCTGAGATTGTTTTGGGAAAAGAACATAAACATAGATAAGGCATTCCCTGTCTGTCTCTGGGGGCACAGCACAGTGTCTGGGGCAGTCTAGCAGCTTCTGGCTCTGACTCTTCTTTTTCCAATTAATCTTCACTAACCACTTTCCTTCTAACTCCCCTGGGCGATCCTCCTAACTCACCTTGCACGTAAGGCAAACCTTGGGGTAAGGTATAGGGGTGGGGAGAAGGTGGAAGGGTGGTTGGGAGCCCCTCCTGGGGTCTCTGATTTCTGGGAGGGGTGTTGTGTTCATGTATTGCCTTTAACTTGTCTATGTCTGTAACTATTCCTGTCTATAGTGTATATCTCTGCTTGTACATTGTGCTGAGCTGTAAATAGAGCTTCAGTCCTTAACTTCCAGCCGGATGAGTTCTAGTCTGAGTAGTTTTATAGACCTGATTTATATAGACCTCATAGTAGCCTTCCAGTATCTGAAGGGGGCCTACAAGAAGGCTGGGGAGGGACTATTTACAAGGTCTTGCAACGACAGGACAAGGGGCAATGGGTTTTAATTGGAAGAGGGAAGATATAGACTGGATGTTAGGAGGAAGTTCTTTACAGTGAGGGTGGTGAGGCACTGGCACAGGTTGCCCAGGGAGGTTGTGGCTGCTCCCCCCCGGAGGTGTTCAAGGCCAGGTTGGAGGAGGCCTTGAGTGAGCTGTACTAGTGGGAGGTGTCCCTGCCTATGGCAGGGGGTTGGAACTAGATGATTCTTGAGGTCCCTTCCAACCTTACCATTCTATGATTCTATGATTTTACAAAGTGTAGGCAGCAGGGAACTCCCAAACCATCACACCAGGTCTTATGGAGACAACTCACCCTGCTAAAATGATGCTGGGTCCTGCAGAATCATAGTTTTAGGACCCAACTGCTGGACACATTTTTTGAGCTACTCTTCAGGCGTATTAAGACATTCCTTCAGGAGGTAGTTCACCACTTTATTTACTGCTCTGTAAAGCTTATGATTAGAATGGAGAAGGCATCTGTCTAGCTGAGGGTGTATCGTTTGATCTTTCCTACTGTGCAGATTCATATAGTGCAACTGATGGACAACTCACTCCTAGACAGGATGCATAGTGAGAAGGAATTCCTGTCACAGTTTTGCTACATGGGAAATCGTGAGCAACAGAAATCCTTAAGAGTTATTGCAAAACCAGCACTTAGAGGCTGGAAAAGCCTTTCCCTTTTTTCACATCTTCAGATGTGATTATTTGATAGAATTCATTGATCTGCATGGCAAGGAAAGCGATCTTGTAGTGCAGCTGGAATGAATTGGGAGTTAAGAGGCTGCTTCCAAGATATCTTCAAAAGGTGATTCCCTGTGAGAGGTTTCTGTGCTAAGACTGGTGTTTGAATAAATCTGCATGTGGAGTATCCTCCAGAGTCAGGCCACAGCAGAGCTGGAAGTAATTCTGAGTGTCTCAAAATGAGAAAGAATCACTGCTTGCTGGGTTTTGTGGGACAAGAGGATAAAGATAAAACGTGGCATCGAGATGTCATTTTTGTGTGCAAGCTGGGCAAAAGGAAGGAAAAAGAGCCTAGCAGAAATTTTCCTAAAAGACCTGGGAGACATGCCTAGAAGTCTGTATGGCAGCCAGACATCGTAGCCCACAAGTAATAAATTTCACTTCCCCAGGCAGGGCATACTTCAGCCTGCATTATTTGACAAAGAACATGAATGACTTTGCTTGAGTGAAGGAGTTCTGCTACACTTTCCTCTTCCATGTGCCATAGCTGTGCTTAGCAGCACAGTCACTCTGGAGAGCTGCTTCTAAGATGAAAATTATTCCTTCCTTTAAGATGTTCTCTGTCAATCAGATCATTGCCAGGTTATTTCTCACAAGCTCAGATTGTTTAGGATGCTCACACATATCTGCTGCTTTGTAGCAAAGCAGATCATTTCCCTTCTACTCAAATCACATCACCATAGCCATTGTGGTAAAAAAATTATGTATTTTAGCAGCCAAATCAAAGCACTGAAGAATGAAGAGACAGAAATGAGTCCAGAGTGAGCTGAAATATAATTGGTTTGGGGACTCTGCAAGCAAAATAAAACCACTGAATGAATCAAATGGGAAGAGCTTTTAAACAACAATAAAAAGCATCTTAGCGTAACACTTTTTCTTTCTGAAATGGATGGGTTAAAACACAGAAATATTTTCAGCCCTGTTCCTTGTGCCCCCATCATTTTGTTTTCCAAACTGAAGGTAACCCAAATCCATTGATAGACTTCTTCTTAAAGCTCTGTTTCACAATGATGTTACTACTGGTTTAAAAAAACAGGAATGGAATAACCCAGAAAATTTTCTTACATGGAACAGGGAAGTGAAATCCATACTTGTGTCACAGAGCTATCTGTTTCCTAAACCACTGTCTGCTTAGTCCTATCACTTTACTCAGAGTAGATGCTAGAGTATTATCAGTAGAAGTTATCCAACACTGAGAGAAACGTAATTGTGGTAATTAATTACATTATATCCTACAGTAGTGAGTTCTGTAGGGCAAGCAGCTACTATGCTGTGACCATATTCCTGATCATATCCCACTTTCTTACTCAAAAGACTGAAACAGCATCAACATCTACACACTATGACCAGCTCTCTAAAAATACATTAGGAGAACTTCAGGATAATTATGTTTTAACCAGATCCCAAATTAATATTACTTAATAACAACTTTATAATTTATCAGGGCACATGTAATAAAATTTTGTGGAATTAAATGGTCTTGTAGGATTAAAAAAATAAGAAGTAGTAGCATTTGGATATTACCTCTGTGCTACACCACTAACAAGTTCCATGCTACTACACATCCAACTACCATATTGCATTTACCAGATCTCTTCAATGTTCTGTATAACTGTTTTAAGGCATGCAACAGGATAAGCTTGAGAGGTGGGCCCATGTCAACCTCATGATGTTCAACAAGGCCAAGTGCAAGGTCCTATGCCTGGGTCAGGGTAATCTCAGCATAAATAGAGTCTGGGTTAGGAGTGGCTTGAGAGCAGTCTGGAGGAAAAGGGCTTGGGGATGTCAGTTGGTGACAAACTCCCCATGAGGCAGCAATGGTCACTGGCAGCCTGGCAGGCAGCTGCGCACTGGGCTGCATCCCAAGCAGGGAAAGTAGAAGGACAGGGATGGGATTCTGCCTCTCTGCACTGCTGAGACCCCACCTGCAGCTCTGCCTCCAGCTCTGGTGCCTCCAGAACAAGAGGAAGACAGAGTTGCTGGAGTAGGTCCAGAGAAGGCCACAAGGATGGTCAGAGGCTGGAGCATCTCCCCTGTAGGGGATAGGATGAGACATAGGCAACCAGTGACAGAACAAGAGGACACAGTCTCAGGCTGCGCCAAGGCAAGTTTAGGCTGGAGGTGAGGAGGAAGTTCTTCACTGAGAGAGTAATTTGTCACTGGAATGGGCTGCCCAGGGAGGTGGTGGAGTCACCGTCCCTGGAGGCGTTCAAGGCACGTTTGGACATGGCACTTAGTGCCATGGTCTAGTCTTGAGGGCTGTGGTGATGGGTTGGACTTGATGATCTCTGAGGTCTCTTCCAACCCTTGCGATACTGTGATACTGTGATTTAGGTCCTTAGGGTAGCCTTCCAGTACCTGAAGGCGGCCTACAAGAAAACCAGGAAGGGACTTGTGACAAGGGCTTGTAGTGATAGGATGAGAGGGAATGGAATGAAGCTTGAGGAGGGGAGATTGAGTCTGGAGATTAAGAAGAAATTCTTTCCAGGGAGGGTGGGGAGGCACTGGAACAGGTTGCCCAGCGATGTCATGAATGCTCCCTCCCTGGAGGTGTTCAAGGTCAGGATGGATGAGGCCTTTAGCAACCTGATTTAGTGGGAGGTGTCCCTGCCCATGGCAGAAGGGTTGGAACAGGATGATCTTTAAGATCCTTTCCAACCCAAACCATTCTACAGATCTATGAACTGTGCTTGAAAACCATTCTGGATTGTGGCAGCAACAGTTGGAATTTGTTTCCTTGGTATTTATTTAGATTCACATGGTAAGAACACCAATGGGAACATGCCAGCCAGCCCTAATCCAGATCGAACTGCTGGAAAACAACATAAAAGGCAGTGAGCCCTGTTTGGTCAGAGCAGGAGCCCACCTGGTCCAGCATTCTATGCCTTTTTCTATCCATTTGACAAATCAAATACTCCTTGCTGCCATGTCCTAAAGGTCAGCAATCTCAGGGCCTCATTGAGAAGTTGATAATCCCTCAGGGAAAACCCTGGCAGCCACCCTGCAGCTCAGCTCAAGAAGGCAGAACTCAAGCCCCTAAAGACACCACACAATCAGCCACACCATTGTGATGTACTTCCCATCTACATGAAGAACTGCCCTGAAAGTGGCACAATCCCTTCCACAACAGAACCTGGGCTCAATAATTTCTACAGCTTTTGCTCTGCAAATTATGTTGGTGTGGAGCTCTCCTGGGAACTGTCATTGGGTGTGAGGTGAAACAGTGCCAAATGCATAGCCATCCACCAGCCTGTCCTCCAGTGCTGGTGCATGCTTAAGCCCATTTGTGCTGTCATGTAATCTGTAGTGGGTTTTGTGAACAAACAAACACTGCATGTATCAAAACCACTGAGTTGCTGTCTACTCCTCTAATCAGAGTGGTTTTTATGCTGCAGTTCCCTGACAGTATCGGGAAATGCCATCAGAGACCTAATAAAAAGAGAGATCTCTGGTGAGGCAGCTTTGATAGAATGGATGTTTCCTACTATTGACTTCAAAGGAAAGAAAGTGAGGCTCAGATTATCCTTGGGATTTTTTTGAAGCACTCCTTTGGCATCAGTGCATGACACCCTCTGCTCCAAAAGCTGAAAATACTTTCCAGACTTCCACAACATTCCCTCGAGTCAGGCATGGTAACTTATTGTTTAGGTGAAGTAACTCCTAAGCAGATAAGCTGCTGCACACAGACCCATTTCCCCTGCATATGGAGGATTGTCCCCTAGACTCATCTGTAGATGCAGCCTGCAGAGATCTCATTACTCATCATGCATTGCTAGACACACGCTCCCCACTGCCCACAGACAGCAGAACACTGGTCATCTACTGAGAGCAGAGATTCCACGCTGGTTTCCTTAGCAGCAGAAGCAATAATACAAATCTCTCACCAGGCCCCTTTCTCCTGTAATTGTAACAATCAGGTTGCTGCCCAGGAAGTGTTACAAATGCCCCTGAGTCTTGTGATGGAGGTTTGCACAGGTCTGCGTCAGAGTTGTAGGGTGAAAGGACCAGCAAGTTCATCTGGACAGCTATCTTCTCCATCAGCTGTACAAAAATGTGTTTCATAGGTAAACTGCTAATGGTTGGGGTGTGTGATGTGGTGATTTGAACACAAGATCTGTGCTGGAATGCTGGAATTGCCTGCAAGTGCCTTCAGGCAAGGCACTTATCTTCTCTGTGTCTCGATTTCCCCATGTTTAATGCAGTACCTATAGTGTCTCACCCTCGGGGATTCAAAAGAACTGACCAGGAACAGCACAGGTGCTGAATTTCACTGTGCACAATGCAGCACTTGAACTATTGCATCAAGATTATAATCGAACTATTTTCATACATACAAGAAAAAAAGAGATTCTCTTTCAAAGTCTTAACTATCTCAACAAGAACACAATGTGACACAGGTCTAGAACACACCCAGGAGTCATCTGAAATACCTGAACTGGACATCATCAATGGTTATAATCACTGCCCAGCTCCTTTCTTGCATACCACACACATTGACACCCATTTCTGTAAACACCAATTGCATATGTAAAGATTCCATAAAGATGAATACCTTTACCTTGATCACCTTTTGGGGGCCTGCAACATAGTTTCCCTGAGTACATATGTGTGCAGTGATGGGAACTCAGTTTTCTACTTTCTGAAGCCACAAAGAGTGCCAAGTATGGATTTGTCCAAATCAAACAATTCCAGACAGCTAAATGAGCAGCTCTATATTTACATTTGCAAGCAGAGGCTTAAATTGAGGATGCAATATTTGGAGATCTGCAGGGCTCTACCCACCAAAGTATGAGAAGAACTAAAAGACAGCAAAAGATGCAGCTATGAGAAACTTCTTTTTTTTTTTTCCCCCAAGATAAAAACCATTTAAGCTTGCTAATTTTTGCTGTCTCAGACAATCAAAATTCCAATTGTCTGGGACATCAAATCTAAAAAAGCATGAAATTAATCCTTAGAAGTTAAAATCTTAAAGGCATTGCATCATTATTTTTGTTGGATATATTTTTGATTATAATGCAGATGAACCCCAAATTTAATAAAACTAAAATAACATGAGTTAAGTATGAAACATAACAGGATATTGCAAAGAGATTAGGTAGTTTCCTTTAGACTACTTGCAGAGCCCAAGGAAAAACCGAGCTGAGGACACAATGACGAGGAGGCACCACTTAATTAGAATATTGAGCAGAGTATGAAAACAGAACACTCAGAGCACTGGCTCTGGAAACAAAACACAGCAAGCAGAATACAGATCTGAGACATCAGTAGTTCTCTACACCAGATACTGTTTTGCCTGTGGACTGTCTGTAGTAAAGCAAGAAGCAGGCTGGCTAAATTGAAAGCAGCTGTAACGATGAGAGTGTTACAGTTGGACTGAAGGAAGCTTACCTCATGAAAGTATTGTGGAAACTGCTGTTGGAAAGATAATAAAAGGATTAACTGCAGTTTTAGTGAACCATTTGCTTTTCAATCAAAATGTCTCATGTATTTCCTGTTCTCAAGTAGCCTGAATTCCAAAATTCCTTTGTCTATTACAGTACATAGTAGCAAAGCCTGTCATAAGAAATTAATAATTTTACATGGAAAAGTACTTTTATGCACGAGGGCAGGAGGCTGCTCGCTGTCAGCTTCTCCTGAGCAGTTCTATACCTAGTCAGCCAGTCATCTTACTGAAAGGAACAAAATCAAGGGCTTTAAAAAAAGTACAATGGGTAATTGTGACCAGCAAAGACAAATCTCTGCTACAAATACCAAGAGATGAGAAGTTACTTTAACAGGGTCGCAGCACAATCGAAACAGAATCTCAGACCTCTATAAACAGAGACTGAACTCCCTTCTTAATTTGCAGGAATAACAGTACAATTACTACCACATCAAAAGAAAAGCCATCATTTAAAATTACATCACTGCATAATGAAACACTGCACAGCAATATCCTTGTTTAAAGTGGAATGGAATTTGCCAGGCAAATCCCTGCTCGGTATTAATAACTCAAAGGGACTGTGGTGCAGTTTTGGATCTCGTCCCTGCTAGATCAAGATCTTTTCTGAGTACAAAGCTACATTTGCAAAGAAGACATTTCTCATGTGCTCACTTGGATCCAACTTTACTCCACACAAGACTCCTGGTTGTAATATTTAACAGCTGGATATCCCTGCTGACAGTGGGAGGTTCCTATCCTGGGAACTGAAGAGTTAACTGCAAGTTGTGCAATGCAGCGCTCCCAGTTCTGATTGGGCCATTCCATGCATGGGAACAACTACAAAATCTGTTCAAACCAACCAGATCTTTCTCTACTTCCATGCCAAGGCTATATGCACGTGCCATGAAGGCTATCTGCAACAGCAGTAGAAAAAGCTTTCCCAACCTATTCACAACGTTAAACCTCGAGAAGTTATCAAAAGCTGGTTCCCTGATGCAGACAAACAGAACTGAAAGTAGGCAATTTTTAGCATCTGCTAAGACATTAAATGATTTTAACATCTCTGGTTTATCCAGTTTCCTGTAGGAATGGGAAAGTAACACTAGAAATTCGCTATACAATACCTGTTAATATGCACCTTGCAGCAAAAGACCAAAGTGTCCTCATTCATGGACTCTACTCAATCTTTCAGCATCATAGGAAAGCTAGTCAAGAGTGTCATGTTTTGAGTATTAAGCTAGTCAAGAGTGTCACGTTTTGAGCATTTTCTTTTTAAAGTGTGAGATGAAAGTTGGGAGAAGACTGATCTCATTCCAGCTGAAAAACTAAACCCACAAGTTAGGTTAAAATAAAATCTCTTTATGTGCATTCACAGTTTACTTCCACAGTTTTGTGGAAAAAAGTAACTAACTTACATTATCCTGTGATAACTGACGACCAAATATGCACGGAAAGTTACATTCCTTTGTACCTTTACAAATTGGGATTGAGCTACTTTTGGAAACAAGCAAGTGAGTTCTTTCTTCAGGGAGGAAAAAAAAACCAAACAACAAAACAGGGAAGTCTTAGAGCATTTCCATTTCATCTTGGACATCTTGCTGGTGTTCTCTGAGCACCTGCATTATTTCCATTATCATTTTAGGGAACAGCCACTGAATAGCACAGTTATTAAGATGATGCTTTTCATTTATCCAACAGAATGACAATCAGTATGAACACTTACACAGAAGATTTTTCTCTACCCAACACTGTGAACACTGTTGATTTCTCCCTTCCATAACCACTGCAGGCCAGAAAGCTTTTTCTTGAACAAATGAAACAAAAGTAAGTTTTTTACATAAACATTTCTTCCTATTTCTCCATCAAAAGCTACGGCTTGCCATGGAAAAGTCTGTCTTGATCTACCTTCCTACCAAAAATTTCCATGCTATCATTATCTGAGCAAAACACTAAAGCAGACAGAGTCAAAAAATCTGTCTATCAAGCCCCAAGACCTGAAGCTACAATCACAGCTTCAGGGACGTTTCTGTTTGTGTGTGTGTGTGTATGCGCAGGCACGCACACGCGTGCGCGTGTGGGCGTTGTAAGTAAGACTTTCCAAATTTCATGGCCCTGTTGGGAAGCTTGTGTCAAACTTGTTTTGCTTCATCTGCTTCAGTCAGGATCTTGTATCATTGTTGTTGCAAACATGTGGAAAGCTTAATGGAAGTCATTAACTTTTATTTTAGTTTGGCCATATTGTCATCATGGTGGGCAGATGCAGAGATGGTGCTATTCCCAAGATCCTCTTTTTGGAACACTGATGTTGTTTACATCTTCTTGATCAGAAGAGAACAATGGTTTTTACTTCTTTTTAAAGCCTTGTTTTGCAAATTAAAAAAGCCCCTAACAACTTTTGAAAATGTAATTAAAAATATTCCTTTTGTTCTTTTAACTTTTTCAAATCCTCGACAAGTTTCTTTTCATTTTCTCAGCTCCCATTTGAAACTCGTGCACTCACAACTCTATGGGTTATTGTTCAGCTGAAGGAATGAAAAGAATTTCATTAGATGTGTTTTAAGTTTCTTGATTAAAAATGTCACCCGAGGCTCAGTGACTTTGTTTTCTGTTAAATGACTGCTGCCTGCTTTGATCATCACTTTATTAATGCTTTAATGAATATTAAAAACTAAAGCACTGTATTAAAAGCTAAGCTCTCATATAAGGAAGCTGAATCCCTTTTCCAAGAACTACAGTAGTTCTTACTCAAACATTTCCTTCCAGATTAAGGCTTTCTCCTGTTTCCCCTTAGCCTGATGCAGACTATGTTACAGGAAAGTACAATTATCTTGGAATAAGATCGAAGAGAGAGCAAGAAAGAGAGCAGAGTAGCATGTTTCTAGACAAACAAATACATTCCAGACTTACCATGCACTTGTTTGGTTTTTCTCCAGAATGAACCCTCATATGAATCAGCAGTTTGTAACGAGCATTGAAGGGCTTGTACCGGCGGACACAGCCTGCCCAAAAGCAAGTGAAGTCCTCTCCTTTCCGCTGGTCAATGTGAGTCTTTTCTATGTGTCTGACCAGTTCATCTTGTTGGTCATACGTGGCACTGCAGTCAATCCACTGACAGACCTGTTTGCCATTGCTGAGCTCCTGTTCATCCCCATCGCTGGGCTGAAGAGACTTGGGAGACATAGAGGCGTGTAAGTGAGGCAGCGTCCCTTGGGTCTGGCTTAGTTGCTGGTGCAGATGGTAAGGGGGAGGCAGCCCCTGATGATGCCGAAAAAGATCAGCAGTGGAGGAATAATCATCAGCTGGTTCTTGTTTTAAGAAACTCACCTTCTGGGTGCTGTGCAAGGTGTTTTGATGAGGAACGCTGGCACCATTCATCATAAGGCTGAGGCTTCCATTCTCCTCAACTTGCTGCATTTGTATCTGCTCACAGTCACCTCTGTCACATTCACTGGAAATAGGTACAAGGCATGCTGGAGGGGAGGGAACACTGCAAGGGTTTCCAGGCTGAGAGCAAGACTGGGGCCGAGAGGATTTCTGAGCACTGTGCTGACTGATCTCCACAGGATGAGAGGAAATGCCAGCTGAATTAGCTCGCAGCCCATTCACACAGGTGACCAGTGACGTCTGCGACGTGCGGATGATAGCGGTAATATCAATTCCTTCAGCCGAAGACGGCACGACAGAGATGCATCTCTTCTTCAGGTTGCTTGTTTGTAGCCTGGCCGAGTGCTGAGGGGTGCCAAGTGACAAAGGACCCAGGGAGGAGCTATGTTCATTATTAAACAAGTAGGACGAAAGTGAATTTGTAAAGCTATTATTCATTAGGTCTATTTCAGGATGCAGACTACCAGAGGCCCTCAGCTCCATCCCCTCTGTAATTCTCCTATGCGTGGAAGCCTCAGACAGAACCTTATAATCACTGGAGCATTCTTGTTTAATGTGCTGAGCCGGGTGACTTCCATTCAGGCATGGAGCAGCAGAATCTACCGAGTCTTGAAACCTGGGCGACCTGCAATACAGTTTTCATTAAGCATCACCGACTCCCACAGGATTTATGACTTTTACACAAGACACAGCACTTGTTAAGCCCTGGGGAAAGGGAAGCACTTGCTCCCTGCTGAACGCTGCCTAACGCAGCGATTACACAACAAATCTGCAATGCTTCCTCTCAGCCCTCGTTCGGGCAGCATCGTTTTACACTGGATTAATTTTACACGGAACAGACAATCTCCTCTGCACTGCTACAAGCACTTCATCAATCACAATCTAGGTTTTCAATGCATAATAGATTGGGCAAAACAATAGCTGAGAATGAATTCTGAGAGCTTTGGGCATTTTTGAATTATTCAAATATTGGCATTTCCTTCAGAGCACGCTGGGAAAACGCCTTGGCATTCTTGTTCACACGAGTCAAAAAGGGTTGGCTGAGCTTTGCTTATGTGTCAGAGATGCTTCCCTTCACTACATTAGGAAAGGGACAAGATCAGTAGGGGAAATGGAATACGAAGAAAGAACAGCTTGCTTTCAAGCAGTGCTCCAGAAACCAGGAGAGATTAGCTGAGTGTTTACTTCAAAGAGGTCTACAAAAGATAATGAAGAAAAGTTTACAACCAGTAGATCTAAACTGGCAGTCTGTGTCTACATGGGTCTCTAAATCCCAAGAAGATTGTTCTGCACAAGTGAGTTTTAATCTTTTTTGACCAAATCCAGCCACTCAGGGAGCAGAACCCTGAGAAACACCACAAAAGCATTTCAGAAAAACACTGCCTCTAGGCACTGATCCCTCCTAACATTTTCTCCCAAGCAGTTAGCAATTGGTTTATGCATTCAAATCAAACATTTTACCTCTGCTATAAACACTTTATTATGGATGACCCAGCTGTGTGTTTTTTCTCAGAATGAGGTGCTCTACACATATCCTTACAAGCATGGGAGGGTTTAATCTACAGATCCATCATGCAGCACTGTGCCAGGCTGAGCAATCAGCACATCTGTGTGCAGGAAAGCTGTACCTGAACATTAGTACCTGAACACCCTCCAGAAAGGTGCCCCATGGTTCTTATGCTGACATGTTCCACTTAAATGAATTTTATACTTTTTTGGTGTTAGTACCACAAAAGCTGAAGAAAACCTGACCATGTGGCAACTTGTGTGATGCTGCAGCTAAGACAAATCTGACACATTTTGAAACATGAAAGACATGTAAGGCATTGTGGAGATATTCAGACTGTATACATTAAACTGTGAAGCTGATGAATAAAGAACTTCTATTTTATGATGTAGATGATGTTACCACAACTATTTCCATTAAGCCATCACTGACAGTTGGATGGAAAGAAGGGATGAGTTCTAACACTCCCTTAGTAACAGCTCTCAAAGAAACACCAATTAGAAAAACAAAACAAAAGAAAGCTTCAGAAAGGTAACTTCCTTCCCACAAAATTAAGGTTGTGAAGAAAGGACACCTGTCAAAGACATACAACTGTCAACACTGCATTCACCAGTAACAGGTTTCTAAGCTCCAACAGTTTGCAGCCAGAAGGGCTTGATATAAATAACCCCCTTTAAGGTCACGAGAGAAGTGAATTTCCCCCCCATTCAGTGCCAAAGAACATTCAGATTTTGCATTTGCCACCACATTAAAAAAATTTTAGAGGTTTCCATAATCCATTAGTTATAATTTCTCCCTTTAGGTTTCCATGGTTGCTCTCAGGGTAAAACTTTAAGCACCTGGTTTTGCAGATGGTAAATTTAAACAAAAAAAACCAACCCCCAAAACAACAAATCCAATAGTATCCACATATTATTTTTTAAAATTTACAGAACCAGATGGTTGTAAAATATGTGGCACAAGTATACATTAAAAACCTTTTATTGCACTTCTTTGGAAAGCCCTGCTCTGCTTGGTCATAGCTTCATTAGTCAGTAGAATGTCTGCTGGTTTACACTCATTCTGAGCAAGATTTTACAGCTTACCATGTCAGGCACAATATTTCCTATTAGTTTCTTCTGTACGAGAACTCTTCCAAATAATTTAGTTTGTGTCATAACTCAGTGGTACCAAAACCTCGTGCTAAAGCAAACATGACACATTTTTTACACCATATAAAGCTAATCCAAGCTTTACATTTCAGCCTGTGATAACTGGTGTCATTATTATTAAGCTTTATGTAAAGTTCCTATCTTGCTAGAAATCCATGTGAGGAGTTCAAGATAGAGTCAGTGAAGAGTATCTGCAGGATGGATACAAACATCTTTGTCCTGAGAAACAACAGTTTCCAAACACTCATAGAATCCTAGAATGGCTCAGGTTGAAAGGGACCTCAGGGGTCATTTACTCCAACCTCCCTACCATGGGCAGGGACATCTCTCAACTAGACTCAGCTGCTCAGGCCTCAGCTCAAGCGCAGGCCTCAGCTCCCAGCAACAATCTGCACATCCAGCACAATACCCTACTCGGAGCCAGGACTGAAGTGTTGTAATGCCACAGTGCAGAATATGAGACACATAAAAGAAGGGAGTCTTGAACCAAAAGGTAGGCTGGAACATCTCACGTCAAAAGCAATGAAGAGGGTGCTGAATTCATGCTTCCTGTTGCCACAGCCCTGCCTTACCCATGCCTGGCCTACACAATGGCAAGCACAGGCTGCTTGTGCAGATCACTAATAAGGCTTTTCTGAGAGATCCAGCTTCCTCTGTACAGTGTGTATTTAACACACTGTACACCCTGTATTAGTTAACTCTGGGGAGAATCTGCTCTGCTTCCCATGTCCTGACCTTTGACTGTGGGCTACTTACCATCAAGGTTGCATTAAAGCAAACTTTCTCTGTTCCTGCCAGAATTTTGTCATCACTGTTCTAGGGAAAGTCTTGCTCATCCCTCCCTTGGTGGAGGAAGAGGCACAGAAACAAAACCAGTATGAGAGAGAAGAAAGGTGCCTGGCATCCAACTTTCTGGGTGGCTCCTCTTATTCACTATTTGTTCCTGCAATAGCCAGGGATCAGATTCTGGGCCAGGTATGCACAGGCAATGCTGGTCTCAACAACTTAAGATGAGTAGCCCTGGAGGGGAGTGCGGACAGCAGGAGAACAGATCCACAAACCTCTCTTCATAGGGAGCATCCATGGACCAGGGATGGATAGTCTGAGGCAACAGAAGTGCTGCTCAAGCACATGAAAGTTGAGAGCAAGGCCTTTGAAGAGCAGCAGCAGCAGCCTCTAGGAGAACACTAAGGCAGTGTTTCCAAAGAGACTTCCTTAATTGAGCCACAGTTCGAGGCCAGAAGCACTACAGTTCCCAAGTGCCCTCAGAGGACAAGGTGACAGTGGACATCTCCAGGTCATTAACAAACCAAACATGCCTTCAACTGCCACCATGCAATCAGTGATAAGTGACAGCATTAAGAGGCTGGAGTACTGCTGCACATCAGGGACCCTTTGCAACCCTCTCTGACTGCCCTGCTGTTTTCCCTGGATTTTATATGCCTAGCACTGAGTGTGGTGTGGGTGGGTCGCTGATAATGGATGGTTTGACAAGAGGCCAGCGTCAGCTGTATGCTGCCTGCAGTTGTGGTAAGGAAGGCATTAGGACTTCTCCAGTCCCACGCACGTTGCAGTCACAGATAGCATGTAGCAGCAATTATGTTGCACAACTCAAAAGCTATTCACTGAGTGGGGAAAGGGGGCCAGGAAGAAGGATCACGATTCTTGGAGAGTCATGATTTACAGAGAGAAAGTGATTCACGGAGAAACTGAGAGGGATAACAAGTTTCAGTGCACTGAGGGAAAAAAAGGACAAAGCCAACCATAACCCCAAATCCTGAGGGAGATTTTGTATTTCAAGGGGAGGTGTTCTCTGGTTTGTTTGGGTTTTCCTTGGACATTCCATATCCTAGAAATGCAGAGCGGTTCAAAGTTCAACGCAGAGAGCTTGTTTGAATTTGGATCTCTCTATTTCTGTGCTGGTACAGAGCATCCTTGGCTCCCATTGACTTTGCTGGAATCTGATAGACATTCACCACCTCAGTTACATTCTGTTTTCAGATCTTCAGGGAAAGATCATGTTTTATGCTACCTGTCAGGAACCTTTAGCATCACAACTACATGAACAGAAATCATTCCAGTTGTTGTCCACCTCTCACATGCCCAGGCTCTGGCTCTGGACCATGTGTCTTGTGAGCAGTACAGTGATATCATTACACACTGCACCTACCAGGTCCACACTGCAGAGCTGGGCAGTGTTTTATCCTGACATCCCATGCAGACAAAACCAGTATTAGCCAGGTAGACACACAAGCAGAGTATGACCATTGACACACAAAAACAACCCATAAAGGAATGGATGGGTCCTTCAAGATACTCTCCAAACACTTTCAAACTGCTGCTTAGCAGCAGCAGAAGCTTAAAGCTTTTGACTGTGCTAAAAAGCAGGGAGAGAAGAATCAGGCATATCACCTGCTACTTTCCCACATTATGCAGCAGACAGTATTTATCTTCTTCTGGGAATCCTCTTCCTAATGGGGGATGGAAGAGCTTCATATTTCTCAGGGTGGCTCCTGAGATCCCCTGTATGCAGCTGTCATTTGCCCTGTATGCAGCTACCTGTCGTTTTCTCATTAGAGATTTTACAAAAAGCTCCAAAAAGATCTAAGTAGAGTACTCTCTGACTCCTTTTGTTTGTTCCTTCCCTAATTATCTTTGTTTCATAATTGTCCTCACTGACAGCATTAAAAAAAAAAAGGATGATAACTGGCAGTCCCACACTGAGCTATAAAGAAGCTAAGAGGGAGAGGAGTCACATCGAGCTGCAATGGCATCTACAAATCTTAGCAGCAAGGGCAGAATATTTTGTTACGTGCCATGGGTATTATTTATCCTTTTCAACCAACCAACCAACCAAACAAAAAGCTCATTCCTCTTGCTTGCCATAGTACTGTGTCTCCTTCTCTGGTAAGTACAGATGTGCTTACCCCACCACTAAACGGAAAAGGGGAAACGAGACATAAATATGTATCATGAAATCAGAAGCAGTCAGATTTTCAAGACCAAGCTATGAACTTGGTGGGGAAATTTGAGCTTTATCTCTCTGTGCACAGAGTCCAAATTATTCCAAGCATCTAAGATAAAGACTGCAACTTTTTGGGAAGTTTTTCTCTTTTTTTACAGCTCTTCAAAAAGGTCAAGATTATTCTGTATTATATTCCCTGCCAGAAAGCAGTGCAATTAAAATAGATGGACAGATTTTAATTTGTAGCAGGCTTCTATTCACAATGGATGTCTGTTTAGGGTACTTGTTTAAAATCTGGTAATGTTAAATTTGTAACAACAACAAAAAAATAATGGAGTTCTGTGTTTTCATATAATTAATTTATAGCAAATGTTTAAATAGAGATTCTGTTCATAGCATATCCAACTACAGTGTATATATCAAAAACAGAGACCAAATTTTCACATTACAGCCTTAAAAGCAAATACCAATGATGTGGCTGTATGGAAGCACTGAAAATCCTTCAGTAAAGGAAATGCTGTAGAAATAAAAGTTGCATTGGCTCCCTGTAGGTTTGATGGTGACATGCCAAATTGCCACATGGGAGACATTGATTTGGGAGTAAGCATCATTCTTGCCTTCCAGGTTGCAGTTTGCAAACAACAGGGCACTGCAGAAGGCGGGTGGGGGTACAGAGGAGGCAAATCTGACCCTACTTAAGCCTCCAACAAAACTCTTACTGTCTTCTGAGTGTGCTGGAAGAGCTCCCATGGAGAAGCTGCACTTGAACTTCAGTTCAGGGGGATGCAGCTGTACACACAGTGACTGCTTCCGGCATTGCCTTGGACAGTTGTCTGTGCACACATGCATGTCCCTGCAGTGTGAACCTGCAAATGAGCAGTGCGGCTAAATCAGCAAAATCAGCATCTGTGCTGGCTTGAGGCTAATTGGAATATTTTAATGGATAAAATTATATTATTGGCTATGAAAGGAAAAACAATGGTGATGTCTACTTCACTCATAGGCTTGCTGAGATGTTTGAGACTAAGAATACAAAACAAAGATAAGACACTCGGGTTTGCAGACACTCTCAGGCTGTCTAGCTTCTTGCTTTCTCCTCTCTGTCAAGTAACCTCACTAATCACTTTCCTTCTAACCACCCTGGGCGATCCTCCAAGCTCACCTTGCACGTAAGGCAAACCTTGGGGTACGGTACAGGGGTGGGGAGAAGGTGGAAGGGTGGTTGGGAGCCCCTCTTGGGGTCTCTGATTTCTGGGAGGGGAGTTGTGTTTCTGTATTCCCTTTAACTTGTCTATGTCTGTAACTATTCCTGTCTATAGTGTATATCTCTGCTTGTACATTGTGCTGAGCTGTAAACAGAGCTTCAGTCCTTAACTTCCAGCCGGGTGAGTCTAGTCTGGGTCATTTTACAAAGTGTGGGGAGGAAGGGAACTCCCAAATCATCACAGCATCCAAAGGACTTCCAAAATGAAAGCCAAGCCAGAAATACTTAGCACCCATGGATGCTACTGGGAAACAGCTCCAACAGAGCTGTACCCCAGAAGAGTGGAGTATATGAAGGGACAGAAGTTGCAGTGATACCTTACGTCTGAGTGTGTCAAGTTCAGCTGCCCAACATGCAGCAGTCTCTCACAGGACAGCGGGTGGTCTCGCATAAGTGAGTTTCCTGTGTGGATGAACAGACCTTGTCTGCAGACAGGTACTGAGCTACTTGTCATCTCCATGTCCATCATGTTCTTCTTCTCAGAGATCAAATTACAATGACTGTAGACACCGTTCACTGCAAGAAAATAAATTAAAAAGTGTAAGCCCTTGACCAAGCATCCTCTATGCTGAGTATTGCTTTGTGCACTGCTTTTGGATCTCCTTGCAAAACTCTGATCAGTGACATGACAGTAGAAATTAAAAGTTTCACAAAGAAGCAAGAAGTAATTACCAAGTAATTTGGATCTGTGAACTGTGGTTGTTTATTTCTCATCTGAAGTTCTGTGGCTACTTCACACTTCATAATCTCCCTCAAAACCCCCTTAGCCTGATGGTTTTCTTTGCTTCTGTGTTTTTTTTGGTAGAGTCTTGCCTGTGTTAAGATTTTAGAGAAGGATGTTTCAGAA
Organism: Eubucco bourcierii; assembly: GCA_013396675.1. Taxonomy (NCBI): domain Eukaryota; kingdom Metazoa; phylum Chordata; class Aves; order Piciformes; family Ramphastidae; genus Eubucco; species Eubucco bourcierii. The sequence continues at coordinate 147,288 of VWZE01018328.1, forward strand.
TCCCTTTGTTTTCAGGAAGTGGAGCTCTCTGAAAACAGTGGTGTAAAGTCAAGTTTCGCTTTGCAGACAATTATCTCAGTGCCTATGGTTTTAGATGGGTCTGTTTCTACTTTACTCCCAGACCAACAGTATGAAAAAAAATGCAACTGATTTTGTTTTGATATGCTCTCATTATAGATGCTAATGATGACAATATATTCTGCTTGGGTGAATGTTAAATTTTACCAGACTTGGAAAATCAGATTAGAGCTACAGCAATACTCTCCAGGTGATCTATCTAAAAAGAGAGGACAAAGGGGAAATTAAGAATTTAGATGGCATTGGTCAAAGGCTAGCAATACCACTTCATTTAAAGGCTAATATTCGGGTTCTCCACCTCTAGTGAACTTGTCACATACTCATAAATAAGCATGCATGCAAGTATTTGTAAGAAATTTGTCCTGCAGAGGCTAGCTAAAAAAGAAACAGTAGCTATTTACCCTCATTTTCACTAGTGTACATGAATCATGCTTTTAAAATACTGGATCTTCCTCTAGCCTGTTTCTTGCATACAGGCAAAACATATGATGTCAGATATAAATGACAAGCATTTTTCTGTAGTATTTACACAGAGAACAGCAAATGACTCCTTCACCCTTGCACTCAGAGTTCATGGTGATGGACACTCCAGAGCAGTCTTGCTCTGTTAGTCTATTCTCTACACAGGCACCAAGTGCTGCACAGTGAAGAAAGCAGCAAATCCTGCAGTGGAAGTGACAGAAAAGATAAAGCCATGGTTGTGTTTCATGCAAATTACTTGATTCTCACAAGCATCAGGGTTTGTCCTTCACTAAGTTTTCCACTTTTGGAAAGGCACCAGTTTCACAGTTCCTGAGTTTTACCCTGACAGCATCTATGTCATTCAGCCATCCCAGAATGAGTGTCTAAGATGGACTCATGCAACTTCAGGACAAGTTTTCTGCTTCTCCTTGACTAAAGAAAGTGCCTAAACAAGTAACTACAACTGAGTACCTGACTTTTAGCAGGATTCAGTTGAGTTAAATGAATCCCTCTGAGTAGCCACAGGCCTCACAAACATCCTCATCACAACCAATCTACTTTACACTGCTTTCAGGTCTGGTCCTTCTGCTGAAACACTCACCAGACCTGCCATTGACAGCACAACTTCTACCATTTCAACAGTACAATTTGTGGTATAACCCAGGGCAGGTAGATATTGGTATGGAATGGTTTGGAACTGGTCTCCATTTTTCTTATTTGCTGCCTTTACATATTAACAGCTATACCCTGAAGCCTTCTCTGCTCCAGGCTGAAAAACCACAGCTTGTCTTTACAGGAGAGCTGCATCTCTCTGACTATTTTCAGGACCCTCCTCTGGACCAGCTCTAAGAGGTCCAAGCCTTCTTGTACTGGGATTCCCAGATCTAAACAGAATACTCCAGATGGGGTCTCACAAGTGTAGAGCAGAGGGGCAGAATCACCTCCCTTGACCTGTTGCCCACACTGCTTTTGATGCAGCCCAGGATACCCCTTAGCTTTCTGGGCTGCAAGTGCACATTGCCAGGCTATATTTGACTTTTTATCCATCAGCATGTCCAGGTCATCCTCTGCTAGGCTGCTCTCCATCAGTTCGTCACTGCACTCAGTTTCACACCTATATTATACAGGTATTGCACCCATATTATGCAGGTCTAATATTACAAAATTAAGCAGCTATCACAGTATCTAGTTAATATTTTCAGGATACAAGGGTAAGTAGAATTGTACTCATGAAGTCTTGTAGGATTGATGAGTACTCAACATGAACCTGCAGTGTGCACATGCAGCCCAGACAGCAACCGAGTGCTGTGCTTCATCAAGAGCAGTGTGGGTAGCAGGGCAAGGGAGGGGATTCTGCCCCTTTACTCTGCTCTTGTCAGACCCCACCTGGAGGCCTGTGTGCAGTTCTGGAGCCCCCAGCACAGGAAGGACATGGAACTGTTGGAGCGGGTCCAGAGGAGGCCACGAAGATGCTCAGAGGGCTGCAGCAGCTCTGCTATGAGGACAGGCTGAGAGAGTTGGGACTCTGCAGCCTGGAGAAGAGAAGGCTTCCAGGAGACCTTAGAGTAGCCTTCCAGTATCTGAAGGGGGCCTACAGGAAGGTTGGGGAGGGACTATTGACAAGGTCTTGCAATGACAGGACAAGGGGCAATGGGTTTGAACTGGCAGAGCGAAGATTTAGACTGGATGTTAGGAGGAAGTTCTTTACAGTGAGGGTGGTGAGACACTGGCACAGGTTGCCCATGGAGGTTGTGGCTGCTCGCTTCCTGGAGGTGTTCAAGGCCAGGTTGGACGAGGCCTTGAGTGAGCTGTACTAGCGGGAGGTGTCCCTGCCTATGTCAGGGGGTTGGAACTAGATGATCCTTGAGGTCCCTTCACAACCTTACCATTCTATGATTCTACATCCATTCGTTTTCTGGGTTGCAAGTACACATTGTCAGGCTTTTCATCCATTAGCATCCCCAGATTATCCTCTGCTGGGCTGCTCTCAATCAGTTCATTGCTCTGTCTGTACTGAGTTTTACAGCTATATTATAGATGGAAAGTCTGGCATCACAAAATCAAGCAGCTATCACAGTATCTAGTCAATAATATTTTCAGGATACGAGGGTATGCAGAATTATACTGGTGAAGCTCTGCAATAGTTGCGATTTTATTATATCATTTATGAAGTTCCAGGCAGAGATTGTGCACATTTCGGTCAGTTACTGCTCCAGCACAACTCCTTGGAGCACAGGTACCCTTAACAGACATGAACTCCCATTTCAAACTTCTTATGGACAGCTGCTTATCCTATAGCAAAGGAAAGGCAAGTGTGAGAGCCTCAGCTGCTGTGGTGCTCTATAATTACAGTCAATGAATGTTCTGAAAGCAATGAGAATCACGTTCAGGGTTTTGGTGAGTATAAATGAGAAGAAACAGGTGACTGGGGAAAGCAGAAAAAGTCTCTGGTAACTGGAGAATTTGTGAAAGGGATCACAGCACAAAAGTCCATTCTCCTCCACTGGCTGTGCTCCACAGCCTCCCCATCATGCTCCACGGCACCATTGTAACAGGGAAGACCATAGCAGATGAAGATGTAGTCCCAGGCAAGCATCCAGGCCCTTAGAAAAGAGTGGGTACACGTGACACCCAAATTACAAGTCTCAGGAGGCATTATTGTGACATTTTCAGAATAGAAATCCCTGTTTCCAGTGAAAAGTTTTCAGTGTTTGACTGATACTGAACATTTATTTCTTAAAAACATAAAACCCAAACGAGTCAGTATCTCTAAAAATGGAAAAGTAATACTGGAATTTTCCTCCTGAGCTCCACCACAAGACCAAGGCAGATGCTAAGTCTTGGGAAGTGTAGACCAAGGTTATTTGATATAAACAACAAGCCCACAGAAGATTTTTAGGAATGATACATAAGATTTTAAGGAGAAACCAAATTGTATTTAAACTATACAATACAGGCCCTTAGCCCTCTTCATGGTAATTAACAGATGTGTTCTGGTAATTTCACCTTTTACGTTCAGAGCTCTGAACCCACTGACACTCTGGGACTGTTCTGAGTGACTCTGGACAGACCAAGAAGCTGTACAGGGTAGTCTCTTGTATTGGGTGAGTTTGGGTCTAAAGTGCATGAAACCACTCTGAATGTGTTGAGTGTTTGTGGCCATCAGCTTGCCCTGCTTGTAACTATGACATAAATTTTCATTATAGCCTCTGGAGTCAACAGTTCCACTGGGCTTTATTTCACTCCTACTCTGGCTTTATCCCATCATAGTTTAACTCACTTCAGGAGTAATACCTGCCTCAGCAAGATGTATAATCAGACCTGTGGTTGCTAATTTGCATACATGAATCACATTTAAAAGGTATCTAAACACACTGTTGAGCACTGCTGAAGTAAGTCACCTCTAAAGGCCACACCACCAAAAGAAACTGGTAAATCAGTAACAACTACAACACCCAGTTCACCATTCCTCACTTTTTCCATCAGCAATGTTACCTGGAATATATTCAAGATCATTGAATCCTAGAATGGCTCAGGTTGGAAGGGATCACAGAGATCATCTGCTCCAACCTCTCCACCATAGGCAGGGACACCCCTCAACTAGACTTGACTGCTGAAGTCCTCATCCAACCTGGCCTTCAACACCCTCTTGGCAGCCTATTCCAGAGTCTCAACATCCTCATCCTAAAGAACTTCTTCCTAAGCTCCAGTGTAACCCTGCTCTCCCTCAGCTTCAAACCATTCCCCCTTGTCCTGTCTCCAGACACCCTGATGAAAAGTCCCTCTGCAGCCTTCCTGTAGGATCCCTTCAGCTATTGGAAGGCAGCTCTAAGGTCCTTCCAGAGTCTTCTGTTCTCCAGGCTGAACAACCTCAGCTCCCTCAGCCTATCCTCATAGCAGAGGTGCTCCAGCCCTTGGATCAACTTTGTGGCCTCCTCTGCACTCTCTCCAAAATACTCTGGATTCTTTTAAAACATTCTGTATTTATACTTGCTAAGTGATAAACCCATTTTCTCATTGCCACTCCCCAAATGATACAAGTCTGAAATTCATCAAGGTTTTCTAAATATGCATTTGACCAATTTTACCATTTTATCAAAACACAGTAACTTGAAGCTTCCACTCAAAGCTCAGCAATACCTACTATAGCCCATACTAATACCTAACTGTGTGAGGATGTGGATTTCCTAGGATAGCATGAACATTATCCCTGTGCTGTCAGAAATTATTCTCTTCTCTGGTAGTTGTCAAATCTGAAAACATATTTTCTCCCTGCAGAAGAAAAGAACACTTTGGATAAATCCACGAAGCGACGTGTGTCAGCCAACCCTTCACAAAGTGCCTTCCAGATTTCCCAACAGTGCCTTGGATGAAGCCACCCTTGCATCAAAGCTCTCTGAAACGTGCCCAACACGTGGGAGCTGCAGCAGTGATGAACAACAGATCACACTTTTCCCTCACAGCAGCTGCAACAGCTGAGAGCCTGTCCCTGAACATGGACAACCCAAATCCAGGTTCCACTCTTCATGCACGTGAAGAAGCAAATCCACTGCCCCTGAGAAAAGGAAACCAAGTCTGGCTTACACCAGTGTAAGTGAGAACAGAATCTGGCCCTTGGACAACTGCCTGTTCTATACAATATTAATATCCCTGGCTGGCATACACAAGATTTAAGCATGTTCCATGTCTGGAACTAGATCTCCTCTTTCACTGGTATCGAGGGGCCTTTAACCTACATACTGTAACTCACCAAGAGCAGATGAAAAGAGCACAGACTCCCTGCCCTCTAGCAGAGGTCACCCTGCTTGCAAGTAGAACCAAAGCTATTGCATAAATCCACAGAAACAACTAATCCTCATTTACAGAGAATCAATCTAATAAAAGCAGAATGGTTTCCAGAAAGATCTCATGGAAGTGGAATCCATCAAAGTAACTTTTGTCTTTTTCTGTCCTGTAGTTTTGATTTATATATATCTTTACATTTAAATGCTCATGAAAGGAAGGAAAGAGGTTCATACAGTGGTGTGCAAAGGCTGCAATCTGGCAATTCCTTCCATATGACCAGTCAAGTCAGTTCAGTCTGGGGGGTCTTGCTTTTTTTCATTCTGGGGCAAATGACTCTGAGGGAGTTTTTTCTTGATTTATGCCAGATTAAGTCATTTGAGAATCAGTCCCATTGATTGTGATCACACCTCAGGAAGAGCTGCTCAAGTGGTCAGAATCTGCAGAGTCAGCTCTGAATTCTTTGGTAGAGGGAAGTTGTCCTACAGGAAGAATCCCCACACAAAGAGAAACATGTCTGTGTAACAGAAGCACAGAATGGTAGAGCTTGGGAATCATAGAATGGTAAGGCTGGAAGGGACCTCAAGGATCATCTAGTTCCAAGCCCCTGCCATAGGCAGGGACACCTCCCACTAGTACAGCTCACTCAAGGCCTCATCCAACCTGGCCTTGAACACCTCCAGGGAGGGAGCAGCCACAACCTTCCTGGGCAACCTGTGCCAGTGCCTCACCACCCTCACTGGAAAGAACTTCCTCCTAACATCCAGTCTAAATCTCCCCTCTGACAGTTTAAACCCATTGCCCCTTGTCCTGTCATTGCCCTTTGCGGTTCCTGGTCTGTTTTGAACTGCTGAGCCCAGAGTTGGACAGAGTACTCAAGATAGGGCCTCACTAGGGCAGTGTAGGGCAGGGAACAATGTGATCAACACTTGAAACAACCCTACTAATGGGCAACAGCTCTCTTTCTTCTCTAGGGAACATCTTGTTTAGCATTCAGGAAGGCTTCACTAAATTATTTATTAAGGCCATAGATAGGTGCAAAAACTTACCAAAAGGGTAAACTGTCAACAAGAAACACACGCTGCAGTGCTTTGGAGTTTACCTAATTAAAGCCAGTGAACAAATGGCTGAAATGATGTCCAACTGAACTGACTCACATTCAAGAGAGAGATAGACTTGAAATATTTGCCTAACATACTTAGATGTCCCCAGAGCATTGTGGGGTTTGTGGCGAAGACCAAACTAGGTCATTTGCCTTTTTTTTTTCCCTCACTGCCTCATGTTCCTTAATTACTTCTTTTAAAATAAAAAATAAACTAAACTTGCCATTCTTGGGTTTGTTTGGAGGCAATGGCCAAAATGCACCAGGACAACACTGAGCAATGGAACGCTGTTACTGGCAGCTGGGTGAGGCACGTGAGAGGAGGCAGAGACAAAACACTACCAGATCTCAAGCAAATGAAAATCATCCATGCTGGAAGAGGCCATTGAAGCCCTCCACTGAGAGAAAATTATTAACTCCAAAGCTGCCAACACAGAAAGCCACGCACCATAGGGAAGGGACCTGGTCTGGAGAAGGCTGAAAGGGGATCTTATCAACATCTATAAATATCTGAGGGGTGAGTGTCAGGATGAAGCTGCTAGGCTCTTATGGTGGTGGTGCCCAGTTATAGGACAAGGAACAACAGGTACAAGCTAAAACACAAGAGATTCCACCTCAACATGAGAAGACATTTCTTTATGGTGAGGGTAACAGAGCCCTGGAACAGGCTGCTCAGATAAATTATGGAGTCTGCTTCTCTGGAGACATTCAAAATCCACCCAGATGCATTCTGCCCTGGGTAACGCTACTTTGGTAGAGGGGTTGGACTCGATCTCTGGAGGTCCCTTCCAACTCCTACCATGCTGTGATTGTGGCTGTACCCATACACAGCAATCCATTCCACACAACTAGCACTGAGAGATCTGCAGGACTGGATGGCTGCAGTGACTGCCACAGCTCCCACACAGTCATTTAAGGGCATCAAGAGAGATGCTCAGCACTACGCTGCCTGCTCAGAGGCTTCTAATGAACAAACTAATGCTTCAAATCCCAGAATCTTCAAAATGATCCATGAACATACAGCTTTTGTTTACATTTTCAACAACAAAATCAACACTTTCCCCATGTTTTCAATGCCTGTTCTGTGGCTCTCTGCTGTGAATTGGAAGGTCTGTCTTTACCATACAACACATGCTCCTGAGGAACAGAAAAGTGGCATAAAGGCCAGAAAAGAGCTGGCCATTCTTAGACTTCCTACAAGCAAGTGCTATCATGAAGACTGTCTCCTTTACCTTGTGAAAAAAATAGTTTCTCCTTCAGTTTCAGCAAACAGTGATGAAAAGGGATAGGAGTTTGGATCGAAATTTCTTCTGTTATAGACACAGCTCAAGACAAAGAAAAATACTTCAGAAGTAGGTTCTGTGATGAGCCATGTGTCACATTACAGCCTTCTGCAGATCTTCCCCAAATGTGATACTGTTATTTCCACACAGATCCCCAAGCTCATATCAAAATACCCTAAACAAACTTCTAGATCCTGGTCTGGAGACCCAAAAGAGGAAATATTGAGATCTTTCATTGACAGTTTTGCAGGCAATTACACCATCTGGTACACAACAAATCTCCAGGCATCTGGGCTGCTCACCACCTGGAAAAGGAAACTTCTGCACTGCAAGAGACCTTTGCAATAGTTTCTAATTCAGGACAAGCCTTTCAATAACATCTGACTAGGAAATATCACCTATTTTAAATCACACAGACAGAATGTGGTCTCAGATTGCCCACCCATGACTCCTTCCGTACATAGAAGCATACTTGCCCAAAGCTTTCAAAACTCTGTCTTTTTATCACAAGTTAAGTTTCCCCCTATGTATTTTTGGAAGTTAGCTCTGTGTTCTGATTCCATTTCTATGTCACAGCAATACCACACACCACTAACTTTCTTTCCTGGGGATAGAAGGTGGCAAGAATCCCCTTAGAGTTGGATGGCCCCAAAGCAGTGCAGTAAGGTGCAGAATTCCTTCCTTGTTCCCTGAATTTTTGGAATCTTCTGCAACCAAAAGGTAACAAATGCAGGACCTTACTATAGTGCTGATGAAACAACTCTACAGACAGTGACCATCTAAAAAATAATCAATGTACATAGGAAAGTTCCTAAAAATATTCTAATACAAATTTTGCAGTTCTCTAAGCCTGTTGGACAGCCCAGGGGGTCAAGCACATTGAAATGCAATATGACCTTTGTCACACCAAGTTTCTTTGCTTCAGTTAGGGTGGCAAAGGAGGGCAACAATTCTTTCTCTAAGGTGAAAGCCAAAAGAGCTCTGAGTGTCTTTTACTGTTCTTTGTCCTTACCTGAGGACTTAAGTGATTAACAATAGGAGCACTAAATTTTCACTGGGGCTTTCAAGAGTTCATATCTCAAAGATGAACAATGCAGTTCACATCACGTTCCATGTTCACTCTAGATCTCTGCATCGGCCACAGTCCGTTCACATTTTAAGGCCTGTTTCATACAGCTGGTAGAGACTTGACTTCACATTTTTATAATGTTTATAGATAATCTTGATAAAAGCAGAGTGAGAGCCAAAAGGAGTCTTTATTATAAAGCAGGCCATACTGTACAGTGAGAATCAGGAAAGGCTCATACGTTCCTCCATTTGTGCAGCACAACAGAGGTGACAGACCCTCTGTCTATCTGAATATAGACAGAGATGATATGGATCTCTGAAAAAGTTAGAGTTAAACCAAGCAGCATTCAATGAAATTAGAATTTAAAATAATTTCTTTCCTCCAAGGTTTCTTTCAACCATTATTGAAATATTGATTTCTTTACTTTCACCTTGATGGATGAGTGAAAACAGAAAGGCTAAGAAAAACTCTTGTAAATTAAACCAAGCCAGCTCGTGAAGTAAATTGTGGAGTAACAATCTTACAAACTTGTGAAAGATAAATACAACCCATGTGTGTCTTTCCAATAAATTCTGGACCCTAAGTGCTGGCTACATTTATATTTGTTATTTCATGTTCAATTTATTCTTTGGATTGCATTTTATTTCTGTTCTCTAGAATTCCTTTAGCAGACTACACACAATACTGTAAGAGAGTGAATGAGCAGGGTCGGTGTTAGTGAATAAAACAGCACAGATCATTTTATGTCACTCTGACTGAAAATGGTCTGTAAACATTTTGGTACTTTAAAGGTCTACAACCTTTTCACCTCTGAGAATGTGGGGAGATATGGCTTCCATATTTGACTTTCTCACAATTTAATCTAGGGGTCTAGCAGATGGGTGGAGAACACACCTCTCACTGCTACTATGGCTTGTGATGTTGCACAGTTCACCTTTCCAGCACAGACCTTCCCGACACTTTCTGAAGTTAGTGAGTATGGCCAAGAGTCAGGGAAACAGGCCATGTGCTCAGCTTCCAGTGACTTCACAGCCTTAGCTGATGGTCTGAGTTAGGCTCTAGATGTGTAAAATGTGACCTTTTTAGGCAACGATGCACTGATTGTCAGAGAAACAAAACAACTGTCTACTATCACAAGGCGTCATTGACTACACTCAGGTTTGGAACTCAGCATTCTTGGCTTCCTGTTCAGATCTCACATCTCTAAATTATGTCCTCAAACAGAGATGAGAGCAGACTGAAAATCACCATTGCCCTCTTTCGTGGCAATCAAGACAAAGCCTTTTGCAGCCTCATCAAACATAGGTCTTGTCATTCCATTCATGGTTGCAGTCTCCTCAGCTTGGAATCACCTTTTGCCTGTTGCCAGGCAATCTGAAAAATATTGTTCTCTGCACATCTGGCCTTTTTTGTGGTCACTTATCCTTCCTCACAGCTTGGATTTTAGTAACAGGGGAAAAAGACATTAAAATAAATGTTTAAGGAAAATATTAAGCTCAACCAACATTATTTTAATTAAAAGGAAACCCTAAAACCCTCTTAATGGGCACTTGGAGAATATAAGCTCAATGTAATGAAATCTGATGTAGTGCTCTCTGGCTTTAAGTTTAAGGTTTCATTCTCAGTAGGTCTGATAAGTAGGATGTACCCTTAGGATTCTCCTTGTCCCACCAAACCCAGGAGAACAGGAGTACCTCTGCCACCTTATGAGCAGACATGTTCATAGGAGATGCTAATACAGCCATTGGTCTCATTGTTCTTTCCCACTTCTCATCTCCATGTCCCTTTCATGTCTAACCTCATTTGAAACGCTGTCTTCCACTGCCACATTTAAACATCCCCAACATCTCCAACCTGTGTCTCGCCTTCCTGTACATGTTCCAAGAGTGCTTAGTCTGGAGAACAGGAAGCTGAGAGGAGATCTTATTAACATCTTTAAATATCTGAGGGGTGGGTGGTAAAATGAAGGTGCCAGGTTCTTGTTGGTGGTGCCTAGGGACAGGACAAGGAACAGCAGATACAAGCCTGAACACAGAAGGTTCCACCTCAACATGAGAAGACACTTCCGTATGGTGAGAGTGATGGAGCACTGGACCAGACTGCCCAGAAAGATGGTGGAATCTTCTTGCTCTAGAGACTTTCAAAACCCACCCACACGCTTTCCTGTGCAGCCTGCTCTAGGTGATCCTGCTTTGGCAGGGGAGTTAGACTGGATGATCTCTGGAAGTCCCTTCCAACTCCTAACACACTGTGTTTCTGCGACTGTTGTCACACAGTACAAAGCTGGCCCTACCAAATTCATTAATGCACAATTTCTAACCCCAGATGAAGCTGGGCACCATGTTTGGGTACCAGACAAGTGCATTTTTTAATGCAAGCAAGACACGTAACACAGAAACTGCTGTCAGTCCACATGGTTTCCACTCCCTGCTCTCACATACAGCATTGATGAACAACCTATGCTCCCGGACATCAGCTCAACCAGGATATCAATCCACACACCCTGAATAAAGGTCACTGTGCATACTGGGGTAAGGTATGAGCAACTCTACATTACTGAGACTTAGGTACAAACTCACCTGCCTTCGCCCCCTTTAGTTTGTATTTTTTGTTGCTCTGAATGGACAGCACCAGGATTTTCACAGCAGTCTGTAGTTAGGTGGAGCACATAGGTTAAACAAACTCCAGAGTGACTCTTCCAAGACAGAAATACACATGTTTTGTGACAAGGGTGCTTGAAGCGTTCCTGCTGTAAACATGCTTTCACCATCAATTACACAAGTCTCCTGAGAAGACAGAATCTGTCCATTCATGCACACTTGGAGAAAATCTGCTCCTTTTTGGTTTTCCTAAGTCACTGATTCACTAACAGCCAGAGTATGCCTACCATGAAACTGCATGAGGGTTATTGCTTTCCCATTTACTTATTAAACCCTGAACTTTCAAACTCCCAGATCTCCACTCCTATATTTTACTTAGGCATTCACTCACTCTTTGCCATGGAAGCTCTGGCCAGCAGATCATGTAAAGGCTCTGTAGGGGTATATGGTCTCCTAAACATTTGAAACACAAGGATGTGCTGGGACTGAAAGCTGGCACCTTGCATGTGTCTTGTGCAAACGTATGTCTCTCTGTGTCCCAAGAAGGAACGTGATGTCTGCCTGGCTAAGCAGTACACTACAGAGACTTGTAAGGAAAAACCCCATCACCCACGCTTACAACAGAACACAACAAAAATAATTTCCACCACAGTGCTGGAATCAAAGACCTAGAAGCATGCAAGCATCACCAAATCAGTAAAAGCTGCAGAAGCTAACTGCTACAAAGACAGAAGCCCTGTAGGTCACACAGGGCCATACAGAAACAGCAAACTTAAAACCCAGAGAGCAATTGGTAACTGAAAAACATGTAGTTCTTTTCATCACAAGTGAGATGGAGGACAAGCTCTGGTGGGATGTGCATGCATAGCATCCTGACTTAAGGATCTGATTCTCACACATGCATTTGGAGAACACTCCATTCATAGCCAAAGGAGACAGAAAATGACTCACAGTAAGAATCAAAATGCACTGGAAATCTAGAAAGAACTTTCCATGTGAAGGGAAGACAAGGGAGGGGAGCTAATAAACCTGCCCTGCACATCAACTTCCAGCTATAGGTCGTCTTCCATTTCCTGGCCCCTAAAAAGTGTGAACCAAGCTCCTTTCCTATGAGAGGCTTTATGAGTCTCTCTGCTCTACTACCATCTTTGCTCCAAGCTCAGTTGTTAGAAGAGATTCTTCCGGAGATTTTTTCCTGGTTCTTTACATACCAGTGATGAAAAACTAGAGTGAAAAGGTCTTTGATTGCTGAAAACTCCACATTCTCTTAACGCAATCTGCATTGGTTTCTCCATTCTCTTATTCAAAAGGAGACATCCTCACCTACACAACCTCCATCCTGGCTCACTGCAGATCTCTCGCACTTCCCAGGTAAGCTGCATCCCTTATCAACCTCTTTATCCTATTGTGTGAAACACTTCAAGAATCAAAACTCCAACTGCTGCCACAAACAGGCAACGATTTCACCTCCACAGGTTCCTTGATGATTCAACACTTGATACCTAATACTGCAATGGCTGCTCTGCGGCTTAGAGTTAGCTCTGCCAGAAAGAAAATTCAAGACAACCAACCAGTTTCCCCAATACATGCTGAAAAGAGCAGCAGCCTACCCCTGCTACTCTTCGTTTGCTGGTCTCATTGTTTGACATTTCTCAATGCCAACATTTTGGCATCATTTCAAGTCTTGATTTAAAATATATTTAACACCAACCGATTTGCAACATCATTTTCTATTTTACCAGAACTGTGCTTGGGACTAATTCTATTTAAGCAGAATTCACCCTTCTGCACTCACTGCCAGGGAAAGGAACTCTTGCAGGCTCCCCACAACAGCCTGCACTTCTCCCTAGCTTTATACAAGTCTGACAACAGCGGTTAACTGTAAATTAGTGTTGAAGATAGATGCAATACCTGCTAAATATGCACCTTCATGTTATGATCAGCAAGAACATCTAGTAAAGGACACTGCCAAACACGTGAGTTATTGGTGCAATAAATACATATATGCCATCCCACACAGTAAGAATCAGAGGATCACAGGATGTCAGAGGTTGGAAGGGACCCAAAGAGATTATTGAGTCCAACCCCTCTGCCAAAGCAGGACCATACAATCTAGCTCAAGTCACAGAGGAACACATCCAGACAGACCTTGAAATTCTCCACAAAATGAGACTCCACAACCTCTCTGGGGAGCCTCTTCTAGTGTTCTGTGACCCTTACAGTAAAGAAGTTCCTCCCTTGTGTGGAGGTGGAACCTCCTGTGCTGCAGGAGAAAAACTCTGCTCTATGACTTCAGTTTAACTGGCTCAGCTGTCTATCCAAAACAGGGAAGCTTTAGACAACAGCTAGGATTGAACATCTTGACTGTATCAGCTTCTTCAGAAAGTCAGATTTTGGTGCTAACCAAACCCTCCTTCTCATCCGTGGTAATTTGAGGAGTCCAAGGTTCCCTTAAGAAGATTACAGAGACGAAGTTTCATCCCAAGGGATGGAACCGGTCATCATAGGGTGTTGTATTCTATTCCACTCTTAAAATCATAGAATGGTAAGGTTGGAAGGGACCTCAAGGATCATCTAGTTCCAACCCCCTGACATAGGCAGGGACACCTCCCACTAGTACAGCTCACTCAAGGCCTCATCCAACCTGGCCTTGAACACCTCCAGGGAGGGAGCAGCCACAACCTTCCTGGGCAGCCTGTGCCAGTGTCTCACCACCCTCACTGCAAAGAACTTCCTCCTAACATCCAGTTTCAATCTCTTCTCTGCCAGTTCAAACCCATTGCCCCTTGTCCTGGCATTGCAAGACCTTGTCAATAGTCCCACCCCAGCCTTCCTGTAGCCCACTTCAGATACAGGAAGGCTACTATAAGGTCCCCTCGAAGCCTTTAACAGCCTTTGGGACTGCAGAACAAGGCTGTTGTGGAATCTGCTGTGAAGAGGTAAAGGTACAGCAAAAAAAAAATCAAACAGAAACAGGAGAACCCTGAAAGATAAAGGAGTAGAAGGTCTGCTACAAGAAGGGAAAATGTTCCCACTGAATTGTGCTGGCTTACATGAACATTGAGTGAACAGCAGTGTGAAGGTTTGGGAGTTTCCCCCCCCACACACTTTGTAAAATGACCCAGACTAGAACTCAGCCCGCTGGAAGTAAAGTGATGAAGCTATATTTACAGCTTTGCACAATGTACAGAAGATATATACACTATATACAAAATATTTACAGAAATATAGAAGTAAAAGGTAATACAGAAACACAACTCCCCTCCCAGAAATCAGAGACCCCAGGAGGGGCTCCCAACCACCCTTCCACCTTCTCCCCACCCCGGTACCTTACCCCAAGGTTTGCCTTACGCACAAGGTAAATTAGGAGGATCAGCCAGGAGGGTTAGAAGAAAAGTGGTTAGTGAGGATTAATCAGCAGAGGAGCCAGAGCCCAGAAGCTGCTAGATCGCCCCAACAGCTGCTGTTCCAGCCAGAGACAGAGAGAGGCTGACTTATCTATTGTTTTGGTTAGTGTTCCCAAACAATTTCTTCGCATAGACATCATGATGTTTTCCTTTCACAGTCTATAGTGTAATTTTGTCTATTAAAATATTCTAATTAGCCTCAAACCAGCACAAGCAGTTACAAGTTTAGCTCCTGCTAAAGGCCCTCTGGGAATGTTCAAATGCTGACAGTGGCAGTTAGTACAGATAAGTACTCTATTTTCTCCTGTAAACTGGGTCTGCACTTGACACAAGTGGTAAGAATAAAGTGTCTCAGAGACTACATGAGACTTCTAGTGACGAAGGAGATACTTAAGTGTCTGCAATCGTCAGAAGCCCTTCATCCTTAGATTATGCAATCGCAGAAAACAGAGCTGAAAGAGTCTTTGGAAGGTGGTTTACTCTCTCCTGTGTCCCCAACAGTATAACCTAATCTCACAAACTTCAGGAAGTCTTTGGTCAATCTGGCCTTTACAGCCTCCAGCAATTTCTAAGCATTCCCAGCAACCCCCCTTAGGACAACCTGGTCCATTACATCCTGTCCTGTTCGAGTTGAACATAGAGAAGAGTCTGTTCTCTTGTCCGTCATAGCAACCTTTTATGTCTATAAAGTCCTCTCTTGCCAGTGTTACACAGCCCCCATTATTCAAAGTGTTCTCATAAACCATGTTTTCCAGAGCTCTGATCTTTTCCCCCCAGCTCTCTTCTGAACTCTCTCCAGCAGACCTTTCTCCGTACTTTATGCTACCTCTTCTTTCTCCACATTTCACAGAATCACAAATCAATCAGGATGGAAAAGACCTTCAAGATCATCAAGTCCAAGCTATTACCCAACATTATCTAACCAAATAAATCATGGCACCAAGTGCCACATTCAGTCTCTTTTTAAACATCTCCAGGGATGAGGACTCCATCACCTCCCCAGGCAGTCCATTCCAATGCCAATCACTTTTGCTATGAAGAACTTCTTCCTAACATCCAGCCTAAACCTGCTCTGGCAGAGCTTGAGGTTGCGTCCTCTTGTTCTGTCATTGGGTGTCTGTCAGAAGATACCAACCCCCACCTGGCTACAACCTCCTTTTGGGTAGTTGTAGAGAGCAATAAGGTCTCCCCTGAGCCTCCTCTGTTCTAGGCTGCACACTCCCAGCTCCCTCCACCTCTCCTCACAAGGTTGTGCTCCAGCCCCCTCGCCAGCCTTGGTGTCTTTCTCTGGACACCTTCAAGCACCTCAACATCTTTCTTAAACGGAGAGGTCCAGAACTGGACACAGGATGCAAGGTGTGGCCTAACCAGTGCTGAGTACAGGGGCAGAATGACTTCCCTGGTCCTGCTGGCCACACCATTCCTGATATGGGCCAGGACAGCACTGGCCCTCTTGGTTACCTGGGCACACTGCTGGTTCATGTTCTGTTGACTGTCAGCCAGTACCTCAAGTCCCTTTCTGCTTGGCCGCTTTCCAGCCACTCTGTCCCCATTTGACCCTATCAGATCCTGCCTTTGCAGATGGTAGCAGGTTGATGCTTCCTTCACTGTGAACCATCAAGGAAGCAGCACAGTAGCAGCCAAAGCCAGCAGTTACATCTCATCTGGATTATTTTACCTTTTTTCTTGGATAAGACGTA
This sequence comes from Eubucco bourcierii, assembly GCA_013396675.1. Taxonomy (NCBI): domain Eukaryota; kingdom Metazoa; phylum Chordata; class Aves; order Piciformes; family Ramphastidae; genus Eubucco; species Eubucco bourcierii. The sequence goes on from VWZE01018328.1 coordinate 163,771, forward strand.
GAACCATGAGGTTAATTAACCTTTGGTATGACTTCGTTTTCCTGTTAGCTCTCCCTGTTGCATTGAACTGCCTTCTCAAAAAAGTGTCTAGAAATCTTAATATAGAACTTACAAAATGCAGCCATGCAGGGGTAAAAGTTGCCTCCACCAAGGTCTCATCACTCCATAATTCAACTTAGTAGCACAAAACATTAAATAAAAACTCCTAGCAGAGTTCACACACAAACACACTGTTCAGATCCCAGCGTTACAGCATTCTCTAAATTCTAACTAGGTCGCACTCTTAAGATATACAGCACTTTTGCTGCAGATTATCCCCACCACCAAGAACACATGAAGGGCATGAAATCATTCTACCATACTGATCTGAGTCAGTGGAACTGAGAGTAATTCACTCATCATATTATCTCCTTCTGCAATTCTGTTCTTGTGTGGTTGTCAATCACGAGTCACTGCCATAGCCAGTGAAGCAATACTGCTGAACAGAGAGCCACAGAGAGAAAGATCTTCTATTCAGGCTAGACTTGTGGGCCTCAGACTAAGAAAGTCTAGCATGTTACAACTCTGAGCAGGTAATCCATTCCTTATCTCTTCACCATCATCTTGGCACACTGCTAACCTTGGTAACAAAGGATGAGGATTTATATCTGGAACAGGCATTTGATGTGAATTTAGTGCTTGGAAAAAAACAAGTTAAGAGCTGTGGAGATGGAAATGTTCTCATAGCAATAAAGTGTGGGCAAAAGATGTGCAAGGTTCCCAAGGTGCAAGCCCCAGGAATGTGCCCTAGAAGAACAACTGCTCAGTGGGAAAGGGACACCCTCTGGTGAAGTGATCAAGTTTGTGACTAGCAGGCATAGCACAGGAATAGAGGGAACTTCCAAAGACCACACAGTTTGCAGGCTGAAGCCAGAAGGAATGTCAATGTGCTTGGTGCATTGTGTTTCTGTGGGGTATCTGCATCTAGTTTAACCACAGGCTGCTGGATCTCGAATGTGTATCTTTCTAAAAGACATCAAATCTCAAAGTCGAATCTTTATAGGATGGAGAATTGCTTCTGTGGCAGTCTGCTCCATGGTTCTCAGTATGAATTTTATATAGCTTGAACTTGTTTGACTTCAGTTCCCAGGCACTGTGCCTCATTATACCTCTTGCATACCTGGCATCCTCCCTCTGTAGATCATTTTAGACTTTGTTCCTACCTCTTTTCCAGGGACTAACTGGCCACCTTCTTCATTTTTCTCACAGTGTATTATATTCTCCAGATCATGAATCATTTGTGTGAGACTCTTCAACACAGTCAGTTTTTCCAAGGAATCTTGTTGAATTGTCAACACTAGAACAGCACAGTACTAGAACTGTTAATAACAAAAGACAGCAATGTTGGTTTGCTACTTCTGCCTGATATGTGCTTAAACACAGCTCTCAAAATGATTATTTTTTTTGTTGTCACTATCCTGCTGTAGCATCAGAATAGGAATCCTTGTTCAGCCAGCAATTTCTTCATGCTTTACCTGTGGCTCCTTCAACGTTCAGAGTCTGGAGAAAAGGAGCAAGGTGGTTATTCTGCTCTTGTGTCTGTGTGCCTTCAATCCAAGTCTCTGCTAAGAACTAAAGTCACCAAATTACACTACTGTGCCTCCAAACTTTAAGACCTAGAATGAGTTCTGCTGTCGATGGGCCTAACTCAATAGGCACCACTGAAAACAATGGAGTCCCCCAGTGTGTGACCAAAAAAGAAATAACAACATTTTCAGGAATGCAGCAACTGCAGAAGCTCAGTAACCACTTATGAAACTGGGGGGGGGGGGAACAGTCATTTGGAGTTTTTGTTTACAGGCAAAAAGAGCTCCAGCAAGAGTCAGCAAATGTGAGATTTCTGCTGTTTTAATTAAGCCTTTCTTAGGCTTGCCTTGTTCGGTTTAGCACAAGTTCTACAGGATACATGTAAACCCTATGGTTGGTTTGCAAAGGGTGACAGAGCGGCAGTAATTGAAGACTTTTAAACACTAAGGGAGCTGGAAGCTGACCGTGTGTCATCTGAGCCCCAGGCTAAGCCGCGGCCTTTCAGAGCTAAAACGATTGCCGTAAGCACAGCGCAGCTCACAAGAATCTGTATTTACCTGGCAAAATACACCAGATCCTGAGCATTCTGACTAAGAAATCAGCTGAGATGAAGAATGAAACTTCTAGAAGTTCCCCAAAAGAAAAAACGAAGATTTTTTTGATTGTCATAGCCCTTCATTCGATCTTGGCAGTCAACAAGAGGGAAAAGATGAGAGCAGCAGAGCTCCAACCCCACTGCTTGTGATACAACAGAATTATGGGGCATTGTCTGCACTACCAGTCAGTCACAAGCAGTAGCTTTCCAAAAAGCGCAGCAAGGAAAGAAGGGACTAGCAGCAGCAGAGTTGGGCTGCCTCAGAGCATGCCACAGGGATCTCTAGGCTGGTATGACTCGAGCTAAAATGTCATCACACTGCAGAGTAACATCCTGGGGGGTTCCTACTCCACAGCACAAAATGCTGTCTCCAGAGGCTGTATTAGCCTGGGCCTGAGGCTGTATTAGCCTGGGCCTAAGGCTAAGCTGGCAAACTGCTCAGAGCCTGGTTCAAAGGCAAGGGCAGAGGTCAGGCCACAGGGCTTTCTCAGTGGATAAGCTTCGGAAGCACTCAGCTCTACAGAAACACCACTGTATGTGCTGCGGTGACTAATCCCACATGAGCAGCAGTGGCTTCCCAAAGCTCAGGTCTACACCCCTCGTGCATCAGTGTGTCTTCCTCTCCTCAGTCAGGGAGGAAAAGCAAAGTATCCTGTTTCTGTGTAACTGAACCCCAGCCATGTATACAGAGCTAATGTGGTTACAGCACACATAATGAAGAGCCACGTTTTGCTAACTGCTTCGAAAATAAACAAGCTCAAAAGGAAAACTATTATCGGCTTTTGGAGGAATCTCCTCTGACCTTCCTTCTGGACTCAGACCCTTGATGCTCAGACTGCTGTGCTTTATAGTCACTGTTAGGCACGTGTCCTGCCTGCTCTGGTTTTGCTTTTCCTTTAATGTTCATTGTGATTTCCTAACTGGTTTTGCTACAGAATATCCACCCAGCAGAGGTCAGAGCATTGGTATCACTGCGGTCTGCTCGGGATCAGGCATGGTCTCCTTCCTCACTGTGATAGTTAGAGGGTTAATACTCTAGTTTCATTTGAAATTTTACATAAAGAATTAAACTGGATGGAGAAGAAGAACAACAACAAGATAAATCTGTATCATTTCAGTCGTTTGCTGGACTAGTATATAATCTCCTGCATAAACTATCTCTTTCTTTTTCGCCTTTCTGCCTCTTTGCATCACCTGCTCCTTAACTCCTCTGCACTGATTTCTGCACTAACATTGGTTGAGTAATAACAGTTGTGGCCTTCATGGTTTTCTCACTGTGGGGAGGAGTAGAAGGTGGCTGTTAGCCCCTTATGGGTTTTGTCCAGGTAGTCTGAGGAGCACTTCAGGAGGATCCCTGTGAGGGTCCGTGTGTTATTTCTAAACTGTAAGTATATTTTGTACATATACATTGTATTATATGCTTGTAAATATATTGCTTTGTTTGCTTCTAAGCCATATGAACCGGACTGGCAAATTTATTTGGAGGTAATCTCAACCCACCACACACCCACCCAACTGATGTGTGGCCACAGCTATCCCCACTCAGCTTTTACTTCTGAGACATAGAAACATGGCAGAGCTGTGAGGGAACCTTGTGTCCTCTTTTCCCTTGGCACTGGAGAGGAGACCATTTGTTGTACATAGAGCAGGAACTGCACAGTCCTACGGCACAGCCTATTATTTACTTATTCATAGTGCCCAATCATGAAGGAATCTAATATCATCGCAGTTCACTCTGCACAGGAATGACCAAAGTTTGACTCCTGCCTCAAAGTTCACAGCCTAAGAGGCTGACAGATACAAGCAGCAGAGCACAAAGGAATGAAGAACCAGTGCCACTCGGCACAGCAGCAGTGGTTTTGGCACAACTGTAGCTGAAGGTTTCCACATCTTTCGTCTGCATCATTGACCAAAAACAGCATGTCAAATGTCTTGACGTGCAAGAGAGGCAACTGCAGCATTTCACTTAGGTTGTGGTAGTAAAGATCAGCAGGTAATGGTTGGTGGGAGAGAAAGTGAGGGAAGGTGTATCCAGGCAGAGAGGCATAGAGAGAGCTCTCACACACACACCATGTTCTGCACCTGCAAGCCATCTCAGATCTAAGGGAACTTCTCACACTGCCATGTCTAAAGAAGGAAACCAAGTGTCTCCTAAACATTCTATCATCTGTGACCTCTGTCTCCCACTGTTCTCCCATAGTCCTGTGCAGCAACATCTCCAGAGGTGACGGGGAGGGCTGCACATCCCTGGCTGTGTGGGCATTGTGAGTCTTCTCTTCCAGCGGCTAACCAGTTGTTCCAGTCACGATTGGGCAGGGACATTTTCTATGAAGGAGTAGAGATAGGAAAAATTTAAAACAAGAAAAAGAGGGACTTACACTGACAAGTGGCTGGTAGGGATAAGTCTAGTCAGGGTTCTTGTGTTCTTATAAAAAAACCCACAGCTGAACTACAAACCCCAGCATCTGGTAGTTCAGCTGTGGGTTTCCACTGTTTTTCTATTCCAGTGCACTCATCCCTATGCACTGCCTATGCCTGGCTCTGTTAAGCATTCCAAGTGCTACAGAGTACAACCGCAAGAATAAACCCAGCATGTTCGGCACCAGGCATGTACAGAAAAAAACATGAAACTGCTTAAATCCTACCTTGCATTGCTGAGAACACAGGTAGTAATCTCCTAGCCCCATAGAAGGCAGGACTGAGGCAAATGCAAGCCAGGAGTGTCCACACCAGCAGACTCCTCTGAAGAGGTGAGCAAACGCATCTAACCAGGTTATCCCTCCTCACTAGTGGGAACCATGAGCAACCCCCTGTGATGCCCAGGGAGAAGCAGTTATGGCAGTGAGCTGTCTAAAGGACAGATTCACTTCATGCTCTCTCAGTTTCAAGGAGCTTTCTTAGTTCTTTCTGTTTCCTCCCTTTTCACCTTCAACCTGCTAATCTCAGTTCCAAACCCAAACATACCCATCCTGCCACTGCTGACCACCACTTACAAATTCTATTTCTAGCATCACTTCCTGGATGATAAATCAAAGATAGCTCCATGCAGCTAAATGCTAGACTGCTGCACTGCAGTCCACTTCTTCCTCTCACTCTTACTTTGAGCAGTCCCTGCCATGAATTCTTCGTATCACAGACCTCAGCTATGACCTGGCACTCTCAGTCCTCACTTCACTTCCAGGCCTCTCTGCAGACTATTCCTAAGTTAATGCCCTTCTGATCCACATACACTGCCAGCACATTCACCCAGCTCCCCATTACCTTGTGCTTCTATTGCTAGTAGATCCTCTTATGAGACCTTTGGGAGGTGGAAGCCACACAGCAGACCTCAGATGTTGCAGTGTGACAGCCAGATTTGGTTTCCCAAATATTTTACTCAAAAAAACAGCAGCTATATTTGAGTGCCTCTTCTACCCTCCAAGAAAGAGGCAGGTTCCAGAAGAGTCCTAAGCAAGAGAAGAACAGAAAGCTTCACCACCTTTCCCTACTGCAGGTCAGCAAGAGAAGTGGCTGCCTCACAAGACTGCACAACAATACTTGAGGATGCTTCCTATGAAGACAGACTGAGAGAGTCGAGGCTGTTCCATTTGGACAACAGATGGCTCTGAGACGACCTTATAGTGGTCTTCCAGTATCTAAAGGTTGCCTACAGGAAAGTCGTGAGGGTCTTTTAGGGTGTCAGGTAATTAGAGGACTGAAGGGAATGGAGCAAAAGTAGAAGACAGTAGATTCAGATTGAGTGTAGGGAAGAAGTTCCCATGAGGGTGGTGAGACACTGGAACAGGTTGGTCCAGAGAGGTGGTAGAAGCCTCATCCCTGGAGGTTTTTAAGCCCAGGCTGAATGTGGCTCTGAGCAACCTGATCTAGTGTGAGGTGTCCCTGCCCACGGCAGGGGGTTTGGAACTGGATGATCCTTGAGGTCCCTTCCAGCCCTGACAGTTCTATGATTCTTTATTTGTGTTATATTCCCCCACTGATAATCACCTAGACTAGTGCAGGGAAAAATTACTACATGGTGGCAGCAGGAATGAAAACAGGCAAGGCAGGGAACAGGCTGCTCTCCTGACAGAAACAAGCCCAGGCATCTATGATTCCAAACCACAGCAACTGCAGGGGCTCCCTCAGCTGAAGATTTCTCTCTCACAGCTCTGGCTGAGCTACAGCACTGCTGGAGGGCTCACTGTCTGGTACTGAGCCCCTTATTGTTGCAGCTCCCCCCCACCCTCAGTGGCCTGTTTTCCCACTGAGCCCCTTCTTGCTGGAGCACCCCTTCACCCTCAATACACAGTTTTCCAGCCAGTTCCACAGCTCAGTCAGGAGGAGAGTCTGAAAGGCAGAGTCTGAGAAGAAGCCCCAGGTTGAGAGACTGCTCCTTCATGACCAAGAGGGAGAAAGAAGATTTTTGTCAGCTCCAGTGATTCAACTCTCCTGGGGAGCCCGCACCATGAGGGGTCTGAGCAAAGCTGGAGGGTGCTGTTGATGCTGCAGGTTCCCAAATGCCATCTCTTTCCCAAAGTAATCTTTTGAGAAATGGCCTCTCTTTCAGCTAAAACAAATCACCTCCTGTATCTAATCAGCAAGCCACCAGAGCTGTTGACTGTAATTGGTGATAATCACAGGAGCTTTTTTCTCAGTGACAATTCATTATCTGTAATTACTACTCTGTTGCTATAAAAGTTACCTAAATACTGTGCTCACAGCTACACCAAAAACGTTCCCAATGTCGGCTCTAAAACTGTTGTCACTTTTAGAGATGCAGAATATTGAAAGCAGATGGACCAAAGTGAGCATGTATTTCTTTGCAATGTACTGTAAACGTTTTTAAAATGTGACTCTGGTACAATGCATGTCAAATAGTTGAATTCAAGGTAAAAAGCACTGCCAAAACCAGAAGACAAATTAATTTTAAAATCACTTTTGACAGATTAAATGGAGACATTCTGAAGGCATAAATCAGATGGCAAGTCTCTAGGAAGTTAATAACGGACATATCTTTTCTCTGTAATTATTATCCCAAAGATACACAGAGGAACAAGCCAACATCAAAAGCAAATTGGTACCTCAGTGTCTAAACCACTCCAGCCCAATGGCAGTAAAAGTATCAGCAAGTTCATCTCCCGGTATTTGCTTGTTCTGAAGACAGCTGAAATGCTATTTGTATGTGAGAGACATAACTTCCCAGTGGTCAGAGGCATTGTCTAAAGTAAACATTGGAGCCTAGTGAATCTGAGGACTCCACACTCACAAGCCAGTGAGTATCTACGAGTTTTATTTCACCACTTGTTATGAGCAAATCAGTGCCTGCTTCATATTAGGGAGGTTGGGTAAAATTGTTGTTTCAGGAGAGATAGAACACGAGGGGAAAAGAACTGCTTGTAAAAAGCTCATTCTATCTTCTGTGCAATCTGGTTGGTTCTGTTGGGTTCATTTCTTCACATGTAAAATGATGCATGCAAATAAAAATCAAACCAAAACAAAGAAGGCACAGCAAAATATTTTCCAAGCTTTGCAATAGAGTGCTTCCAGTGTTTATATAAATAGTAAAACCTGGCTAAAACAAGCATCTGACAGCTCTGTGCTGCTCTCAGACACATAACTCCTATTTGCCATGCAAACCATGGAGGCAGAACTGGGTGCCCAAGCAGAGCCCCAGTGAAATCCTTGGGGCAGTGCATGAATGCAAAGTTTTGCTTGTACACATGCCACCACTAGATTAGATCTGCTGTGCTGTGCACTCCATTCCGTGCTCGCTCAACAGCTGGGTAAATCCAGATAGAAACTGTCCTGAAGGAATCAGTTACTATAGAACAGATAACAAAAAGTGGCCTAAGAATTTTGTGCCCCAAAACACAAATTTCACCTCCTGGCTTTTTGTGTATTTCAAATTATATTCCACAATCTGCTGACATGAATGCTACTTGGACACCAAGAGTATATTACAGCACAGGAAGCTCCACCTCAACATGAGGAAGAACTTCTTTACTGTAACGGTCACAGAGCACTGGAACAGGCTGCCCAGAAAGGTTGTGGAGTCTCCTCTGGAGGTTTTCCAGCCCTGTCTGGATGCATTCCTGTGTCATCTGCACTAGTCTATGGTCCTGTTCTGGCAGGGAGGTTGGACTTGATGATCTATGGAGGTCCCTTCCAACCCCTAACATTCTATGATCCTGTGAACTCCCTAAAGGGAGCAAGGTCTGGCCAAAATATATTCCCCAGCACTGGACACTTTTAAGAGTCGGCTGGACAAGATGTTGAGCCATTTTGCCTAGACAACACTTTTCCCAAGCATGGTTGGATCAGACAATCTTAGAGCTCTTTCCTAACCTTTATGATTCAATGATCCGTGGAGGTCAATTCCAACCTGGGATTCTATGACAATTCAAAATTCAGTATGTGACAATAAACCCAGCAAGGATTAAATGAGGAAATCACCAGAGGTTACAGGAGAAGCAGCTGACACAGCAGCTACCTGCATGGTCAGATCAGGATGGAAAGGTCTAGATTTGCACATGCATCTGTAAACATCCAAGTGCCAATACAAATATTGACATTTGGGAATACTACATGGATTTAGGGTACACTGCAGAAATCGATGCCATTACAATAATCTAGACCTCTAGGGAAATAAATTTATGTTCCACGTGGGTGTGACACCAACTCATTAAACTGGTCCTGCCATTTCTTTCAAATCGCTATTTCATATTTCAGTTCCTCTGTGAAACACCATCAGGAACAACCACTAAAGCTCACCAGGCTGTCTTTGAAATCGCAGTTCTGAATTAAAAAGAAGCATTTTCCTTCAGTTGCTCAAGATGGGCAGCACTCCTCTCAAGTGATCTCATACATGAGTTACTCTGAAGTTTTAGAAGCATGATCACACAACGATTAATAAAACTGCACGTACGCAGCAGCCTGACCTCACCACTGCACAGCTGAAAGAATGGCCACAACGCCACAGGATGGGCTCCTCTTACCCTGCCCTGGGTGCAGCCACAGACAGCTCTCAGGAGTATGACAGTATCACAGTATCACCAAGGTTGGAAGAGACTTCAAAGATCAAGTCCAACCCATTACCACAGACCTCAAGGCCAGACCATGGCACCAAGTGCCACGTCCAAACCCGCCTTGAACACCTCCAGGGACGGTGACTCCACCACCTCCCTGGGCAGCCCATTCCATCAGTCCATGACTCTCTCAGGCAAGAACTTTCTCCTCACCTAGAGCCTAAACCTCCCCTGGCACAGCTTGAGACTGTGTCCTCTTGTTCTGGTGCTGATTGCCTGAGAGAAGAAAGTAACCTCCTCCTGGCCACAACCACCCTTCAGGTAGTTGTAGACAGTAAGAAGGTCTCCCCTGAGCCTCCTCTTCTCCAGGCTAACCAATCCCAGCTCCCTCAGCCTCTCTCCATAGGGCTGTGCTTGAGGCCTCTCCCCAGCCTCGTTGCCCTTCTCTGGACACCCTCAAGCACCTCAATGTCCTTCTTAAATTGAGCGGCCCAGAACTGGACACAGAACTCAAGGTGTGGCCTAAGCAGTGCAGAGTACAGGGGGAGAATGACCTCCCTGCTCCTGCTGGCCACACTCTTGCTGATGCAGGCCAGGATGCCATTGGCCCTCTTGGCCACCCGGGCACACTGCTGGCTCATATTTAGTTTTTCACCACCTCTGGGACAGAGGAACAGACGTCCCATGCAAACCGATTTTGCATCCTTTGCAAAGTCAGCCATAGTCAATATCCGTTACATTGAACTCTCTTTGCTTTAACCCTGACATAGAGACCGTGTGGGTTTCACTCCCAGAACAGAGCACTCAAAGTCACCAACTACCTCAAATCAGTATGCACCAGCACTGGCTCTGCTAATCACTGCCAAATTCTCCTAATCCAGAGCTATTAGCATTTAAATGACACACACTTGAGTTTTAATCCTATCGAACACATCTCTATATAAGTAAAGCTCCTTGGGAATTCAACCAAGTGCGGTGAGGCTTGTGAAAGTCACTACATAAATCATCTGGAAGAAGGGGGAAAACACAGCAGAGACAAGCAGAACTTGTTTTCTTTGCAAAACAGCATTTTCCACCTTTTGTGGTACCACATTCTTCTGCTTTTGAATATTCCACTGGAGTTAAAACTAGGGTTTTCGTCAATGTACGGTTTTCCTCTGGACATTCTTATCTTAGCAGACGATTTATGCTATTTTACAGCTCGTTGAGCTGCCATTCACAAAACCAACCCTAAATGGAATGCTTTGTAAAATAAAGAGTGAGATCAAAGCAGCTTGCTCATTGCAAGATCCTCTGCCTTGCCTTTAAGAAGTGTAAGCACACTGGAGCACAGAGCAGGCAAGCAGGGCCCCATTTCATTAGTATCAAAATTAATAGTTTTGCAGCACTGAAAGTTCCTCAATAGTGTTGGGTGAAGCTTTTTTATAGATAGAGCAGTCAAAGGCAAAACTCGGAACAGAAGTGTTCCTTCTGTAAACACTGTTGCTTGGAAACCCTGTATTTTTAATAACCCAGCACTCTAAATTCAGCATGGCCTGTCAGGAGGGGATTTCAGCACAAGACACAAAGGTATTTTGAGGCCAGTTTCCTAATTTGCACTGTGCTGCATACAGAGTTGTTCTTCATAGCAGAACAGTGACATGATCAATTGGGATAAGGAGACAGGAAGCTGAGCACTTGTTCATTATTCATACTGCCACAGTGGCCTGAAAATTCCAGTCCCAAAGTAAATTTCCTTTCACTAGAGATGTGCAAAAACAAGACAAGAAAGCCAGGCCTTGACCCCAGACAAAGCAAACGCACAGAACAGGAGACCCAAAAAGATACACAGGCACAATGATTTGGGAAAATATTCTACACAAATTTAAAATTAAATAATAAAATAAACCAAAATTTAAATGCCACTGTGTATACAGAGGCAGTTACTCTCTCTGCTAAGTGGTACCTGACAGCTTACAGCATGCTCCTGAAACTCACTCGCATCTGCTCTTAGTACCTTCATTACTTCCCTCTTGCTGTACTGCTTCTGTGCCTGATAAAGTCTTAAAGTTAAAAAGCTTTCTTTCCTTGAAGAACTCAAAAAGAGTTGCAGCAGTTCAAGCAGTTAGGGCTGTACCAAGAGAAAAGCTGACTCTGACAAAAATCAAACATCATTTCTCATTGACAGCTGTATTTCTTCGGAGCTACACAAACAGCTGGGGATGAGATTTGTATTAGTAACGAGTTTTTATCTGTAAGGAACACTGGACAAAGTTCCATCCGAAAGACAAGAACGTGAGACAGAATTGATGATAAAATTTTGAGGTTTCCCAGACCTAATCATCCCTGTGTCTGTGACCTTTTTCCCTAAGAAATGACCACATCAGAAAGTAGCACAGCTACTGGGATTTCCCTCTGGAGTTCTACCTGTTTCAATTGCCACTATTGGCTCTTAGTCACTTCCACTCATCACAGAACTTCAGTCACATCATAGCAACATTACAGAATCACAAAAGCATCCAGGTTGGAAAAGACCCTCAGGATGACCAAGTCCAACCTAGAACCTTACTCTACAAGATTCGTCTTAAACCATATCGCTAAGCACCACATCCAAACAACACTTAGACACATCTAGGGTTGGTGACTCAACCACCTCCCTGGGCAGCTCATTCCAGTGCCTGACCACTCTCTCCATGAAAAACTTTTTCCTAATGTCTAATCTAAACCTACTCAGTCTCAGTTTGAGGCCATTCACTCTTGTTCTGTCTCCAATTACCTGTGAGAAGAAACCAGCGGGAGCCTCTCCACAATGTCCCTGCAGGTAGTTGTAGACAGGACTTCACCTCCCTGTGCTGCTGGAGAACAGGTTGTGCTTGAGCAGAAATATACCATCCTAGCACTAAGGATGCAATGTTCTTGCAAGGAGAAGCTCTGCTCTACCTATAAAGGTGCCTTCTCCTCCTAATCCAAAGGGACAGCAAGTTGTGCTGTCCTGCCAGGAAAACATTACGTCTAAAAGCTGACACTTGCTGTGACCCTGGCCCTCTAAGGCATGTTACATCTTGTTCTCCAGCCATCAGGTTCTAACTCTTGTTGTGTAATTCCCCAACAGTGATGCTTTGAGAAGATACCAAAGGCCATGGTTTTATCATCACATGCTGTACACCGAGCTCAATGATGGGGCCTCACTTTAAACAAAACATTACACTTTTATATGAACTTTATAGGGTTTAGCAGAGGGGCTTTAGCTTCCCAGGAGCCAGCAATGTACAGGGGCATTTCTGAGTGTTTCACGGCTGAAAGTTTCCTCCCAGTACTCCAATTCAAACAAACCATGCAAGAAAACCTACAAGACAAAACCTTTATTAATCATACAGCAAGAGCAGTCACTACACACGTGGGAGTTTAATTCTTTCTCCACTGGTGTAGTGCTTGAGGGTGCTACACTCATTCTTTAATAGGCTGCTGGAAGAAAAGCTTACAATCAGTCAAGGCAGCGTTTAAACATTATCAGGCTGTTTTTCTGTGTAAGGTTAATTGATTCACCTGAATCTCATCTTTTCATTAAGATTACAGATAGGCTCAGAGATGAGTAAGGTTTGTAACACAACTGCCTTTTATTGCCAGCAAGTAGCAACACTGGACTAGATAAATGTAACAAAGTGCAAAACAAAGACAGTGCATCCTGCTATCAATTACTTCTTTTTCCTTAGTTTTTCACCTCGGCAACATTTTAAAAGCTTGGATAGGCCTAAAGATTTGTTTCTTGTTAATTCAGTTGACGTTCAGCAGAGACCAAGATCTTTTACACATAGTAATTTTTTTAAAAAGTTACTTTACATGAAGAAAAACAACTGCTAATTCCCCTAATGTTTTTAAAACCTTCAAAACCACTCAGCACTCTTTCCAGAGCTAAGGGAACCAGAATGACTATGTGGCAGTAGTGCTGTTGCATCGAGGCTGACATGTCCTGCAAGCAAATCAACATGGAGCAGTCAGGTTTTGGTGGGAAACATCCCTGAAAGCCTCACACTACAGAAGTGCTCCTGACATCTAGCAAGCTCTGTGCTCCACTGCAATCAGTCCCTTCCAGGTGTTCCAGGAAGAGTATTAGTGCTGCCAACTGCTGGGATACCAATTCTCCATCTGAATAGCAAGTAGAGGTCCTGCTTGCACAAAGTAAAAGTGCTTCTGCACCACGATTAAGTGCTATTCTTTGCAGATCAGCTTTTAAACAACAGCTACTGTTATCTGTGAAGATTGTACTCCTCTGTATGAAAATCAAACAAAAACACCACCTTATGATCACTTTCATTCATGTCAGATGACAGGAGCGAGAAATTGCCTTGGTATTGGTGGTTTAAACACAACAGAACAGGAGAAACAAGAAGCAACACAGATTTTCCAGACCACAGACTCTGTAAACTTAACTGTCCCCTACAAACCCCAGCTTAGATTCCACCAACATGAAGTAAACCTCACAAATTCCTCTAAGTTTTACTGAATCACCTCAATGCACAAAATGCTAGTGCAGCCTGCTAAAAAAAATGACTGAGGAAATTGATGTGTCTTTAGAGACTGATGGACCTCACCTTCCATATTCTCTACACATTTTACTATTCTCTTGAAAGTGACTATTTGCTGTCTGAATCTTTCCACCCTCCCTATAAAGTTCAGTACATCCATCAGAGCTGATGCCTTCTCATGTTGTTTTCTTAGGACGCTTTGTTTGTCACTTTGCTCTGGAAAACCTCACCTGGACTACTGTATCCAGGTCTGGAGCCCTCAATATAGGAAGCAAGTGGAACTGATGGAGCAGGTCCAGAGGAGGGCCATGAAAATGATCAGGGGGTTGGAGTACCTCTGCTATGAGGACAGGCTGAGGGAGCTGGGGTTGTTCAGCCTGAAGAAGAGGAGGTTCCAGGAAGACCTGATAGCAGTCTGCCAGTACCTGAAGGGGGCTGCAAGAAAGATGGAGAGAGACTGATTACAAAGGCCTGCAGTGATAAGACAAGAGGCAATGGCTTTGAACTGGAGAAGAGCAGATTTAGACTGGATGTTAGGAACAAGATCTTTACTATAAGGGTGGTAAAACACTGGAACAAGTTGCCTAGGGAGGTGGTTGGGGCCCATCCCTGTAGATACTCAAGGTAAGGCTCTATAGGGCTGTGGGCAACTTGATCTAGTTGAGAATGTGCCTGCTGACTGCAGTGGGGCTTGGACTGGATGAATACTGGAAGTCTCTTCCAACTCAGACTATTCTATGATTCCACGAATTAGGGTAAGGTTAGAGAACTTTTAGGTTTTCCTCCAATCTTCAAAGACTCTGATGTCTATGTACACCTAAAGGCCTGGAAGGATACTCCTTGGATTAAAGCAAAGACTGAAATGTTGGATCTGATACCTCACATTTCAGATGGCCCTCAGGCAAGTCATCGAATTCAACCTGCACTTTACACCCTTCAATTAAAATGGGACTAACAGCACTTCCGTATCTCATATTAACAAAACAAATATATCAGAGGCTGAGAAACACCCAGGTTCTACAGGACCATGCAATCACCCTGTATATAGAAATTACTGTCAGTGTTGCTGTCAGGCCACATCAATTTTAATGCTTTATGCATTTGCTGGCAAGATCTAACATAAAGCCGCCACAAAAGGAATCTTAAAATACAGCCCAAGAGCATGCAGGGGATTGCATCATCTGTGTCAGGGAGACATCCGGATAATTCAAACAGGTTCCACAACTGCACATCCATAGTTATCTTGGGATATTCACTGGAGCTAAGCCTGAACTCTGAACCTCCTAAAGCCTCTGCTATCATTGCCAGACAGGAGAAACCCTCATGGTAAATGTTAAAGCAGAGGGAAGGGTCTTCAGAAGCATCTCAGGGAATCATCGGCGCAATTGTCCCCCAGGGACATGCCTCTTATCACAAGCTGCTGCAGAGGCTAAAGACGAGGCAGAAAGCAAGTTCTTTAGAGTAGATCTCTATAGATGGCCAAGGGATCAGGCCCAGCCAGCATGGGTTTAGGAAGGGCAGGTTCTGCCTGACCAACCTGGTCTCCTTTTACGATCAGGTTACCCTCCTGGTGAATGTGAAGCAGGCTGTGGATGTAGCCTATCTGGACTTCAGCAAAGCCTTTGACACCATCTGCCACAACAAGCTCCTGCAAAGCTGGCAGCTAGTGGCTTGGACAGATTCACTCTGATATGGGTCAACAACTGGCTGGAAGGCTGGGCCCAGAGAGTCGTGGTGAATGGTGCCACATCCGGTTCACAGCTGTCACCAGTGGTGTGTCCTAGGGATCAGTCCTGGGCCTGATCCTGTTCAGTGTCTTCGCTGATGATCTGGACCAGAAGCTTGAGTCCATCATCAGTAAGTTTGCAGATGACACCAAGTTAGGAGCAGGTGTGGAGGGTAGGAGGGCCCCACAGAGGGACCTGGACAAGCTGGATGGGTGGGCAGAAGCCAATGGGATGAGATTTAACAAGGCTAAGTGCAGGGTTCTACACACTGGCCACAACAACCCAAATCAGTGCTACAGGCTGGGGACGGAGTGGTTGGAGAACAGCCAGGCAGAGGGGTACCTGGGGGTACTGGCAGATAGTAGCTGAAGATGAGGCAGCAGACTGCCCAGGTGGTCAGGAGAGCCAATGGCATCCTGGTCTGGATCAGGAGCAGTGTGGTCAGCAGGACAAAGGAGGTTATTTTGCCCCTGTGCTCAGCAGTGGTCAGGCCACACCTTGAGTGCTGTGTCCAGTTCTGGGCCACTCAATTCAAGAGAGATGTTGAGGTACTGGAAGGTGTCCAGAGAAGGGTAATGAAGTTGGTGAGGGGCCTGGAGCACAGCCCTGTGAGGACAGGTTGAGGGAGCTGGGGGTGTGCAGCCTGCAGAAGAGGAGGCTCAGGGCAGACCTCATTGCTGTCTACAACTACTTGAAGGGAGGTTGTAGCCAGGTGGGGTTGGGCTCTTCTCCCAGGCAACCAGGAACAGAATGAGGTGACAGAGTCTCAAGTTGTGCCAGGGCAGGTCTAGGCTGGATGTTAGGAGGAAGTTCTTGCCAGTGAGAGTGATTGGCATTGGAATGGGCTGCCCAGGGAGGTGGTGGTGTTGCCATCCCTGGAGGCATTCAAGAAAAGATTAGATGGGGCACGTAGTGCCATGGACTAGTTGATGGGTTGGACTGGATGATCTTGGAGGTCTCTTCCAACCTGGTTGATTCTATGATAGCTTTCCAATCTGTCTTCATTTTGGGGAAATGAGCTCAGACTGCAGTGTCCTGCAAGGCCCATTCCCCAACAGACAGTTCATTAGTGAAAGGACAAGCAGGCAGAGCCCTGCCAGAGACATTTCAGTGGACTGGATTTAGTGCTTGGAGGACAGTAAGATTGAGAAACACTTCCTGTGAATTAGAGTTTTGATGGGGGTCAAGCCAAGGAGCAGTGAGAATTGGGGCACAGGGCAGTTAGCCCCAAGGCTCAATCAGCTCAGAGATCTGGGCCTATGTGAAAGTCAAGCCTAAGACAATGGTTTAACACATTTTCTTACAGCATCAGATTTCAGTCATTTCCCATTTACCTTAAATTGGAGCCTAATCCATCTTCATAGTTGCAGCCACAGGGAAAAACAATAGGAAAGGACAAAAGGAAGAGAAAAAAGATGAGCCCTGGAGTCCCTGTCACCGCTTTCTCCCCCTTTCCCCAGCTTGCTCCCTGTTGGATCATCTCAGCCCTCCCACTCCTACTTGCAAGGCCTGGAGGCCTGTCAGCACCAGGGAGACAACCCAGCACATCCTTCTGGCCAGACTGCCTTGGAAACAAGGCATGTTTGTGGTCTCCATGCCCATCAAAATGCCTGCTGCTAGCAGGCCCTCAGAGGAAGGGGGAATGGTTGCAGGACAGGTTCTGCTCCAGGGCTGTTCAAAGACTAAGAACATACCCAAGCCAGGGGTGAGACCACAAACCTCCCTTCAATCATTTTCTGTTCTAGATGGTAGCTAAGCTGAATGCCAAGCCTCAGCCTCCCTGAAACACACTTTGACCAGCACTGAGTATAGAGATCTTCAAACCTGTTAACATTAGGGTAAGTGGGAAAAGAGCTTTCTCCAGCTGTCTCCACTGGATTGATTTGGTAGTGGACAAGGGAACAAAAACAGCTGAGAGGAAAAACTCGCTTTAAAAGGAGGACAACTTCTCTTCCCCTCCCAGTTCCTTTACCTTCCACTTTATCCAGTTTAGAGCACTTGTGTGATTCTGGGGTGAACATGGAGTTCTTCTGGAGAAAGACCATAAGGAAATTAGCCTTTCATGTCAATAAAGCCCAGACCTAAGAGGAAACTGGTAATTTTAAAGCCTTCTTTTTGAGTACTCAGAGAAGGAAAGGAAGGGAATCCTGCGATTTGGGAGAGAGTGCAAATTACATTTCCAAAATTTTACTCTACTAGAAATTTTCTGAGGAAGGATACTTCTTCAACTGAGCAGCAAGAGCATTTCTGAACGTCGAAGGAAAGTAACAGAGAAATACTAACACCTTCTGAAGTCAGAAGCACATTAAGAAGATTAAATTGGGTTTTGTTTCTTTGTGAACTGGGGAAAATACTATATTTGAAGTAAAAGGAAATTGAGAAACTTGGAGATTTAGAATTCTGCCACATAGATCCATTTTTGCAAGGTGGCAAGTTACTACTTATCAACCACTTCATACTGTCTTGTACAGGCTTCCTTACTAAGTGCATAAGTGCAACCCTATTTAAGGTAGCTTTCCTTTAGGAAAAGAGACCTAAGGTACCTTTTATTGACAAGGAGGTGCTACAAGGTAAGAGTTACTCATAGCCAAGCACCTGACACCCTGTGATTTGTTACTCCAGTAATTTACATTGATGTCAAAAGCCCTGAGGCCCAGGGCCTCCATGAACACCTCTGCTTGTATCCATGGACTCTTTAAACTTGCTGAAACATCAGGACAGTAGCAATCTGTGTCCTGGTAGAATCAGAGACATTTATGCACCTCAGGAGCAATGACTGCCTGTGTGGAAGGAATATTCTTGGAAAACCTGTCCAGTTGAGAGAAGCCCTTGGGAAGGAAATACTGTCTGCCCAGCTGTGCTCACACTGTGCTGGGTGAAACACTGCCTGACCTACCTGGGATGGTGCTTATCCTGCCAGCTCATCAGCATACAGATGCTGCTCCTACCTAACTTGTCACACAGTCACATTCTAGTTGGAGTAGACCACAGGGCAGGCTCTCAGCTCATGCAAATCATCTGAACCACCTTTACTTCAGTTAGACTCTTCAGTGACTGATCTGCAGTGACTTACACAAATGAAGCCCAAAAGTTCAGGCAAACACCTGTAGCTGAAGAGGGCAGGATCTGATCACTCACATCCTTCATAGGCATTAAAGAGTGATTTCAATCTAACAGACATCATCTTACCTATGAGAATCCACAAAGTCCTTCTGCTTTTCAGAATACTGCTGCAATGTTTTTTCACAATTCAGTCATGGGGTGGGGAAAGAGATCATATGAAACATGTTTCTTGCCATACCCTCCTTTACAGAAACACTGAGAGACCACTGGGAGCAGATTCCCTTTTACTTAAGTAATGAACAGAGGAGACAAGATGTTTGGCAAAGATGCACCTCAGGATACTACACCTAAATCATAGAATCATAGAATGGTAAGGTTGGAAGGGACCTCAAGGATCATCTAGTTCCAACCCCCTGACATAGGCAGGGACACCTCCCACTAGTACAGGTTACTCAAGGCCTCCTCCAACCTGGCCTTGAACACCTCCAGGGAGGGAGCAGCCA
>VWZE01018328.1:183360-212119 GCA_013396675.1 Eubucco bourcierii
ACCATCCAGCCAATTCCTTACACAGCAGTGCTCCACCCATCCAGTCCATGTTTTTTTCCAGTTTGGTGCCCAGGATGTCATGTGGGACAGAGTCAAATGCTTTACTCAGGTCCAGGTAGATGACATCACTTGCCCTTCCCTTGTCCACTGTCGCTGTGACTTCATCATAAAAAGCCACTAAATTTGTCAGGCAAGATCTGCCCTTGGTGCAGCCATTGCTGGGTTCCACCAATCACCTTTGCTTTGTTTTCCATTTGCCTTAGCAGAAATTTCAGCAGGATCTGCTCCATGACCTTGCCAGGCACAGAGGTGAGGTTGACTGCTCTGTAGTTTCCAGGGTCATCCTTTTTTCCCTTCTTGAAGATGGCTGTTATGTTTGCCCTCCTCCAGTCAGCAGGAACTTCACCAGTCTGCCATGACCTTTCAAATATGGTGGGCGGTGGTTTGGCAACTTGACTATTGTTAGATAAAGAAGCCCAGGGAGCTGCTTCACACAACTGAGACAAAGTGAAATAGTTCTGCTGATTTTCTTTGACTCTTCATCAAGCATTATGGTGCCTGGGCATTCAGAGAGAGCCTGGACAATGAACGGAGGTAGTTACAGTGGTTTATTTGGCTTTTGGTGAGTCATGAAATGCTGCTCCTTAACCATGCAAAACTGAAACTACAAATGAGCAAATAATCTTTTCATAAGGAAAGTTTCCTCCTAGTTCCTTTGCTTAATTAAAGGTTAGATGCAGAATCATGAGGTTTCATCCCTATCCTACAATTCACATCAGCTGAGGACTCAGTTCCATTTCTAATACTGACAAATGGATGCCACATCCATAGGGTTAGAATAAGTTCTGTATTATCTCCAATTCCTGCAGACTTTGTCTTGGTCATGAAAGGTGCAATGGTCTTCCTTTTCCCATGGGACACTGAACTTAGTACTACAGATGCCTTAGCAGCCCAGGGAGGAGTGAAAGGATAAGGAACCCATTTAGATTTATTTTTAAATTCCTGAGAAAAACAGATTGGACATTTGGGGGGGACGAAAGAAGGGGAGAGGAAATTAAACTGGGTTTGTAATTCCTTTTACACAAACTGACTCCAGCTTCTTTTACAGAAACACTCAGTTTGAGGACCAACAAGTAATTCAGCTCACACTTCTATCAGTTTGTCACATCATCTCAAGTGACTCCTGACTGCTCAAGTTTTGTGCTTTCTCTGGAGTCTTCACTAGAGGGAGGTGAAAGGTTGTATACTATCAATCGTCAAAAAAACACCCTGAATCAAATAAATCACCTGGTTTTAAAGGCAAAGACAGGTTTGCTTACTCAAGTTCAGACAGAAATATAAGCTCTTCACATTCCAGGACAGTTTCTCAGTATTTTCCATTTGCATTTACATACCTTATAAAAATAGCCAGTGTTTCATGATCTATACTCACACAAGTGAGTCCCTGAGGACAGATGCAAGTTTTGTTTACACAGAAAACCTGTCATAGGCATTAGGGGATATATGAGCACTTCTCTTAGCTGCTTGAATTGTGTCCAAAGAGAAAAATTAACTTTGTAATTAAAAAACCAAATCCTGCCTGAGGTTAGGCATGGAAAGCAAACGAGTGGAGTAGATGCTCTGTACTGGGGAAAGGCACTTATTGTGTAGTGTGGCATCTGGTAGAGCCACGATAAGCACAAAATGGAGCTGCCTACAGAAAATGGTAAAAGTAAAACAAATTAAAAATCTAAGGAAAGCAGTAAAAGACAAAGAATAAATATGTTCTTAAACTCAGCACAGCACACCAGGAGTTGCTTCTGATCTTCAGCCCTCACTGGAGAACTCCCACAGAGACAAACCCGCTCTGGAGCCAAATTCAGTCTTCACTTTACTCTAGATTGTTCTATCACCAGTATAACAGGATGGTGCTTTTCATCTTTCACTGCCAACAAGTCATGGCACTTCCTAAGGACAGCATCAAAATTAGTAACGATTTCTGGCAGATGCTGTCTGCTAAGAATCAATCAGCATTGCAGCTCCACCAGAGCAGGTGCTGTGTAAAATCCTGTGCATCTAACAGACACCAAACAAAGACCAAGACATGCAAAAGTCTTGTTCTGCACTTCTAGAATCATTTTAATATAAACAGAAGCAAGTTTAAAGGAGTTCTTTATACCAGCAAAACATTCCAAATGCATGGCAGTTTCTGGATCAACTCGAAACCTGCGTTGCAAAAGAACACAAAGCTTTTTCCTTCCCGTTGTGTCATCTGTTTAGCATCTACAGAACAGTCTTGATATGCCACTCACCATCTTCTTGACTTCATTACAGGTCATAAAATGTGTCTCTTTACAAGAGAGGACTGCACCAATCAAAAAGCTTTCTTAAGCAAAATGCAACAGTACAAGCTCTTGAAATATGAAAAGCTGTTCCAGCAGTATTTGGTTATGTACAGAAAAGTTAGCTTTCTGCACTGCTTTATATGGAACTCCTTGACAGACCTTCTGCAGCTCAAAAAGCAGAATAATTTATGTTCTTTGTGTATCTATTTGCAATAATACTTACACAATTTTAATGAATTTGCTGGTAAATCAATAGCTCTGTTTCTGTTCTGCATTACAAGTATTACTGCACGTCAAATAAATCACTGTAATGAAGTTTGATGAGCAGAGGGTTTGATGGTGGTGTTCCATAATTATAAACATCAGCAGCAAGACTTTTTCAAATCATGAAAGAAAAAGTGCTTTGATGATGGCAAAGTAAATTCCCTGATTAAAATTACTTCAGACATTTCAGGCAATGGAAGTCTTCAAATCTGGCCCTGACCTTTGCTCTTCAAAATACATCTCCTCATTAGTAAACTGCGTTACGTTTAATCATCAAATAATAAAAGGACACCGAGTATCACAAAAGCCACAGTATAGAGCTGATTTATTCAGGCAAACTTCAGAGATGCAGTTGCTGAAACCATTTTGAAGGTATCCAGCTTCTAAGAGAAGAAAAAGCCCTATCAACCTGATGGAAGTACTTGTTGGTTTCATATGGAAAGAATCAAAGCACTGAAGAAATGAAGTATCAGCTGGAACAGACATCACATTATCCAGTCTATAAAGAGTGATTTATTTTCAAGTTTCTCCTTGGCACCAGCAGCATAAATTTAAAACTCTGGCTAGCATTGGATCAGGTGCAAGACTCAACAGGAGTAAAAATCCCATTCACCACTTATAGAGGACTGCACCAGATTTCTCCCATCTGCACATCCAAAGAACCCCTGTACCTCTTACATGATCCAACTAAATCGCTCTTGCTGTGAACTGTAAATAATTTAGGTGTCCCCATCAAGGAATAAAAACAAACAAACCTGGACAGTAACAACAGAACAGAATAATTAACAAGTAATTTAGCTGAACTCATCAAAGAGTAATGACAAACAAACCTGGACAGTAACATCACAACAGATGTGCAGATTGACTGCTAGGAAATCAACAGGGTTTAGGTCATTATCTAACAGGAAACTAAAAAAGAAAAGGGCCTCTGTGGGACAAATCATTTTATTTTCTGTCACTTCACAACACCCTGCAATACTTGTATGTATTCTCAGTTATTCTGTTTATTCTTCTTGGTTACAACAATCAGCTCAAATGGCACACCAAAGAGATTTTCCCAAGCTCACAATCACAGAAACATTCAGGTTGGCAAAGCCCCTCAGGATCGCCAAGTCCAACCTATAACCCTGCTCTACAAGATTCACTCTAAACCATATCCCTAAGCACCACATCCAAACAACCTTGAAATACATCCAAGGTGGGTGGCTCCACCACTTCCCCAGGCAACTCATTCCAGTCCCTGACCACTCTTTCCATGAAAAACTTTTTCCTAATGTCCAATCTAAACCTACCCAATCTCAGCTTGAGGTAATTCCCCATTTTTCTGTCTCCAATTACCTGTGAGAAGACCCCAGCAGCAACTTAACAACCCTCACCCTTCTCTTCCTCAAACTAGCATCCCCAACTCCCTCACTCATTCCTCATCAGATTCATTCTCTAGGCCCTTCAACAGCTTTGTTGCCCTCCTCTGGACCTGCTCCAGCACAATAACATGAAGCTCACAGGGCACAGTTCTGAGGCTGTTCTGCAAATGGCCTAGCACAAGAGCCTCTGTTTCCATTCTTTCCCCAGAACTGATGATGAGATTTCAAGGATGTGACAAGCTCCAAACGCTGGGGAAGTAGTTGTCCTCTGCTGTATTAGCTCAGCCAGCACCTCTCCAGGCTCATATGATTAGGAGCAACATAAACCTAATCCAGAGACCTGCATTCAGGAGTGTCTTCTTCTGACAGAGAAAGGGAACACAGCAACTCAACACTCCTCTGGCTTGCAAGCAAAGCCTGGCATAGAAGGCAGCATTTCTGCTGAGTAGGGAGTCAGGGAGGGTTCCAGAAGGCTTTGTACTATCAATAAACTGAAGGGCAAAAAAACAACCTAGGAGGGAATGCAACTGCACGTAAAGGACAGTATCTACATCATACATGTCTTCATATCCCTCTGATCTTCAAGTTTTCCCAAGGTGGACATTTCAGTATCTAACCCAGTGGTACCAGTTGCTGCTTAGTGCCATTTCCAGGGAGCAGTCAAGTGGCCAGTCTCCACCTGTACCAGACCCAAAGCTGTCCAGTTCTAACTGAAATTCATCACAACCTCTTACTCCCTACTTCCAACATCCAGAATCATTTAAAGTGACATCCAAAAGCTGGTCGAGCAAGTTAACAGCTTCCTTTGAAGCCCAGAGCTCTTAGGAAGGTTGGTAAGTTTTATGCAAGTGTGCATGCTACTTAACAACGCAGTTCTGTGCTGTATCTGTCACCACTACAGTAAAAGGTTTAAGTGTATAATGTGCTTATAATAAATACTTTGCACAAAATTATTCATCCCACAGATGGGCAAAACGGACTTTAATGCTTACTTTGTTTGCAGAATGCTATATAAACCCTTCTAGTTACAGGCAAGAATATGGAAGTCGTTTTTGTTCTATTAAGTAAAGGAAACAAGGTTCTCATTTTAAAATTAATTCAATGAAAACTATTAAGTAGCTGGCTGTGAATGCTTTGGGAATTTATATATCTACTCACACATATACATTTTCACTTGATACTGATTTCCCTTCCCCCCACACACCTCTTAAACAAACACTGTTAACCACATCGTTTCCAACGAGCTCTGCATGGGAAGAGTTGGCAAGTCAAGTCAGAGTGGTAATAATTTGCTGCCCAAATACTGCAGCCCTATACCACATCTTCCAGCAGGCACAAAGGCAGTCTAAGCCTGAGGGTATTCCCCAACAGACCAAGTTTGATTTCTCTTATAGTCATGTTGGTTTAATACGAACAGCTGAGAGGGAGTAGTCACAGCCCCCTTGTCTCTTGGCAGTATCAGCATCGCTTAGGGAATTAGCCCAGACCAGACTTCTGGCCAAAATAAGAGATGTGAGAGCATGTCTGTGCTGGGTGTTTGCCTTGACTTCAGCTCCCCTTTCTGGTTTCAGGGCAGCTGAGTTGAGGAAGACATAATGGCCCCGTGCCTTGCGATATCAGCCTAGCCAAGCCAGGCCGCTTCTCCTGGGAGGTTCTCAGCTTTCCAGCAGTGAAGGTCACAATGCCTATGAAGTCACAACTCTCATATTTGACTACAGGCTTTCTCTATTCTCAACTGCTTCTTTAGTTTTACTACTTAACACCAAGCAGAACGTGTGATAACATCATTCCTGAACATCTCCAGAGTTACCAAAAATGATGGGTTGTGTATCCAGCTCACGAGGAGGCTGAGGGTTTGAGGAGAGAAGAGCTTCACCTTAACTAAACCAAATTGTTTACCAAGAACCACAGAACAAAGCAAGACTAAAAAAACAAACCAAAACAAAACCATTAATGCATATAATTAGGAAATATCACTCATGTTTTTAAACACTTTCATAGAACCTGCATGGATCTATGCCTCTCTGGGTTTCCAACAACATACTTCTGATCTGTCACAGCACAAGTCACACGTCATAAAAGGCAGTAATAACATGGCCATAGTCAAAGACTCACACACCACTTACAGAAAGCCTACTGTGGAGTTTTGCCCTCTCTTGAATGGTGCCTCCCATGTCTCTTCCATGTCGCAGGGCTGCATACTGACTTCAGAGACACTCTGGCTCAAATTAAGATGGTTGCATCAACATGAAATGTGCCTGTCTTTGAAAACTATAAAGACAATACATCAAATCCTTTAGCTGGTATAGTTTTTTTCTACAGCTTTACTGCTGATTTACACTATCTAATGATCTGTTTATTCTCTGGATTGTGTATAGTGCACAATGGTTTAAATTAGTCATCTGTTTGTACTTAAGCATTTGGCCTCTACAAAAGGCCTGATAGGTAAGTGCAAAGCAAATGTACTTTCCAATAATCAGTGCCACCCCATCAAAACTTCAGCCGGGTAAACGCAGCTCAAGCATGCAGATTTATGCCACTTTAGTAGAACCCTTTGGTGATTATCTGTGGAAAGTTCCAACAGGAATGCTAGTTTTCACTCTTGGGTTTAGCTACAGGAGGGTTTAGCAGAGCAATCTCCAGTGACATGTTCTGAAGCTCAGTCTCCTCAGTCACATGAATATCTTCAATGATGAAGCAACATCTCTACATAGTTCCATTACAGGAAGTAGAATATGGATCAGATTGGCTTGAAGAAATGCAGGATTTAGGTAACTGCAAAATTGTATTCACTCATCAGATCTCATCAGGGAGCTTGTGAGTATTTTGTGAGGACATCAACATCTAGGATTATAAAATTTAGGGTGGGAGATTAAGGCAAGGTTCTGTCCTGCTGGGACACCTTACCCTTGAGACCAGACACTTATGCCTGGAGAACCCCCAAGAGTGCTACACACATACGTGCACACAGAGACACAACACCTCAGCAGACATTGTCTGTGTTCTTTCTGAGATACGGTTTGGGATCCAAATTAAACTGAATTAGCACATTCAGGGAAGCCTCCCAGCAACAATGAGATACTTAGCCACAATCACATCAAAACCCAAGCATCTGGAAGGCAGACTGCATCATTAAGACTATTAAGAATCTTTCACTATCCATGCTGTTCTTACCAAAGCTTAAATCCTATTGTGATGTTCTGTTCTTTTTTTTCTTTAATAACCACTTGCCTTGTGGGCCAGAGTTTACCACAGAATGACTTAAAATCTCACCATAAGATGCTTCTTACTGCAATAAGCCTGACAGATGCCCTTCAGCACACCAGAGAGATAAGTAGTTTCACTTTGTGAAAAAAGATGGCAGGGAGAAGTCAACACAGGAGAAAACCCAAGAGAACTATTGTTAACAACATCTAGCTATTCAGAGAAAGAAAAAGCAAAAGCCAGCCTGTTTCCTTAGGAACTAACAATAACAATTGTCTTGGTTAACTAAATCCCTGTTGGTTTTATTGGGTTCCAGTAAAGACTCAGTTGCAGGGCATCATGCAGATGAACTCAGTGAGGGCCTGGCATGTGTTTGGGTAATCCAGCAGAAGGGAGGGAAACACAGGAAAATAATCTAATGCGTGAAGGCACAATAAAGAGAACAAGAGGATAATCGGGTTAGCAATACAAGGCAAATGATCAGGCACAAAGCAAATTATCAGCTTCCCTCAAGATAAATCAAGAGGTATTACACCCCAAGCAGACAGCAGGATCATTCAGGACTTGATGTGATTTAATCACTAGAAGAAATGCTAAAGATTTTTCCTATACATTGTTTATTCACTTCCCCTCAAAAAAAAACAAACCAAACCAAACCAACATCAAAAAAACCCTACTTAACCCAAAGAGTTCCAGCACTAATGACTACAATGGCACCCAGATTTGCCTCAGTGTAATTAGGGATAAAATCTGAGTAACCAAATAGGAGATGGGCTTGGCAGCTGTGAAGTCACTTCAATTCTAGAAGGTGAAATGAGCAAGTGAAGCTAGGTGTCATCACAGCTGTCACACACAAGAACTGTGGAAGACTGACATAAGAAAATAAAAGTACTGCTGTAGTGTGCATGCTTTGGAAATATTAAGGGACCAAAGCCATGGAAATCTTCAGTGCTGTTTTTAGAGCTGCTTTTCAGGGAGGAGCTGCCCTTTAAGTTTGAGTGACTAATGGCAACGAATGTAATCTGGTTTTTATTTGCAATGCCAGGCTCATTTGGCTTGTGTAAAATGCAACCCTTTGTTTGGTAAACAAGCAAATTAAATGAGTGATCCAGAGAATCTTGGAGACTTTACTTAAATAAAGGAGCCTCTTTCTCTCTCAAAGTCATGGGCTAAAAACCATTGGAAGGTGTGTTTCCAGATGTTTATCATGGGCTTTGCTGGCAAGACTAAGCAGGTAATCTTTGCTCATGTAGTCATGCTACATTAAAAACAGAAGTGGTGAATAAACATCTCTTTATTCATGAAGCAACAGTGGCCTCAGCTTCTTGGTGAAGAGAAAATTAATGCTGCCCAATGTACTGCAAAGGAGTTAAATAACAATTACCTCATTGGAAATAGCCTCGGAAAAGACAAGGATCTGTACCCATGTTATGATAGAAGGACTAATATAAAATATAAGGAAACAGGGCAAGAGGGAAGAAAAATATGCACAGCAAGAAGTGGATAAATCCTCCACATTCTCACTAAGTTTTCTGAGCTCCCAAAAAAGACAAGCTAAGGCACAGGCTAAACCTGAGGGGAGCATTCCACATGAAAGGCTCCTCCCAGGCAACGAATAGGTCCAGAGCTACAGACTGGCATCCCAAAGGGCACGAAGCAGCACCGCACAACATCAGCCTGTTTCTGCTGAATTTTGCCCAGTTACTTACACTGCCATCCTGCCCGCGGCAGACGAGCAAACATCCTCAGGATTCAGACGGAGCAAGAAGCTTCCCATGCAACGGCAGCGCACACCATTGCTTCTTGATAAAGCTGGTTGTCCTAAAAGTACCCAGAGACTTCCAGGCAAGTGCAGCAGCTCTAAGAGCACACTGCTTTGTTCCCAGCAGGTCTCAACATCTGCAGGAAGAGCAGAGGTTGCAGTAACAAAGCCTGCTCATTTAAAGTGTGTCCGCAGCTATTGCAAGGAGCCTCCTCGCAGGCACTGACTATTCCCAGACCGTGCAAAACGCAATACTGAAAACAACAAACTGATTCCCATGCTGCAGCTCTTCTAAAAGAGAAATTATGCAGAAATGTCACCCCCTAAATGCCTGGGCAGAGCTGTTGTTCAGCATCTTAGAGTGAAGTGCTTTCAGGTACTGACAGAACTGGGAGAAGCTTGCTACAGTAACCAAAAGCAGAATAATGTGGGACGCTCTAAGGACATCACTGCCCAAATGCTCGAGTTTGCTCTTTCTGCAGAACTAAGGGCGCAGGAGGAGGATCCCCCTCTGCTGCACAATCAACAGACCACTGTGCTGCGCTCCAAGCAATGGCACACAGTTAAACGCACAATGTGTGTTTAAAGAAACTGGGGAAGACATAATCTCAGCTCAGCAATAATCCATCCTTAAAAGACAAGGTTAGTTTCTGAAACTAGACAGAGAACACATCTTTCTGTCTACAGATGGAATAAATTGCTAAGCAACTGGAGACATAAGCAATCTAGAAGCCCTCCCCATTATTTTCACAGGTTTAAACTCACCCTGCTTTATGCCCAAACACCACAAAGTCAGGCAAACTGGAATATGCAAAATGAGACCAATTAAAGCAAGTTCCTTCTGACAAGGGATAGATTCTGTGACACCTTGTCCATCTCTAGCGAGTAGCAGAGAGGAGGAGACATAGAAATCCACTTTATCCTTCTTGTTGTGAGGCTAAGCTCAAGACAGCAACGAACTGCGCTCTGAATTGTTTTGATTTTGTTAGTTTAAACCTGATCCTCAACATTTGGAATTTTTTTTTTTTTTTTTAAATTTGATTACATGCACTCTTCCCAGAAAGGAATGCAGAGGGCTCTCTCCAGCTTTCAATTAGGATGATGAGATTACCTGGAATTTCCTAATATTGCCTTAAAGGGAGGCCAGAGTAACCCCAACAGCACCAGAGACAGGTATGATTTCTAAGAATCTACACATGCTGATGTTCCTCGTTTGGATATTAACTGGCAATGCAAAATCAGCAGCCAAAACACAAATTACAGCTGGTGGTAAATTGACTCCTGATCTGTTTGGGATTGTGCAATGAGATCCCTCAGGACCTCACTGTAATACTTTGACTCCTCGGTATGTTGCCTGTGTACATGGTCACAAGCAGACAGTAGGACCAACACCCTTCTCATGAGCAAAATCTGAAATGTCGTGATAGCTCCAGATAAACTCTGCCACAAACTCCTGCACTGGTCATTCTTCCTCCTTCTCCAACCAATCAGCAGCTGTTACAGAGAGGAGTGTGTGTGGATTTTATACCTTTTTCATCTCCTGGATCTTCCCTAACCCAGCACACTGCCAACACCATGTTAACAGCTTTTGAATATGCCCCTGAAGAACAAAGATACTGCCTCTGCCAGATCCCAGTATTTACAAGCAAGCCCAAATCTGTGAGAAAATTCAATTGAACGCAGATGGCAGGAAATTCCTCTAAAATGACAGTGGCCAAATTCAAACCACAAGACATGAAAATAACCCAACGTACTAGACATGAAGAACATATCTTATAGATTTTTCCTCATGCAATTCACAATCTGTGATTGATTACCGGGAAGACAGACTGAAGATTTATTGGACTTCTGTAGAACAAGTATTCCATTTGCAACAATTAAATCTTATGTGGTTGAAAAATAGGTTGGAGGAACCAGTGGATAGCTCTGACACTGAGGAATGCATTTCTAGGTTGCACATAAGACTGCAGCTCATTTACTTTAGTACTAAACCCCACTGTGCACTGATTTGTTTAGTGTCATTAACAGGGCTGACTCCAAATTTTTGTCATGGTATTAGAAAACTACAATAATCCCATTTCTCAAAACATTGTTTGTACTGCTACAATTTTTTTTTCTTTTCATTTTTTTCAACAACAGATGGCAGAGTTTTGGTGATATAACAGCTAACTTCATCTTCAGGTGGCCTTCATACATGATGGCGAAGCACAGAAAGACCCTGGATAAACATCATGATGCTTCCAGCTCAGATAATGAGAAAGCTGAAGTAGTTTCCATGCCAAAGGGACCAGCTACATGCTGGTGACTGAACGAAGCTAAGCCCCAATTCACCGAAACGTGAGGAATTTAGACCATGGTGTGTGTCTGCTGTAAAATTCAAGTGGCAACCCAAGGCTACCAAAAGGCACAGCCTGATATCAGACAAATCCCAACCACCTGCATCACAAGGAATGAGACATGCATCTTCTTTCCCTTCTCTCTGCCTCAGACCCAGGTGACCAGGGAATTCTGGAAGGCAGCATTCACACAAAGTTACGTCTCTGCTACCAATTCTGTTTTGGTTTTGTTCCAGCAAATTTTCAGGGTTAATAACCCTTGTGTCAATACTCATGTGAACTACTTGCCCTCCAGTTATGGGCATTCCAGTTAAAATTCCAGTTAGTCAAGAGACAGAATATCAAGCAGGAAATATGGGAAGATCCTGCTGAAGAGAGGGTGTGCAGAGTGGATCCTGGTATCTAAAATATGAACCCATGGGATGTGTGCAAGCTTCTGGATAAATTCTCTTCACAGGTGGCTCAGACACACACAAAAGGTTTAACTGATCAACACAACCATTCACCTGAAATGATCTATGCAGCCCAAATCAGCTTCCTGGCATTCTCTTAAACTGACAGCTTCTCTCCTTTCTCTGCTCTCATGCCTAATCCCTGGTCCTTGTCCACCAGTCTGTTGGTACCTCTTAGTTCAGAGCAGAGGGAGACAAACTCTAAGGTTGGTCAGAATACAGCAGCTTCTGGAGTAACATAAGTATAATGAGAAACAAGTAGTGAATGGTTCCTCTCCCAGAGCTGTAGCAAGCCATCTGGGCACCACACAGCATCCCCTCTCCATGCAGCACTACCGCAGACCTGCAGCTCTTTTTCCCAGGCAGAAGCCTGTAAGGCCCAGGTGTATAGTCCCCACTAGGTGCTGCTACCCTCACGGTCCCCAGTACAGTTTTTCATCACTACCTAGAGGACCCCAGCTCCTTCCCCTCAATTCCCAGTGCATCCCTCCTGCTGAGGCAAGCCAGGGCAGCAGAGGCTTCCACTGGCCTCTGTGGTAGCCGTGCCTGCTTTCTGGTTGCAGCATGCATTGTGCACACAGCAGCAGGCAGGACCTCGGCAGCCCCTTCGCTCACTCCTCAGCCAAAGGAATCTTCCTTGGCCTCTCCCCCTGCACATTCGTTCGTCTTCATGGGAACTTTACAGCACATCAAATGGAAAACAGAGAGCCAGGCTGAGGCCTGCAAGGCATAGCCACCTGGTAGCATGCAAAACAAACCAATACAACCTATTTTCACGTGAAATAGCAAGACCTCTGCCAGTCACTGGGAAGCAGGTAGCAGGAGCAGTGGCTTGGACCCTGATCAGGAGCTGTCAGGCTCTCCTCCAAGCAGAAAAAGATACACAGCATGGATAATTCCTCAGACAACAGCCTGGTGCAATGCTCCAACAAAATATGTCCAAACATCTCCTTAGGCACCATGGTCTATGCCATGTTTATGAGCAACATTAACTTCTGTGCTGGGCTAGGAATATCTCTTTTTTCATTTGTCTCCAGGTACTTTTTAACATAGCTGTGAAAGCCTGGGAAAAAAAAAATCTAACTCAGAAACAGACTTTCTGCTTTTACTCTCCCCCTTCTCCCTGTACCTTCTTTTTTCTAAGTAATTCTTCAACCTCAAAAGTCATAGAATCATAGAATCATAGAATGGTAAGGTTGGAAGGGACCTCAAGGATCATCTAGTTCCAACCCCCTGCCATAGGCAGGGACACCTCCCACTAGTACAGGTTACTCAAGGCCTCATCCAATCTGGCCTTGAACACATCCAGGGAGGGAGCATCCACAACCTCCCTGGGCAACCTGTTCCAGTGCCTCACCACCCTTACTGTAAAGAACTTCCTCCTAACATCTAGTCTAAATCTCCCCTCTGCCAGTTTAAGCCCATTGCCCCTTGTCCTGTCATTGCAGGACCTTGTAAATAATCCTTCCCCAGCCTTCCTGTAGGCCCCCTTCAGATACTGGAAGGCTACTATCAGGTCCCCTCGAAGCCTTCTCTTCTCCAGGCTGAAGAGCCCCAACTCCCTCAGCCTGTCCTCATAGGAGAGCTGCTCCAGCCCTCTGATCATCTTTGTGGCCCTCCTCTGGACCCGCTCCAACACTTCCATGTCCTTCCTGTGCTGAGGGTTCCAGAACTGCACACAGTACTCCAGGTGGGGTCTGACGAGAGCAGAGTAAAGGGGCAGAATCACCTCCCTTGCCCTGCTGGCCACGCTTCTCTTGATGCAGCCTAGGACTCGGTTGGCTGTCTGGGCTGCATGTGCACACTGCAGGCTCATGTTGAGCTTTTCATCAACCCAGACTCCAAGGTCCTTTTCCTCAGGGCTGCTCTCCAGCCATTCACCACCCAGCCTGTATTTGTGCTTGGGATTGTGCCTACCCAGGTGCAGGACCTTACACTTGGCCTTATTGAATTTCATCAGGTTGGCCTGGGCCCAACTCTCCAGCCTGTCCAGGTCCCTCTGGATGGCATCCCTGCCCTCTAGCAAGTCGACTGTGCCACACAGCTTGGTGTCATCTGCAAACTTGCTGAGGGTGCACTCCATTCCTCTGTCCATGTCACTGACAAAGATGTTAAACAGCACTGGTCCCAGCACTGACCCCTGAGGGACACCACTTGTCACTGGTCTCCAGGTGGACATTGTGCCGTTGATCGCCACTCTCTGGGTTCGACCATCCAGCCAATTCCTTATCCAGCGAGTGGTCCATCCATCAAGTCCATGCTTTTCCAGTTTGGTGACCAGGATGTCATGTGGCACAGAGTCAAATGCTTTACTCAGGTCCAAGGAGATCTCCTTGGAAAGCAGAGTGAAGACAAGAAAGCAATTACAATTGAGTCACACAAAGATAAACAGGTCTGACTTTGATCCTTCAGTGAATTTCTATGGGTAACAGCACATGAGATTTGTTGCAGTTGTTACCAAACAACACTGCAGTTCCCGAATTCTGATTCCTGTGCCAGCTCCAGCAAAGACACTCAGTCAAATAATGATACTCCAGTGCTTTACAGCTCTGTGCAAAGGGGCTGCCTACAGAACAAAGTTTTAGTGAATGCCTTGTGTTTGCTATCTGCAGTGAACACTACCAAATCAGAGTGCTGATCAGGGAGCAGGAATAATGCTGTTTTGACTCATTTTCACTGAAGCCAATGAAAACCCTCCCAGTGAGCTAAATCAGACCCTTTTAAGGATGACAAAGAAAATCTGGTGAAGGTTAGCAGGAATGTGATATGATTAACATCTGCCTTTACCATCCACAACAAAAATCTGGCTCTGTGCCTAACCCCATCCTTTAGGCAATGCAATTTTGGAAGACATTTTTATTTAATAATAATAATTAAAAAAAAAAAGACTGCTAGACCCACTAAATCTCAAATTTCTCTCAGTTACCTCAGTTACCCCTGGTCCCACAAATTCATGGTCTACTTAAACACAACTGCCCAAAAAGCACCCAGGCTTGATTTCAGGAGGCCAGAAGCCTTCACTTGTTCCAGGGATTCTTTGCATCTCTTAAAAATTTCTGACTTTTGAAATTTTGTTTGATGTCAGTTTCCAGCCCTCAGTTTTTGCTACACTCTACTGTGCTGCATTAAGAAGCCTTTAACGTGCAGTGTTTCATTGTCATCAAGTCACTTAAATTTTTATCAGCTAGAGGTTAAAGCCCTCAAAGTCCAGGAAGGTTTCTTCCACTTCAATCCACTTTCTCCACCTTGTCATCATTTCTGCTGGGAGCAGCATAACACTGTGCAATACTTCACCACACACATTGCCACTGCTTCCTACAAATCCAAAACCCCCTACAGGGTTCAGTCTTTCCAGGGACAAGGTATCCCTTCTTCTGCAGATGCTGCCAGTCTGCCTTTCTTGCTTACTCGGCAGTTGCAGGATCTGATAGCAAGCTATGCTAAAACCCAATTTTCCTTATTGGGTTCCAACTTGCCAAATGACTGACAAGTTCTACAGCTCTGCTCTTGTCGTTATTTGGCATTGGGCCGACCAATTTCTGTCAGCAATGGTTTCGAAGTCCTAGCCTCAAGTATTAAAAAACCCAACCACTCCATATGCAAACCCACTGAATCCACCTACTTTCTACTTGCCAATGTCAGCTACTGTGAGCCAGTGCTTCATCTGTTCAGTAGGTGTTTCAGCAGTATCACACGATGTGTCTTAGGAGGTTTGGAGTTTTGATTGTTGAGGGTTCTTGAGGGAAACCTCTATCCGTTAACTTCATAACCTCACGGAAATCTGACTTCAGGTTTCTTGGACATGCTGCACTTTCCTTCCAAGTCCTGGTGTGCCTGGTCTTCAGGCCTTCATCAAATCATGATATTGCCAAATCTGAAGTCCCACTAACTGCCCTCCCACCACCCTATCTGCCCAACATCCTTATCATATCAGCCTTTCACAGTGATGCTGTCAGTAAAAGGTTGAAGCCACACTGCTGTGCTGTCTGCTTACCCCATTGTGGGGCCAGTCCACAAATACCTGCCTCTAGTGGTGCCACTGAGCAGCAGTGTCAAATAACAGCCATGGAAATCAAGACTGTCGTGCCTGAGAGGGGATAGGAACCCACTGATTTTGTGCATGCTGATCAAACAGAAAGATAGGTGAAATGGGCTCAGGGAGAGCAAAGGAAAAGGAGTGGAGTGTGAGCCTTGCCCACAGTCAGGAAATTCTGTGCCCAGAGAATTTAACTGCAGCAGCAGCTGGGTTGGAACCCATGATGGCTGCTAAGCACCTCAGGAAAGCTACCCTTTGGTTGCTATTAGTATAATGGTTTTGACAAGATAAAGAGAGCTCTGAGAGATCCCCATTACCCTTTAATTTCTTCCTCTGAAGCACTGCTTCACAGTGAGCCCTGGAAGACTCCCCCATGCTCTGCTGTCTGCTCTGAGCATGGGTTCTGTAGTAATTTTGACTGCTGGCAGCACTGCAGCCCTAGACAGGATTCAGACATCTCACAGCTGTGTGCATCAATAAGATGAACTCATTACAGACCTCGGGGGTCAGCCTGGGCTTCATTCAAACTTATGAAGGAGTCAGCAAAGCCAACTTAGTCATACACAATCTGCTTCCCACAGAGCCACCAGCTTCTGAGGATGAAGCAGTTGCCCACTGCTGCAACATCATTTCACATCTGCCCACTGCTGCAACATCATTTCACATCACACTTCTGCTCCTGTGTGACTCAGCTCCACGTTTCCCCCATGCACCCAGCTATCTTCCCCCTACAATTTTTTTGTCCCAGTCTTTCTGTCTGTTGACCATGCTGAGGGCAGCATGAGACACTCTGTGGCAATGCTCATCCACTCATTTGCCTCTCACTGATGAAGCTCTTGGTTTCAGAGCAGACCAGGAGAAGGCAGAAGTCATTCCAGCTAATCAGAGAATAATGAGAAAGGGGAGGAAAGGTGTGGAAAATTAAAAAAAAAAAACACAAAACTCTGACATTTGGTTTGGAAAACAGTTTTGTTAAACTGAGGAGAAAGAATGGGAGATGTGTCCTAGGAAACTGGTTGGAGGGAGGAAGGCAAGTGGGCAGTACTGATCCTACAGAACACACTGCTACTTGTTGTTTCAAAAGGGAAGCACAGATAAATATCCACGATTAAATGAAGGACAGAAAATAGGCAAATACAGCCTGATGAGGGAGATCTACTCAGCTAACAGAAGTTTCCCCAGAAAATGCACTCCTTGCTCATGTGGATAAACCACTGCTACACCTGCAGTACAGGGAAAGCTCACACTGCATTTGGCCAAAACACTCTTCAGTCTTTGTTTCTTTCTTTGGCAGAAGTTATGACAGGGCACACTGTACAGCTCTGTGGATAAGGCACACCAAGAAAAGCCAAGAGGTCTGTGCACCGGTTCTCAGTGCCTCTGGTTCCCCACCTGCAAACACTGACAACTTCCTGCCACAAAGGTAATGTAAACTCCACACATAAGCAGTAGAAGTTGTAACAGAAGATGCTGTAGCAAGTACAGAATACTGTTGGTTAAATAATCTAGATGGGCAATGACAAGGATATCACCCAGGAGCAGAAAGAAAATGAAGGGATAAGGAGATAAAAATATGACAAGCCCTACAAGAGCACTGCTGCATTTGTAGGATTGCTTGAGTAAGCTGTTTAAGAAAACACACTTACAGTAAGTGATTCCTAACTCCTGTGTGAATCACTGACTCGCCCTTCTCCCCATTCCCTACTCCTTCTAATGAAAAAGGAAAAAAGAAAGAGGTGCTTACTTCTGCACTGCTCACATAACTCTCTCAGAGCTGTGCTGCCTGCATATTCACAACACAAATACTTTCCACTCACGTTGCTCATGGTGAAATCTAGCTATAAGTTGTGTTGGGGAGCTATTCTGCCAGGGCAGATGAAGGTAAAATCATCCTCTACAGTCAGTGCATCTCATGTCATCAGGTTTTTTCCCTTCTCTTGCCTTGAGCTGCTTCCTGACCAGGTACTGTCAGCACATCCGTGGATCTTGGTAACTCTGGTTCACACTGAGCTACTACTCAAACAAGAAGGGTAGAAGAACATAATTTGATCACACAAGCAATATGCAAGCACCTTCCCT
Source organism: Eubucco bourcierii (assembly GCA_013396675.1). Lineage (NCBI taxonomy): Eukaryota > Metazoa > Chordata > Aves > Piciformes > Ramphastidae > Eubucco > Eubucco bourcierii. The sequence goes on from VWZE01018328.1 coordinate 201,182, forward strand.
ACACAAGTGAACAGAGATGAAGCAAGCCTAGAGCTAAAAGACGCTTCTGCTGCATGAGTTACAGATGGCTCCTTATGGAAAACACCACAAAGCAAAAGAAACCCAAACCACCCAACACCTCAAACCAGAGACCCTGGCAACCTTTAACAAGTACTGATGATGCCTGCCTGCCACAGGTAAAAAAAATAAATCAAGGGTAATTACAGATCCCTGGATGGAAGCAGAGAAAAGTGAACAGAGAATAACTAAAGGAATTCCCAAATCCTTTAACTGGGAATAAGATTACAGAATCACCAAATCACCGAGACTGGAAAAGACCTCTGAGATCATCAAGTCCAGCCTATAACCTAACACCACATCAGCTAAACCATGCCACCAAGTGCCACATCCAGTCTTTTCTTAAACACCTCCAGGGATGGTGACTCCATCACCTCCCTGGGCAGTCCATTCCAATTCCTAATCATGCTTTCTGTGAGGATGTGCTACCTGATATCCAACCTAAACCTTTCCTAGCACAGCTTCAGACTATGCCCTCTTATCCTGTCACTGGTTGCCTGAGAGAAGAGCCTGACTTCCACCTGGCTACAATTTCCCTTCAGGTAGTTGTAGAGAGATATGAGGTCCCCCTCTAAATCTCCCCTTTTCCAGGCAGAACAACCCCAGGTCCCCCAGCCTCTCTTCCTAAGCCTCTACTCATAAGATTTCTACAAAGAGGGTCAGTATGCATCAGCAGCATGGTTGCATGAAAAATCCTCACACACTGCTGATGAGTTCAGACAATTTAGGGCACACACTGAAGCAGTGAGAAAGTCAGGCAAGCTTGATCCATCAGCAAAAGAGGACTGCAGACTCTGGAAGTGTTGTTGAGGCAGGTGATGTTATGGAGCAGGATTCACTATTAGTGAGTCACTTCCCCTGGGGTGATGGGGCAGTCATGTGTTTAAATGACAGTGTCTTTCTCTGCCTAACAGGACATTTGCTCAGCAGCTCCTGGACCTGTCTCAAGATGGTGAAAATTCTGCCTAGTCACACTGCAATGTTGTTTCAGTCAGAATTCAAAAGCTAGATTCGCTCTCAAAGTTCTCCTGACCACATTCTCCTTCGGACGCATAAACAACATAGCAGGCATTTCAGTTTCTGTAAACATGTTTCTGCTTGGTGTGCATTACACTCCATGCTGGCATGGGCTGGGATGCCTTACAAAAACGGTTTCCACTAAAACTGGAGTCTCACTGCTCTGAGAGAATGCTGGTTGCACAAGAGAGGCATCGAGAATCAATTCTGCCTTCCCCCCACACCCCTGGTTTCAGATATGAAGAACTGGGTTTGTGTTAATTGCACATTCCATTTTTACAAGACCCTTGGGTGTGAGGCAAAATTTCAAAGGAACTTCTTTCTGCTCCTTTTTTTTTTTTTTTCCCCAGAGGAGAAGAAGAAAATGCTAACATGTAAATCAAGCAAAATGAGTACTTACTGGGCTGAAGTACAGAACACAATTTGTTACACCATGAAGCAGCCACGTTCTGTGCTCTAACTGAAACTAGAACTAATACAGCACAGAGCGTGACAATGTGAATGAAGACAGATTTTACACCCAGGTTTTGATATAGGTAACAGACCAGTAGATGATTGGTGTGGGAACCTGAAAATCAGCAAAGCAGGAAAATCTTCTCTTTAGAAAATGGGATGGGGTTTTTGCACCCATAAACTGTAATTACAATTGACTTCCCTGAAGCATTCTTTTCTTTACCCTCTGGTCTTCCCTGAGCCTGATTCTGACAACTCCTCCAACAGAACTGGCAGAGGATAGTCCCTGACATGGTTTTGATTAAAACTTTTTGTTAAATAATTGTTTCATTTTTGCTGTCATTTATCTATCACAGGATTACAGGATGTCAGGAGTTGGAAGGAATCCAAAGAGATCTTTGAGTCCAACCTCCCTGCCAGAGCAGGACCAGGCCTGGTCAGAGAGGTCACAGAGGAATGCATCTGGACAGGCCTTGTACATATCCAGAGAAGGAGACTCCACAACCTCTCTGGGGAGCCTCTGCCGGTGCTCTGTGACCCTTACAGGAAAGAAGTTCCCCCTTGTGTTGAGCTGGAAACTCCTGTGCTGCAGCTTCCATCCATGGCTCCTTGTCCTATCACAGGGAGTAAGTGAGCAGAGCCTGCCCCCCCACGCCCCCTGACCCCCAGCCCTCAGATATTTATAAACATTTATTAGATCCCCTCTCAGTCATCTCTTTTCCAGTCTGAAAAGCCCCAGAACCTCAGTCTCTCCTCATAAGGCATTCCTGCAGTCCCCTAATCACCTTTGCACCCCTCCACTGGACTCTCTTGAGCAGATCCCTTTCCCTCAAACTGGGGAGCCCAAAACTGAATGCAGTACTCAAGATGAATTTGCTATTTGCTATCAATGAATACTCTGAAGTTTCCATAGTCATACTATTCTGAAAAGAATCCCTCTTCTTCCTAATACTGCATCCAGTATTTACCTCAGCCCTGTATGTCTGTTACGATTTGAAAACTCAAATCTAGTCAGCACTGCAGGTAGCCTCTGCATCTCCCACATGATGCCACTTCCCAAGACCCTCTAAGTCGTTGTCTGTCATCCCTCCTCCTATGCTGTCAGTCACTCACTTTGTACAGTCTCTTATTAAGCCAACGAGGTTCACCAAGATGCTCCCTATAGCATCATACTGATGAAGGGGACATTTCAGAAAACACAAGAACTGTTGCATACTATGGGCAATGGGTCACAGAAGAAAGTTGAATGTAAGGTTCATTGAAAGTCAGTGGGACCCTTGTACTGTTCTCTTTAAAAAAATAAATAAATCCACTTTTGATTTATAAGGAGTTCACCTCACCCTTTACTGAGATTCTTCACGTCCATAACAACTCTGAGTTTGGCCTTTCGTGCCAAAAAACACCAGGTTGGCTCCACCATTTGTTGAAATCTAATCAGAATCCATGGCACAGCCTACTCAAAACTTGACACAAATTCAGTCCTGCATTCACCATCTGATTTGGAAGTATCAGAGGCACACACAAAGAGACACACCTCCAGAGACACTCGAGATCTCAGGTGGCTCTATCAACCTTTGGGAAATACCTGTCTCTTCACTGACTCAAAACAAGCCTACAGGTTTGGTCTCTCACCAGAGATAGTTTTAATGTGAAGGTCTAAATTTAGCTGGGATGCCACTAGTAAGATGTCTTAGACCAGAGGGACATTGCAGTGTGTTTGATTCTTCAGCTGGTATGAATCCCTTGCTTTTTATCTCCAGAATTACTGGTTTGTTAGATGTTGGTTTTGAATTTGTAAGTACAGGCTAGTTTTCAAATGCACATTCTGCAACCAGACACCTACTAGTATCTAAAGAATTTTTCTTTCCAAGGTGCTGGGTTGTTGTGTAAGGGCACAAATGAAGACAGAAGGAGACTTGAGAGGAAGAACTTCTTTACTGTAAGGGTCACGAAGCACTAGAATAGGCTGCCCAGAGAGGGTTGTGCAGTCTCCTCTGCAGTCTGGAGACTTTCAAAACCCGTATGGATGTGTTCTTGTGTGACTTGAGTGAGATTTCATGGTCCTGCTCTGGCAGAGGGGTTGGACTCAATCTCTGGAGGTCCCTTCTAATCCCTAACATCCTGTGATCCTGTGATCATCTGGGAATTTTTACATAAGGAAATTCCCAGCCTTTCCAGAACTATGGGCCACACTCAATGCTCTCAACCTCTCCTGCTCCCTATGGCACTGGGCAACTTGTGGCTTTTGATATTTTCCACCGACGATCTCAGTATGTTATAGACTCAATGATCTCTGGAGGTCACTTCCAACCCCTAACATCCTGAGAACCTGTGATTCAAGGTGTTTCACTCCGAGACCGCCTGCTCCGTTCTCGTTCCCCACAGTTAAACGCTGCTCTAGGCAAGGGGAAGAGCAGGAGCCCTGCTGCAGGCAGCGCAGCAGCAACCTCCTGTGCCTCTGCTGCAGCTTCCCGCAGCCCGTGCAGGAGCACGGAGCGGTGAGCCGGAGCTCAGGCGGGGAACGATCCCTCTAGCGGGGCGACACCGCCATCGGCGGCGGAGCGGAGCGCAGCGCTGGCCTCGCTCGAGCTGAGCGGCGCACAGCACCGCGGCACAGGGCACAGCACCACCGCTGCCGGGCGACACGCACTCAGCTCTGCAGCATTCTCCTCCTGGCAGGTGCTGCTCTCGGTTTGCATAGCATAAGGGCAGCATCCAGCTCGTTTTCGTAGCACAAGTTCTTGCCTCCCATTTCAAGCCTTCCCACTGGCCGACAGGGAAGTTTCTCGGGCAACACCAGCTCTTAAATAAACTGCGTTTGACTTCTGTTCTGAAAGAGTTCTGAATTCAGAATCTAGGAAACAAAGACCCCTGAAAGCTAACTACAGAGAAAGTACAGAAAGGCAAGTTTTCTAGCAAAGTCCTACCATGGTTAGGAGTCCTTCTTTTCCAACTCTCACTGTACTTCACCAAACTCCTATGGGCTTTAAACAGGAGCAGGATCAAATTGTCAAGTCACTTCTGTACACGGATCTCATAACGGGGTGCAAGTCTTTACAGCCCAAAGCATTCACAGTGCTCTAAGATGTCACAATTAATGAACTCAGTTCCTGATATCACTTTTCTGGTAGCCACCATCTTATCTCTTATCTTTGCTCTTTAGTCATAAATGAGGTTAACTCCAGGTTGCAGCATTTACTCCAAAAGCATCTTATTTCTTGCTGAGTAAGTTCTTTGGGCCACCAGAGCACTTCTGCCAAATGTACAGTTCTGTACACAGCAATGGGGTCTATCAATTATAAAACCATTATGAAGGAGCAAAACAGTCTCTCAATTGCCCCTTGAAACAGTGAATGAAAATGCATCAAAAGAAACATCCGCCCACTGGGCTCATGTCCATGCTGTGCTAGATCTCACTAAGATCAGCTTGGCACTGCATACAAGAAACAGCTGTAAAACACTGAAGGAGAAATCCTTGTTTAGAGTGCAATTAGAATGCGCTTTTCTTGCTTAAACAGATTGTGATGTGAAAGTAAATACACACAGGAAAGCTCAGATTTACTGCTCTGTTGACTAGACAGGTCTCCTATGGCTTGGATCATTCAGTGACAGCCCCTGCCCTCCCCCGCACTCCTCTATGTTCTCAGCATCAGTCTATAGATGTGTATCACCCTGTTTCAAAACATTTTCTTTCTCTTTGTCCTTTAGCATGATGCAGCTCTCTCCTTGAAGCTGAATTCCTTTGCTTCCTAACCTGCACACCACTTGTGTCTCCTCTCAAGAAGACCACTCAGTTCCCTTGAGGCAGATTAAGTTATCAAGTAGACCAAGGCTTCTTCGAGGGACATGAATAACCCACAGCAAAGGCCCCAGGGTGTTTAGGTACCTCTGTAGAAGAGTCATTTGCTCCTCTTCCATCTGTTCAGAAAAAGGGCACCTTGACTACTCCCCACCTTGTGCCTGCACACTGGACAGTACACACACACAAACTGTCACATACACAGAGTCTCTGTGTCCAGAGTGTGCCCAGTTGACCATATGCTCTCCAGTACTTCTGAGACCACCTTTTCCCTTCAAGCTAATCTTTCCCCTGAGGACAAGTCCAGTCAGATCTGAACAAGAAGCAGCAAATGAGCAGCTTGATAGAGGCTGAAGTGATTTATTTAAAGGCATGTCCTCCCAAGAGAGAAAAGAGTAAGACACACACCAATCCTCTGAAAAACTCTTCATCAGCTTGAGGAAAACTTCTTGGAAGAGCACAGAGCACAGCTGATTAACTTTGTTGAGAAATCAGTATTTGCCAGTCTTTAAAGGTGATTGTTAAGCCACCTTGCATTGCTTTTTGTCAAACTCAAACCATGTAAATTCCAAGAGATCCAGATAATGACAGGATTTTCAGAGCTCATTTTGCTGCTGATGTCCACAAATTCCCACTGCCACCAGCCCTCTATTGCTGCTCAGCACCTTACAAAGAAATCAAGTTCCCTTTCCAGGTGTTTTGTGTGATTTTAGAAGTCTGTTTATTCTACTTTCTTCCAGCACTTGATACACACCATATTCAGGTATTTATAGCTTAGCTGTAGCTATCTTATTTCTCAATTATTCAAAGTATTTTCTCTCTCTTCCCATGCAGTTTCAATCTGAAACAATCTGGTTCCTCACTCAGGCTAAGAGAAAATGCAAGGATCAGGGTAGATGGTGTATAAATGGAGTAAGTGCACAGAACTGTTCAGCTGAGCAAAGCATCCATCCAAACAAGTACTTGCTCATCCAAAACACAGCTTTTCCATGTATTCCAACACTGCCACAAGCCACATCCACAATTTTCTAACATCAGGCTCCACTTCCAGGTAGGAGAAAACTGTGACCCCTAAAATCATTCCTTTGTCAAGCACCTAAAATCAGTTCTGTTGGTAAACACAAGGAATCTCAAATGGCACATCACCATGTTACCAACTCAATGGAGAGCACTTGAGGGTAGTGAACAACTCAAAAGAGCAAACAAACTCTGTGCAATGTATCAGTAGCTACCCTTGGATGAAAGTATGGTTAGCACTCAAACCAAAGGGGACACTATAGAAACAGGGTATGTCAGACTGGTAGCAAAGATGAAGAACAGCAGGAAATGCACCTCAGATTAAGAGATCTGGCACTTATCTTAAACCTAGAGCTAAACAGGAGATGATCAGTTCAATGAATGGTATAAATCTAGCCACAGAACCGTTAATTTTCACCTCCTCATATGACAAGAGGCAGTTCAACAAAACTCTAGTAGAAAGAAACTATCCCATAACCACTCTGCTGCAACACCTCCTCCAAAGCACCCAGGACTCACTGCTGCCCAAGACAGGATTCTGAACGAGAGGCATCAGTGGTCAGTAAACCACTTTGGCAAGCCCTTTGCTTCTGCTGTTGTAAGTGATCACTCCCACTTTTCTGAGTTGTTTTATAATTGTTTTAAGAAAGAAACTGCAAAGCTAACAGAAGCTGCTGTCACCTAGGGAACAGACAATATCCTCCCAAGAGCTGGTGGATAATCGTAGCTGCATTAACTGGCATCAGCTAACAGTTACCTTAAGCAATAAAACCGTCTCAAAGCTGGAAGAGTCCATTAGAGAGCAATTACTCAGGATAACAGGGAAGGTAATAATTTTCCATATCATACCTTCAAACTTCCAGACACATGGCACTGAAATCCAGCACAGCTCAGCTGTAAATCAACTGTACATCACAGGACTATTAAATGCTCTCAAACCATTCAAAAAGTCTTTTCCCACCGCTTGGTACAAATGGAATCAAGATGTATTCACAGCTGTATGAATATCAGAAGGAATAATAATTTATTTTTTCTCCATTTCAAAATCAACTCCTATTGGTGTATCTAATTTAATAGATTTATTTGGGTCCAGTTTCACAGAACATAGTTGAAATGTAGGGAAGAAAATGGTTGTTGATGCCTCAAGCAGGCATCTTTAGTCATGAATGGAAGCTTACTGTGCAATTAAAGTAAAACTCCAAAAGATCTTTAAAATAACTTCTAATGTTTTTTAGAAAGCTCTTAGTGATGAATTCGCTGCTTGTTTACTAAGAAAATCTAGTTCAGATTTAAGATGAAAGTAGCAGAGAAACCAGATGTCAGGACAAGTATCTGAGCCTAACACGGTGCAAAACCAATTTGGTGCTCATGATTTTAATGATTCCCCCCATTTCCCGCCCTGGTTTGGCTCCCCTGAAAGAGGATGGCCTTTTAAAATTATCTCATTCTGCCCTAAAGGTCATGCTGTAAAACTCAAATGTGTGTCAGCAAACTGAGTTCAAGCCTGTGACAAGTTTCCTTCAGGACAAGGAATGACTACTTTCCTTCTCTGACATGTTAAGTATTGTGCAATCCAACCAGTAAAAACCAGCACATGGATTCCGGCATGTGTCACTCACCCTTCTGTGAGGTGCAAAGCAGAGGAGGTGCCAAATGAAAACATCCTGTGGCAGTTCCTACACTCTCAGATGGGGTGACTCCTGGTGGGAAGGTTAGTTAATGCATATCTAAATTATAAAACTTCCCATCAGAGGGTATCGTGAATGCAGGCATTCAAAAAGTGATTAGAGAAAATTGTGATAACAAAACTGGTCATGGTCTACAGAACAGAACATCCAGTTCTGGTGGCTCCATCATAAGAAGGACATAGAGCTGTCAGACAGAGTCCAGAGGCAGGCCACAAAGATGATCCAAAGGCTGGAGCACCACTACTGTGAGGATAGGTTGAAGGACCCAGGGTTGTTCAGCCTGGAGAAGAGAAGGCTTCAGAGGAACCTTAGAGCTGCCTTCCAATAGCTGAAAGGATCCTGCAGGAAGGCTGCAGAGAGACTTTTCATCAGGGTGTGTAGAGACAGGACAAGGGGGAATGGTTTGAAGCTGAGGGAGAGCAGGATTAAACTGGAGCTTAGGAAGTTCTTCAGTATGAGAGTGGTGAAACTCTAGATTAGGCTGCCCAGGGAGGCTGTGGATGCCTCCTCCATGGGCGTGTTCAGCACCAGGTTGGATAAGCAGTCAAGTCTAGTTGAGAGGTGTCCCTGCCCATGGTGGGGAGGCTGGTGATCTCTGAGGTCACTTCCAACCTCAGCCATGCTAGGATTCCATGAGTACTAACTAAAGGATGCTCTAACCTGCACAGTTCCTGGCTGGGAGCAGATAGTCAAGAAGTCTGCCTACATACTTACCTCCTTCTGCTCTTCCTTCAGCATTTGCTCCCAGCTCCAATAAAATACAGAAATTGGACTTCAATCCAATACATGGATTCTTACACATCAGAGAGGACCAAGCAAAATGTCTCATGGAAGAGAGATTATAATTTTCCCTAAGTTGTTATCTAATAGTTCTGCCTCAGATCAGATTAGATTGTATACAACTCTTCCCCAGATCTGTTTCTAAGGTGATGAGTTCACAAGTTCTCTGCCCTTCCACAGGTCCAGGTCTCACTCTGATCTGCAAGGGCTGATCTAGCTGCATATGTGGGACAGGCACAACTGTGACTAAGGAATAGACTTTCTACTGTCTTCCTTCCCCAAGCAAATCCATGCCTATCAGCTCAATCAAGTACCTGGGCATTGCCTCCCAAACCTCACAAGTAAAGCTGCAGCCAGATCTTCTGCCTGGTTACATAAAAATCAGGAAAAATGCCTCTCACCAATTTATTTTAAAATTATTATTGCCAAAAGTTAATTGTGTGTGGGAACCAAGTTTACTGACAGGAACATCCTTGAATTCCCCTTTCAAATCCAGGGAAGCACTGTGACACAATGGCACTGAATGGCTGTGATGGTGGTAAATCCAGGTTGTGTGTTTCTGGCACCTCACTTCATTTTGCACTGTAACAAAGGCACGACAAGCACACAGTCACAACCAACTTCACACCAAGGAAGCAGTGAGTTCTAAACCACACTTGAACAGTCTCAAGCCCTCACCTTGAAGTAAACCATTACTAATGAGTCAGTGTTTTGGAAGACCGACAAGAGGATTTGGTTTGCATCAACTTCCAATCAATCTGGGATCTAAACCTCAGGTCTCCGGAAGCCTGAAAACATCTGAACAATTTTAGGTAAGGCTTATCTTTGCCTTCAGTACAGCAAGAAAAAACAAAATTCTGAACCCAGACTCTGCAGTTTGTCTTAAAAATGTGTTCCTGAGACATACAATCCAAGAGAAAAAGAACAGAACTTCAGACAAACATCTTTCCAGTCTCCTTTTAACCAAAAGCCTCAAGCCCTGTGCTCCCTAGATGTGCCATAAATACGTATTTGAGACCTTTTATCACAGAATGATGGAATGCAAAAACAAAATGCAGAGTTGGAATTTTCTACTGGAAAATAATCCATCTGGTGAAAACATACTTGCAATCAATGAGGTCTGTTTTCAGCTTCAGTGTCACCATAGGATCAATCACTGCAAGATCACCAGTATTATGTAAGTCAGAAACAGAGCTTTCACCACCTTCACCATGAACACAACCATCCCATGGCTAATGATATTCCACTAGAGTTAGTAAGGACACATGCAATGCTCTTTTGATAAAGACCTATTTGATACAAGCTCCTAACAGACCTCCATGCTACTCCCCAAAATATTTCTTTAAAAGGGGTCAGAGTTATTTCTGTCACAGTAGCAGACCTGTGCCCCTAATGGGGACCAGACTCTCTCAGGTTGTGTGCGATTCAGCCAGTTGTGTCAGCAGAGAACATGCCCTTTGCTCAAAGGATGGGCACTTTTCCCTTGGTTCTCAGACATCTTTCACTCTTCCACGGTAACTTGGAGGCTTACTACCACAGGTCAGATGTGTTGCATGTTTCCAAAATGATGTCCACTGCCAGATGTGTTACTTCATCCTCAAGAACACTGGTGCCCACTGACATGAGTGGGGAGAAGGATTTTCCCCTTTCTGAAACTGTTCCTTTTTCTTGCTTGCCACAAGACTGCCACAGCAAGCACTAAAACCTACTGTCTCATCCTCTCCCATTGGGCATACATTAAAGGATATCACACTGACAACTCTCCTCTTATGAGTGGATGGAAGGGTGACAACTGGTGTGGTAGCTCAGAACAGTGATGCCCACCTAGTGCCAAGCATGCCTTTTTGTCCAGCTGAAAACCTGCACAGCAACTTATGCCCTCCATTTGCTTCTTACATGTTCCTTGAGACTACCTCACACCCGTGCCCCTCGCCACCTCATACATGTGCCCCTTGCCACCTCACACCCGTGTCCCCTACCACCTCGCACCCAGGTCCCTCGCCACCTCATACCCGTGTCCCCTACCACCTTGTACGTGTCCCCTACCACCTCATACCCACGCCCCTCACCACCTTGTACATGTGCCCCTCACCACCTCGTACATGTGCCCTACCACCTCATACCCAC
>VWZE01018328.1:212377-226737 GCA_013396675.1 Eubucco bourcierii
GCCCCTCGCCACCTCATACCCATGTCCCCTACCACCTCGCACCCACACCCCTCACCACCTCACACCCGTGTCCCCTACCACCTCGTACATGTGCCCCTCACCACCTCGTACCCATGTCCCCTACCACCTCGTACCCACGCCCCTCGCCACCTCATAGCCGTGTCCCCTACCACCTCACACCCACGCCCCTCGCCACCTCATATACGCACCCCTCACCACCTTGTACCCGTGTCCCCTACCACCTCACACCCACGCCCCTCGCCACCTCATATATGCCCCCCTCACCACCTTGTACCCGTGTCCCCTACCACCTTGCACCCATCTCATTTTGCCCTCAGCAACCATGCATTTCTTTTTGTCCCACAGTTGTACAGACAGAGTCATCTCAAGGCAAGTTTCAGTCAATATCCAGTTAACAGGACCTAACCTTTTCTATTTTTTTTTTTTCATAAAATACATAAATCCACTCCTCATTAACCTTTTTTTAGTACTCATAATTTTATACTTAACTTAGGTTTGATTATGCTTCTGAAATGACACCTTGATTATTTTTGTTAAACTGCATTTTTTTCCTGAATCTGCATTTTCAAAAGGTACTCAACATGCAGATTCCATTGTGCCTTTTGGTATCAAGTTTTCCAGCTGTCACATTGCTTTGATTATTTCTAACATCTGGGCTCAGCATGTGCCATTTCAAGGCATGAAAAAGTGCCTACAAGAGAATAGTCAGTTCTGAGCAAGAATTCTGCATCTTTCTCTATTGATACTATGTACCTTGAGAGTCAAAGTGCACTGAAAGCACTCCAAAAGCACATTTCTTCCTGGTTTTCCTCTAATTCCAAGCTCTGAACATTTGAGCAGCCAGCCAACAAAGTCTTCTAGCATCAGCTCCTAAATTTTACCCAAAAGGCACATTAGGTGCCTAAAGCATTCTTCCTACAGCTGGTCCTTCGAATGTACTTCAAATGAGCAGTTGCTGCAAGGGGTCCTGACCCATTTCTTTCAAGGCACACAATTTGCCATGGAGGTAGACACTTGTTTCTGTGTGAGATCACAGGGTATGGGAGAGATACAGTTCGAGGAGGAGAGCTGCTAAACCTTTATTGCTGTTAATTGCAGTTCCTAGAATCACAGAATCAATCAGCTTGGAAAAGACCTTCGAGATCATTGAGTCCAACCTATCACTTCTAATTAACTAAACCATGGCACCAAGTGCCTCATCCAGTCTCCTTTTAAACATCTCTGGGGATGAGGACTCCACCCCCTCCCCAGGCAGCCCATTTCAATGCAAATCACTCTTGCTGTGAAGAACTTCTTCCTAACATCCAGCCTAAACCTGCCCTGGCACAGCTTGAGGCTGTGTCCTCTTTTTCTGTCACTTTGAGAAGAGACCAACCCCCATCTGGCTACAACCTTCCTTCAGATAGTTGTAGAATGCTGCAAGGTCTCCCCTGAGCCTCCTCTTCTCCAGGCTGAACAACCCCAGCTCCCTCAACCTCTCCTCACTGGGCCTGTGCTCTACGAGGAGTTAGTAATAACAGTCCTGGGATATGCAGTTTGTTGGTTTCTTTCAGTCAGATGCATTGCTCTTCAACACTCTCAGCTGCTTCTTCCACAGAGCCAAGGGAAGCCCCCAGTGAATGGATGGGGCTTTTCTGCTGAAGTGGCCAGACTCCTCTTTTTGTCTGCCTGCAGGAGTAACCTCAACAGGGTCTTCTTTCCATTTCAGCCTGGCTGAAGTTTACCTATTTCTGTTTCTCCCATCTCTTCTTCACATTTGTCCTCTTCTCTCAAAAACAGCTTGTCTTTGGCCATGTGGTGTGGTTGACAGGCTGGAGGGCAGGGATGCCATCCAGAGGGACCTTGACAGGCTGGAGAGGTGGGCCCAAGCCAACCTCATGAAGTTCAACAAGACCAAGTGCAAGGTCCTGCATCTAGGTCAAGACAGTCCCAAGCACCAGTATAGGCTGGGCAGTGACTGGCTTGAGAGTAGCCATGAGGAGAGAGACTTGGGGGTGCTGGTGTCCAGAGAAGGGCCATGAGGATGATCAGAAGGTTGGAGCATCTCTCCTATGAGGAGAGACTGAGGGAGTTGGGGCTGTTCAGTCTGGAGAGGAGAAGGCTCCAAGGAGACCTTATTGTGGTCTTTCAATATCTGAAGGGGAGCTACAAGAAAGCTGGGGAGGGACTTTTTAGGATGTCAGGCAGTGACAGGACTGGGGGGAACGGAACAAACCCAGAAATAGGTAGATTCAGATTGGATGTTAGGAAGTTTTTCACCATGAGAGTGCCGAGACCCTGGAACAGATTGCCCAGGGAGGTGGTGGAAGCCTCATCCCTGGAGGTGTTTAAGGCCAGGCTGGATGAGGTTCTAGACAGCCTGATCTAGTGTGAGGTGTCCCTGCCCATGGCAGAGGGATTGGAATTAGATGATCTTCCTGGTCCCTTCCAACCCTGTCTGATTCTATGTTCACAAGGATACCCACTGTCTAAGGAGTTTGGCCAACTTTCTCTGTTCTGACTATTTTTTCCTCTTTTTTTCTCCACGTTTCAAGACCTGTGCTTGAGGAGCAGCCAGCTAGCCAACAACAAGACCATGAGTTTTATGAACTTGAAATTCCACACCCACAAACCTAAAAAGTTTCTTACTCCCTCCTTATATGTCGCTTTTCTATGCCAGAGGAAAAATCCAATGAGCTACTAGCCCGCCCCTTATGTTTCATTTTTCTGTTGTAAATGACAGGGATTGTTCTTCTCCTTTTACAAACACTGCAGTAGCTATCTAAAAGCTCCATTTCTCCAGACAGGATTATCTAAATGATAAATAACCTCCTATTGTGCCATATCACTATGTCAGTAATGGCTGAACAAAGTACAGAATTAGACAGCACAATTTCCACGTGCCAAAATGAAAATCACTTAAAAGCTTTCTTATTGTTGGGGAAAGAAAAAAAAAAAAAAAAAAAAGAGAGAAACAAAACCCAAACAAGACACCAAACTTCAGCAGTATGTGATTTAGCTTTTGCTGCCCAAAGCTGTATGTGATGTCTGCAGCAGAATCCAACCACAGCTCATCGAGAAAAATGTGATTCCTCTATTTGTCTGCATGCTCGGTTCCCTAATTTGAGGAATTTTAATAGCTCCCTGATTCTCAAGGTGGTCACAGCACAAGTGGCTTCTACTTCTGCACCCAAACCCTAAACTTTTGCCTAACTACACAGATGAAGTTGTAATACCATCCATGTTTTCCAGCTGGGAGAAAAAAAAAAAAAAAAAGTCTTAAAATCCATCTGAGATCACTGCAAAGCAGCTGATATCATTCAAAAGGCCACAAGCATTGGGTGAAATGCTGAATTTTCAATGCTCTCTAAAAGAAAACAGGAAGATCCTTATGAAAATACCAAGTGGGAGATATTATCTTGCCTGACAGAGGCTTGCACTGCAAGACCACTGAGCTAAAGAAATTGAAAATGCAGCCTTTAGCAAAGAACGAAGTTGACATCAATCTTAGCCGTCTTGTTTGCAAAGGGAATCTGATGCTCGTATTTCAAAGCAGTTGAAAATGACTCAAAAGACAAATTCACAAATGCAGTTACTCAACATGAGATAATGGAAATTATGGCTAGAGCTCATGAGGGATGCCTCTGAGGAAATTTCTGGAAAGTGCTCTGCAATTATAAATGCTGAAACACAATGGGTTTCTCCAAAAGCCAGCTAGCGGTTTTGTGTCTGCACTCTCTGGATGACAACAGGAGCATTCACACAGAGTTCACCAGATTCTGCAATCCATACTATACTTGTGGTGAAATTGCATCAATCACCAGAATCCTGTGTGCAGATCTAAGGGACACCCAATGGTATGGATAAAGTGACCACAGTGCTGTTAAAATAGTAAGCTTTGCGTCAGCCTGGCTACAAAAGGAAGACCTTGAAGTCATAGTAGAAGTCACAGAAGCCACACTAGAAGTCAGCTAGAAGTCACTGCTTGGGATTTTCCTTTAAACACGTTCAGACCTGTCTGTATAAGTCTTTGTGCCACTACCCAAAAGGGATGAAGCATACTAACAAGGATCATAGATTCACAGAATCCTAGAATGGTTCAGGTTGGAAGGGACCTCAGAGATCATCGTTCCAACCTCCTTGCCATGGGCAGGGTCACCTCTCAACTAGACTCAGCTGCTCAAGGCCTCATCCAGCCTGGCCTTCAATATCCCCAGGGAGGAGCCAGACACAACCTCCCTGTGCAGCCTGTTCCAGAGCCTCACCACCCTTATACTGAAGAGCTCCTTCCTAAGCTCCAGTCTAACCCTGCTCTCCCTCAGCTTCAAACCATTGCCCCTTGTCCTGTTTCTAGACACCCTGATGAAAAGTCCCTCTGCAGCCTTCCTGTAGGATCCTTCAGGTCTTGGAAGGCAGCTCTAAGGATATATCACATCCATTACCTAGCATCTGTGTCCTCTTTCCAGCAAGAACAGCTTCATATTCTGAGAACTGTTCTGCACGTGTGAAACTTCTCCCAGGCAACCAGAAACAGAACAAGGGGACAGAGTCTCAACTTGTGCCAGGGGAGGTCTAGGCTGGATATTAGGAGGAAGCTCTTGCCAGAGAGAGTGATTGGCATTGGAATGGGCTGCCCAGGAAGTGGTGGAATTGCTGTTCCTGGAGGTGATCAAGAAAAGCCTGGATGGGGTACTTAGGGCTATGGTCTAGTTGACTGGCTATGGCTGAGTGATCGGCTGGACTGGATGATCTTGGAGGTCTCTTCCAGCCTGGTTCATTCTATGATTCTATGAAATAAGAAGATGTAAAGGGTAGACAGAGAGAGATCCTGAACGAAGAAGAGCACAGCAGCTCAGTTGGGAAAGACTAAACATCCTCTGTGGGGATGAATCAAGTGAGACACTCCTAGATACAGTAAACAACCTTTTCACAGCCTGCAAGGGCTGGCTGTATCAATAGAGAAGGCCTCTTTCCTACACAAAGACATTAATTTCCTTCCATCCTCCAAACTGGGATAAAAGTTACAACTTGTTTGTATCCAATGGCTTTTCACCAAGGATTACCAGAGTGCTGAATGCAGTTACCAAAAATGAGGAGGGAGTTGTGTAAGCCTATCTGTGCTGAAGTAATTGTTTTTATAGTGTCCACTATTCAGTCAATGTGAATGCATGGCCTTAGAAAATGATTCAAGATCTTTAAACTCACATAACAACTCCAAACATAACAGAAATGCAAAAACAAAATGGCTTTCAAGTGGCTGATTCTGATTTCAGCTGTAATTGCCTGATTACTCAGCCTCTTCTCTTGCCAGCCAACTGCAAGCTCACAGAAAGATCCTTGTAGTCAGTTCAGCAGTATCTCAGCTGGCTCAGCCAAGGGTGGCTTCCAGAAGAGCACAACTGATAATTTGATGTTACCAGCCATCAGTGAAGTTCCAACACTATCATGTTAAAAATAGAGCTTTAATCCAGGATGAGACAGTTCTTTCTCCAGTGGTGTGTGGTTTTAAAACTGAGAACAGAACTGATGACTTACAGCTTACAGATGCTTTGGAAGAACTCATATCAAGAGAGGGCAATTATGGGTGACTACAATCTCTGGGGCCCTGCATACGGCTTCTTTCATCCTCGTTTTAAAACCAGCCTTTTGCTGTCTTCTTACAAAGCCATGCTGATGTGTTTCCTCATAGACTCATGTGGCCCCAGGAGCAGTAGCTTCACCTTCTCCTCCAGCTTTCAGAAACAACCTGATCCAAACCTCTACCTCTAAGACAAGGCTTCTCTTCTTCCTGATGCCTCATGCACTCAGAACAATCACCTGGCCCAAACAGATACTTGCTTAGAGATAAAGAAGCCTTTCTCTGAACACATAGCAGGGGCATGGGAGCCTTGCAGGAAAAGGGTCCAAGTTTCCTTTGCCTACCCTTCCTTCAGCAATAGCTGCACGTATTTTCTTCATATTCCATGGATAACTGGGACAGGAAAAGAGTGCTCAAGAAACAAATATTTCCCCCTCTACACTCAGCATTTCCTTAGGCTATAATTACAATCCTCTTTTCAAACAGACTACAGGGTCCAGAACCTCAAATAACTGGTGCCTATGCTGGTTCTAGAGCTGAAGCATTGAAAGTCCACACATACTGTGAAAGGGAGGTTTCCCCAACTAAAAGCCACAGTTATTCACAGTCTAAATTTTACAGTGAGATGCTCAACTTGGACTACAGACCATGCATTACTATTTTAGAGCTACCAAGAATACTCAAAAGCTGAGATCAGAATGTCTTTCGAGTTATTTTTTGTTTAAAATACTGGTTCCCCCATTCCCTGCTCGGCCTGACATCAGAGGAAGCCTTGAGGAGAGGCCAGACTTTAAGAAATAAGAGCATCCATCACCTACCCAGTACTCCTCTCCCTGTGGGACATCCTGCTAGACTGGTGCCTTGACTCTGGTTGCCAAACAGTAAATATTTCAGATATATAATGTTTGATCCCTCTGTGTCCCCTAGGAACTGCTTCAACATTAACAACTTCAGGAACAGATTTGCATTCCCTCCTTCATTTCGGTACAGAAAATGAACATCAGAAAAATCTTCATAAAGCAGTTTGTCAGAACCTTTTGGCTTTATCCCCAGCACAAATATTCCTAGGATTTGCGAGTTCTCCTGCCTTAGAAGAAGTCTGACTTCATAGCTCAGTTTGATCCAGAGATAGTTGGCATCTTTACAGTGAGTAGATCAGTAATGTTTTCATGAGATGTGACAGCAGTTACTGTGCATATAGCAAAGTCGTTGACTCCCCTGATTTATTACAAATGCTATCAACACAACATTCACAGTCAGACTTTCATTAGATTATGTTTTCTGTACAAACATCTCCATGGGTTTTGCTGATCCATTTTTTCATCCAAAAAAACCCAACAGCAGGGATGCATAAAACAGAAACATGTCTGAGTCCGGATTTGGCCTATTTCTAAGAAATATGCTTGAAGCAATTAAAAAGATAAATAGAATAGGAAAGGAAGCTACTTCATTGTTTAAATCCAACTTTTCATGCTCAAATGATTTCACAAGATCTTTCTCTTCTTCAAATTGTCCTTCTATTTTACCTGGACTTTCTCCTTCCTTCAACCCCAGAGGAAATGAACTACAGAAAGTTATGGGGGAGAGAAGATTTATGTGTCTTAAACACTATAAAGACTTTTTATACACCACAGACAAAACGTTAGACAGTTCCTGCCAAAGCCCCAGTCGATATATCCCTAGCTACACCCTGTGCTGGTGCCATAATCTGCAGTCTGGAATGTGTTTAAACCAGGCATTACTCAAGGTACATCTCAGGCGCTTTCAACCATTTAAACACTTCTGTACTAAGTGTAACTGTGTTGATACTGCTGACAGTGCAGAACTACAGCACAGTGGCCAAAAGGCTGACGCCTGACCCATCTGTGACATCCACTCAAAGGCATCTTCAATTCAACGAGCTTCAATCTAAGTCTCTCTCAGACGAGGTCAGATTCAAAACTGGGCTTCCAAAGGGCAAAACTGGAAGCCATGCTCAAAATCTATCACTACATTTACACACCTGTGCCTTGGAAGTTGATGAAAACTGAACCCTTGTGGGTGTAGAAGTCCAGTTAGGATATTCACAGGAGCAAACAGTCTACAGTCCTACCACTCATACTTGGCCTTCGAGGTGTGAAGATCCAGTCCTCAATGAGATAATGCATTCGCCTTAATTGTGCAAAACCTTGTGCAGCCTTTGGGCTAGATTTTCAACTATTTCTCTTTTGGAAGGCTAGACATGAGACATTCATTAACTGAAGTGTCAAATGAGAGCAGATGAAAGTTCTATCACTAAGCATTTTTTCCAATTCCACGATTCTTTCAGCAGCTACAAGAAAACAGTAGCACTCTTGTCCATCAGGAAGAGTCTGTGGGCCAGACAAATCCTACTGGTTGGAAATCAAGATAATTCCCATAGAGATTAAAAAATAAATTAAAAAAAAAAATCTTACAGATATTTGTTGGCAAAAAAAAAAAAAAGATTCATATACATTAAAAGCAGATTCTGAGTTTGTATCTGAGAAAAGATCTTGCAAATGTTTACTTTGCAAAACATCTCTTTCTTCTGGTCCTGCCTTTAAATCTCCAGCAGCAATTTAAAGTATTTAGTTGCAAGTGATATTTTTGAAATACAGATAGCAGGTTGTGTGCATCACCATGGCTGCTGGCACAACATCCTCCTGGAAAAGTTGGGCTTTCACAGTCTCCATGGGACTCTATCTTTAGAAAGAAGTCCTAGGAC
Organism: Eubucco bourcierii; assembly: GCA_013396675.1. Classification (NCBI taxonomy): domain Eukaryota; kingdom Metazoa; phylum Chordata; class Aves; order Piciformes; family Ramphastidae; genus Eubucco; species Eubucco bourcierii. Next base: position 220,681 of record VWZE01018328.1, read on the forward strand.
ACCTTAAAGTCTCATTCTTTCCTCCTTGGGCTTATATATGTACTTTCTTAAGCATCTGAATAAAATATAAAGATGATGATAGTTAGTTAGAAACTCCTGGAATTAGCAAGAAATTAAAGTCCATCAAAATACCACTTTCCATATCTTTCCTTTTTTGGGATATTACTGTGCCTTGCATGGGCCAAAACTCCATTTACAGAATCACAGAACATTAGGGGCTGGAAGGGACCTTGAAAGCTCATCCAGCCCAACCCCTCCACCCCGACCAGAGCAGGATCATCTCTACCAGATCACACTGGAACACATCCAAGTGGGTCTTGGATATCTCCAGAGAGGGAGACTCCACAACTCACCCCGAGTAGCCCGTTCCACTATGAGAGGCAGGAGGGAGAAAAACATTCAATGGTTTTAACCAAGGTATTTCTCTGGTTTTTAGAGACAGAGACTGAGTTGGTATTCTGTGACAGAAGTCTATCAGTAGACGATAAAGGTCCTCCTTACGCTAGGTGAATAAAGCTCGCTCCGACACAGCAGGTCTGGTTTAAGACTGTCAGGTTATGTTTAAAATATTTTCATACAATCTTTATGAATGGTCACTGCTGTGCTGCTCATGGAGATCTCCAGAAACAAGAGTCACAATAGGAGATCTTATTACCCATTGCTGAAAACAAACCCAGACTCTGCGCTGGAGTGGAAGTAGGCAGCATGATCTCAGCCCCACAGGTGTCTGTCGGTGTGATCTTCACTGGCTGCCTTTCAAGCAGATGCAATTTGCTCTAGACCCCAGCAGCTACATTTTTCTGTGAAAACTAGATCTACACCAACTGTCAAACTCTCCAGCAACTGCCTTGCCTGCAGCATGCACATCTAATCTAACAGGAGACAAACAGCTCTCCTATCGCTGCCTTGTGCAGGCCTAGCACAATATATTGTCATTGGAGCTAATGGAAACTAAACATGACACTCAGGCCTCCCTTCCCATTGGCTGAGACTGAGTTACAGCCTTGCAAAGAAGTAGTTATTGCCACCACTTTAATGATGACAAAATGAAACTCGGATTCCAACAGCTATTCCTTGGCTTGAAAGAAGTTAGCTAATCCACCCCTTGTGTTCAGACAGCAGCTTTGTCTTTATTATGCACAATGTTGAATCAGACATTCCTAGGAAACAGTTTCATTATCTATCCCAAAACAGCCAAAACGAGCACAGACACAGTGCTCTAATATTGGGAAATGTTACAGAGCTCATCCTCAGAAACAGCTATTACAGGGTTACAGAACATTTGCTCCTTTTAAATGAGCGTAAAGATGACAGGAAGGGCAGTGACTTGCATTCATCCTCTATTCCCTGCTCTCACTAAACCAAAACCTTTCAAGAAGTAGAAGCAGCCATGGCCCCTCAGAGCTCAAGCTTTGCTGAAGAACCCTAGCCCTATCCTTCTCTCCCTGAGTCAGTGTAACTCAGCTGAAGCACTTCAGCACTGACCCAACCAGAGGCCTTTGTGATTCAAGCCCCCAGCTTCCACTGAACATGACAGCTAATATAAAATCAGACTTTAAGGCAAGTACCATCAGCAGCGTTCTCTAGAGACATCAGCGAAGCTGCACAAGGTCCAGGGTAGCATCAGTGTAGCTATGCCTTCCTGCCTTCTACAGGCAATGGACTGAAAGCAAGGAGACTTAGTAAACCCAGGACAGGTTGCAGGACTGTGTTCAGAATAATGCTCTCCCCCAAATTCAGTCCTTTCTAGCAGCCTCTTCTTGTGCTATCCCTCAGGTGCTTTATGAACTATTCAGGAGGTTTTCTAAAGGATGAGAGAAGTTGGTTCTTGAGGAAGTACATATTCATGCAAAACATTCAGAAGTGGTACTGCTAGGGACTAAGGTTGGGATGGGAGCAGCTAATCCAAATATTCACATGAGGATGTCCAGCTGAAGACATGCAGTGGTAGCAGTTGCCATTTCTGCTTGCTAATTTTGCCCCTGTTGCTGCACATATAACTCAGCCTGCCTGACATGCACATGGACATCGAGAGTTCTGTTTGCCAGAACACTTACAAATATTTCTATGGTCAAAGTATCTCCAGGCCCCTACCAAGCTGCAGTACCCTTTGTTTGGATAACGAGGCTTAAAGATACTCCCTCCCAAAGGAATTTGAAACAGAAAAGGGTGAGGGAGGGAAAGAGGGGAACTGAGGCACAGAGTTCAAGTAATGTTTTCTCAGTTGTACAGCAAGCCTGAAGAGGGTTGGGAATCAAAGCCAGATCTCCCAAGGCCCATCTCAGTGCATTAACCACTAGAGCCTCTTTCCTGAAAAGCCTACTCCCACTTTCCATCGGAGAAAGCAAACTGAAGCACTGAACTAAACACTTGGCACCAAGCATCAATACTGATGGATCACTTAATTTCCCAATACCTCAAATCATCACTGCACACATCGTGGTCTCTTGTTCCATAATACATACAATCTATAGTCTATTTTCACAAAGCCACAAGTCATTGTTGCTTCATCCCTTAAGAGTATTTTGGCAGAAGAGAAGCTTTTTGTTTTGTTTTTGTTTGGAAATCCTGCCAAGAAACCCTTTTCGGTGGATAGTAACACATTTAGGGACTTGTTACATTACGAGTTAAAAGGAAAACTTGATTAAAAATTATATTCAACAGAATGGAGTTGGCTGAAGAATCGGAGCATCAAAGAATGGGAATCTTTCCCAGTAAGGCCAAAGTTACTGCCCAGAGTCCATGGCAAACAATGGAGGTATTCATCAGAAGCAATGCACCTTCCCCACTGGATGTTTGCAGGAGTGTAGAAAGGCAGAGCTGGCCCCGGGATCAACAAGCTAGCTCCATCTCACAAAAAACACCCAGCCTAGAGTCACAACGTCCACAATGTATTTCACATTTCAGCTGTGCTTCACAAGATCAGACAGCTCGTGTTTCCCAAACAGCCTCAAGAGTTAGCTCACAGGGCTTCCAAAAAACCTTTATGAAGTAAAGCCTTGGGAGCTTCACACACATCCACAGACATACAGACAGAAACACAGAGCAGTACCTTCTTGGCTTTCAGGAGACCTGCGCACATACAATGCTCTGCCAACATGAGCCAAAGCCCACAAAACTCAGCTCTAAGAGTAAATACTACAGCCCTGTTTCACTACTAGATAGCAGCTTATCACAACTGACCTGCTGACATGGAGAGCTACAGGTCACTGACACCTCTGGAGATGGTCTTCAACCTTGTTGCTGTCATTCACTGTAATAAGAAGGGAATGATTTCTATCCAAGCACAAAATACTCCCTAACTTAAAATGGAATCCAAGCCAGCTGCAGGTAATAACAAGAGTCACCAGCACTCAGCTGCAACTGCTTCACCACCTCTGTAATCTAGCCAACTCCTTTCACACTGTGATTAAACCTCAGGTGATAAAAATATTCCTCAATGAGGGTGAACCTAACAGGGAGAAAGGCAACAATCACCCTTTTCTGAGTTTACAAGAAGGGAGGTACTTCTGGGGATACTCCTGCAGGTGTGTTAGCTACGGGTTGGAAAGTCAGCTGCTACCCTGCCATCAGAACAACTATAGCTATAGCAGAGACAGATCAGACCATGAGGAGGAATCAGCTGGTAAAATATTATGGTCCCTTCCTAGCTGGTGACCTCTATGAAAGGACTCAGTCCCCTGCATCACATAAAGTCAGTGTTGCTTTTGGGAGCTAAAGGAAAGGATCAAGGACTGGAATATTGGTGAGAAGAAATCTGCTCTGCTGAGGAAGAACAAATACTTCAGGCCTTCTGTACAAATGCACCAGGTCTATGCAAACAGATTACTGATCTGTCAGCCCTTCCATGTGGATGCACGGAACACTGAACTGCTGCACGTTGCTTTGTGCATCTCTCAGCTCTGCTTATCTGTCCGAGGGGTCAAATCACCACCGCTTAACAGCTGAGCCATTCTGTCTGTCCACGGAGTGAGCATTTGTAGCCTGAAGCAGGTGTGAGATCATTTCTCTCAAACATTTTTTCCCATGGTGTGCCAAACTATGTTACATTGTCTCCTCCTCCCCACAGGCCAAGAGCACAGCAGGGGACAGTCATCAGTGTAGTTGGCACATGAGAATTTTAATTCGCAGAAATGAACAACAGTTATAAAAGCAGCAGACTTTCATCGTTCCCGGGCCCTGCAAACAAGCCCAAACTTGTCTGAAAAACAAACTCGCACATTGAACGGGGATGTCTCTGGCCAAATAAAGTCACAATTTTAACCTGTGGCGGTTTTAAAAAAAATAAACAATCTCAAGTAACCAAACCCCATTATATTATACAAAAATTCCAAGCCAATGCAAAGAAGTGAAAACCAGAAAGATCCCAAGCTGCTCCAAACAGCTCCCAGAGATGCAAACAGATGTGACCACTTGTCCAGTGAAAGATCGGGACCAGCTCTTCACAGCTCTGCTCTAAATGGAAGAAAACTCAGCTCTTAGGCATGTAACAACCCCAACAGCCACTGCTGCAGTCCCAGCTCTGCATCCTTGCTTTTCTTTTCTTTTTTGTTTTGTTTTGTCCCCCCAGAAAGCTGAATTTATAGAGGTTGAACAATTTTCTTAGCCCTGACCGCAAGCTGCAAACATTGGCGTTATGGCAAGGACATTATGACTTTAATAAAACTAGAAGCAGCTAATGGTTAACAATAAAAAATAATATTTTTCCTTCAAGCAATTAAATTGTAATATAGGGCTCACTAATTCCTTCCTGTCTGGTCCCATGGGCCTAAGAATAAGGCAACAGGAGAAATAAATAATGTGTTGCTGTTACACTGTTTCAACCCAAACTTCAAGTCTCTACAAGGAGAAATATTGTCTCCCTCATTAAGTCCGAACTCTCTTTTATGGTTTCATATATCAAGTTACCTTTCTGCCAACCTTTTCTTTCTATGCTGGTTTTACTGCACGATGTTTCCAATTCAGCATTGTTTTAATGAGTAATTTGGCTTTGATAAGCCTATGACACATCACAGACAAACTTCATGCTACGTTCAGCCCAGCAATCGCTCCAAAATAAGCAGGCAGCAAACATTCAAAGGCCCTGCGCTGTTTTGCAACCACACCTTAATGTTAGTTTGTTTTTATTTATCTCCTTCCAAATGCAAATCGTTTCCCAGCTCACTTTAACACACAAGTGCTAGCAGCAGACAAGAAAGGGATTATGTTAGAAGGAAGGGAGGGTTCAGTAAGCATTTAGACACGAGTACTAAAATATCAGACTACAGTTTTTAAATCAGAGCCTGAATAACATGCGTGGAATGAAATAAACAACCCCAAAACTCCAGCTTTAACAGAATTTGGGACTCAACCACTCTACTTACGGAGGCTGTGGTCAGATCAGTCTTTCAGTGCTAGGTGCTGTATGAACAGATGCAGCCCTTTTCGAAGCGAGTGTTTTTTATATGATCTGGATAGTAGTGACACACAGGTATTTAAGGCTCTGTGAGCAGAACAGCAGCTTCCCAAGTCTATAAAGTAATTTGTAAGCATTTTCAAGACACCACTTATGTGAAAGAACTTGAAAATGTACTGAGAACAAATGGGAAACCTCAAAATGGACAAGGCTGAGGTGCTCAATGACTTCTTTGCCTCAGTCTTCAACAGCAAGGGCTCCAACCACAATGTCCAAGTTGCAGAGGGTAAAAGTGAGGTCTGGGAGCAGGCAAATCTGCCTACTATAGTAGAAGATCACGTTTATGAGCTCCTAAGAAACCTAAATGTGCACAAGTCCATGGGGCCTGATGAGATCCACCCACGGGTCCTGAGGGAACTGGCAGATGAAGTTGCCAAACCACTGTCCATCATATTTGAAAAGTCATGGCAGACTGGTGAAGTTCCTGCTGACTGGAGGAGGGCAAACATAACACCCATCTTCAAGAAGGGTAAAAAGAATGACCCTGGAAACTACAGAGCAGTCAGCCTCACCTCTGTGCCTGGCAAGATCATGGAGCAGATCCTGCTGAAAGTCCTGCTAAGGCAAATGGAAAACAAACCAGAGGTGATTGGTGGGAACCA
>VWZE01018328.1:228867-248180 GCA_013396675.1 Eubucco bourcierii
AAAAAAAAAGGATGAGTAGCATTTGGCATAAACAGAAATGGGCACCAGAAGTTTCTTTCTCCACACACACAGTTTTGGGTACAGGCTGTGGCACTGAAGAGCTTCACTAGTTCCACACTAACTGAAATCCTGCTTTTGACCACCTTTTGACCTCAAAAGCAAAGCTCTAAAGATTTCTGGGCTCCAGTGTTTATTTCTATGCAGTGCTCTCAGCCCACATGCTCTCCGCTCAGTCACTAAGCACTTGACAAAAGCAGGTAAGTATCACTAACCTCACTCTGCATGCCGCAAGCCCAAGGCAGGGCAAGAAGCACCCCAGCTCATCTGAGACTGTGAGGGTGAGTGGAGGCAGTCAGGCCCCAGATCTGACACACAGCTACATCGCTAGACTTGAGCACTGTAACCACAGACAGATGTCACAGTATCACTGAATCATAGAATCGTAGAATCAGTCAGGGTTGGAAGGGACCACAAGGATCATCTAGTTCCAACACCCCTGCCATGGCCAGGGACACCCTACCCTAGATCAGGCTGGCCAGAGTGTCATCCAGCCTGGCCTTAAACACCTCCAGGGGTGGGGCTTCAACCACTTCCCTGGGCAACCCATTCCAGGGTCTCGCCACTCTCATGCTGAAGAACTTCCTCCTTGTGTCCAGTCTGAATCTCCCCACCTCCAGCTTTGCTTCATTCCCCCTAGTCCTGTCACCATCTGATAGCCTAAAAAGTCCCTCCCTAGATTTCTTGTAGGCCCCCTTCCGATACTGGAAGGCCACTGGAGAAGAGTAGGCCTGGGACTCTCCTCTTCTCCAGACTGAACAGCCCCAACTCCCTCAGTCTGTCCTCATAGCAGAGGTGCTCCAGTCCTCTGATCATCCTCGTGGCCCTTTTCTGGATGCACTCCAGCATGTCCACATCCCTCTTGTAATAGAGGCTCCAGAACTGGATGCAGTACTCCGGGTGGGGTCTTAACCAGAGCAGAGCAGATTGGGAGAATCACCTCACTCGCCCTGCTGCCCACACTTGTCCTGATGCAGCCTATGCTCTGGTTGGCTTTCTGGGCTGGAAGTGCACACTGCTGGCTCATGTTGAGCTTCTCGTCCACCAGTCCCTTGGGTGTCAGTCACTTGGATCCTACATCACATGCCCATCAGAAACTTTACCAGGCAAAGTATATCACCTCTGATGGCAAAATGGAAATGCTAAATTAAGGATTCCATTGTGCAAACACTGCTCATGAGGTGTCACTGCTCGTGAGGTGTTCCCAGGGATGTCCTTGATCTGCAGCTGAGAGGCAATGATGCTGTCAACTTGCTGCAGCTCTTGGCCAAGCTGCAACATCAGCCCTTACCCAACCCAAGAAGCCTAAGCAGATGCATCTAAAGCACTTCATAGCTGTAGAGAGGGCTGTAGGTAGACCTTTGAAGTCAACATGACTACTCAAGTACATAAGGACGATGTACTAGAACAGAAGATGGGTATTTCCAAGACCAAAATAACTGATTTCTAGAGTATTTTCTAAAATTAACAGTAGCACTGGAAACCATTAAATGCAAGGGCATTTAATATTCACTGTATTGTGTTTCCATTCATGTGGTATCAGGTCCATCAACATCTTTTCACTTCAAATTGAAAAAAACAACCATATTCACTTTTTGTCTTCCTCCTCCCTCTGCTTCCCAGTTAACAGAGTGGAGAGACAAAGAATATAACAAAGGTGCAGTTTAAAGAGAGAATTATTTGCTGCTGCTTTACCAACTTGTTACTGTTACAATCATATGCAGGACACTTCATCATCTTCCATTCACAAAAAGGTCAATTATATTGTAATATATATTTAGTACATATTAAGATAAATTAACATAGATACTAGGGTACACACTGAAATATAAAACATCCATCAGAAAAGACAATGTCTTAAACTGCACAGAGCTGAACAGAATTGTTTCTGTCTCATGAAGTGGAATAAACACTCCATGAAACTATTTTTTCTCTTGTTCTTCTCAACTGGAGCTCATACTGGTGTCATTCTCACCATGAAAACTACACCTACAAAGTGCTCTGTAAAAGCCTGGGTTCTAATAACATGGTTTAATCAGCCCTAACCTGACTAGTTTAATGATGAACAATAGTAATAAAGGAGGAAAATGATTTATCTTGGGATTGAGAGGTAGATCATTTTGATTAATTTTTTCCAGATGCCTTCAAAATCTGAAAATTAGCCAAACCCTTTACCTGCCTTCTTTGAGAGCTTGGATGCCTTCCCTGGCCGAGTCATGAAAACACCACATTGTATGTACTCCATAGGGCATGATACTCCACATTGTTGGCCAGCAGCACAGTGATATAATTAATCACTATTAGTTGATTTGTGTTTTTCTTTCTGTTGATATTAGAAATGTAGATTAAACACAATCTTCTCAATACCTTTGCATTTGATACTTCTCCCTTCTTTCATTCAGTGAGCTCTAATGGTGGGATATGGGGCACAGAGAGCTGGGAAAATGCTCTAGATGTGTATGCACACAGAATCACAGAATCAGTTGGGTTGGAAAAGACCTTCGATATCATCAAGTCCAACCTATCACCCAACATTATCTAATCAACTAAACCATGGCACCAAGTGTCACATCCAGTCTCTTTTTAAACATCTCCAGGGACAGGGACTCCACTACCTCCCTGGACAGCCCATTCCAATGGCCAATCACTCCTTCTGCAAAGAACTTCTTCATAACATCCAGCCTAAACCTCCCCTGGTGCAGCTTGAGACTGTGTGCCCTCATTCTGTTATTGGTTGCCTGAGAGAAGAGACCAACCCCCACAGGACCACAACCTCCTTTGAGGTAGCTGTAGACAGAGACAAGGTTCCACTTGAGCCTCCTCTTCTCCAAGTTAAACAACCCCAGCTCCCTCAGCCACTCCTCATAGGGCTGTGCTCCAGCCCCCTCACCAGCCTTGTTGCCCTTAACATATAGGTACTTAGCTATATCCCTAGGACAGGGTTTAGAACATGCTTGATAATAAGGACTTAAATGTGGTTGTTCCTTATCATCCAGAAGGCAGCACAGAAGATAGTGATGCATATTGGATACACTTCACTGTTACCTAGTAGTCTGTCTGCACACCAGCTGAGTTTCTGTGCAGTTGTCCTCTCTTTACAAGAGTACAGCATCACAGTCAATAGGTCATCCTCACTTTCCAAGGAGATTCTGATGTGAGATTTGGCCATTACAGGCATCTTCTAAAGGTGTCCTGCCCAACCTGTTTAGCTTCCTTCATTCCTTCAGCAGTGCCTTAGTGCCATTGGTCTGCATCCTCCACAGCAAAGGAGATGCAGAAATACAAACCAAAAAAAAAAAAAAAAGCAAAGATAAAGTAACATGCCAAAGAGGTACAACTGCTCAGAACTGCTCAGGTAAAGCATGACAGGACAGAGGAAAATTAAAACTGCAGAGCTTCCTCCCTAGTAGCCTGATACCAACACTTTGACACCAAGAACAATTATTTGATGAGACAGGAAATCATTAATAGCACAACTAGCTTTCCTAAGGAAGCAGTATCTGTTGGAGCTGAAGGAGCTCAGGTTTTTTTCAGCTTTCATAGACTTAGGGGGGAAAAAACCTAAGTCAAGAGGAGGATTTCTGGATCCAGTCCCTGTTCTATCGCTACAATCACTACATGAAACTCCAAATTAATTTTGCAGACAGAAGCAAAGCTTAGCAAACGAGACAGACTTTAAACATCAAGGAGAGGGCTTTGAAAGACAGCTAAACACCAGGAGAGAGGGGGCACAGAATCTCTGCTCTTGGTAGTGTCTGAAAACAGACTTGGCAAAGAACTACCAGAAACAGTGTAGAGAAGATTGTTGCTAGTTGTGGAAAGGAGGACCTCTCTGTCATCTCTTCAGTGCTGGCCATCACCACCAGCCATTTCCACTGGCGATTAAAAGTGCTATTTTTCCAGGAAACCCTGACAGGCTGGCTAGGAGGACAGAGTTGTGATGTCCTCGCAAAGTGTAGAGTACCATTACTAATCCGAGTCAAACCACCTTAAATCCCCTTCTCCCTGCCTTTTGTGTTCAGCATCCAGTTTCCCACCTGAACATGCCACCTTTCCAGAAGTGGGAATTTTCCCATTTAATCTAGAACTGAGAGATTCATGCATTTCTTCAACACCATCCATTTACCCTCCCTCTTTCCCACTCCCCTCCCCCACCAAGCACTGTGCATCTCTGATCTGTATCATTCTTTTCAGTCTCAATTCACTTTTAAGTCTCTGCTCTTTTATTTAATCTATCTTTGAAGCCTTTATAATTCTGCTAAATCCTTCAGGATGCAAAATACTAATGTAACAATATTACATCACTTCCAGTACTATTTTCTATGCTCTTCATTTTATTCTCTTCCCTAAAATCTCTAACATATAGTTGGGGAAGGATGGCTGAGATCTCTATAGGGAAGCATCTTCATTACAAAGATTTTCACTTTCTAGTGGGAGAAAAGGCTTAATCTAAACTCTCAGAGTTTAGATTAAGAGATCTAGATTAAGGAGATGTGTTAGTGAGCAAGCTGAGAATAAAAAAACTAAAGCAAAGAATTTCCACTGGTTCGTTGGGTTGGACCCCAGCTAATAGATTTTCAAACAGAACTTGCTTTGAGGATGCTAAGGGCTCTAACTCAAGTAAACTGAATCACACAACACTTCATAAAAACATCTCTAGTCACAGAAAACTGTATTTCCTATACAGCTTTCTTATTTGGCAAATATTTTTAGTTATCTATCCTGAGAAGTTCAAATGAAAGTAAGCACTAAACATGCCCAGAATTTGCATTCCTTTCCTGTCAAAGATATAGAAGGATTTTATTCATGTAAATATATGAAACCTGTAATTTTACTATATTTCATCCAGAAAAGACTGCTTTTAGATTAAAATCAAATAGTTACTAGTTTTGCACAAGTCTTTCAGTTATGCTGAAGAGGTCACAAGAAGAAGGTGAATATTGCACATTAAATGTTAATTTATTGTCCTAAGAACTACTTCAAATGTTCTTCTATTTGTACTGAATGGTGCTTCTGAAAGTCTAAGCTGATAGGAGGTTCAAATTGTTTATAAACCACCTTAGGAACTTGAGGCTACCTTCTCAGGCAGGAATTTGTCTGCTCTAGACAAGATGCAGCTTTGAGAAGGATCCAAACCAGCACATATTCAGCCAGAGAAGGCTAAAACAGGTGTGAAAATGCTGCACAGGAGCAAAATGTGTCCTTAGGTACCTCCACGGAGATGCAATCTCTGCCAACAGTCCATGTCTGCACCTGTGCTACTGAAAGCAGCATGCAGGTATCTGCTCTCCCTTTAATGTTCAGTTAAGACAAGAAAACAAGTTCAAGTTGTTCTCATTTCCTGTGTTTACCAAAATCCTCGAATTGCTCTCCACAGGCAACATTTAGAGGATACTCTTAGGCTGGCACGCAAAACTTTACACAGACTGGTTCCCTGCTAACCTATCACGAAGAACTCCATGCAAAGCCCCAGATATCAAGGTGGGGACAAGCAGCTCCACCAGACTCTTGCTGATTTACCCAATTTCCAGCTGTGTAAGCAGAATTTAGAGCCTGTTTACAGAGCAGTTTTTGGCAGCATCAAAGGCTGCTTGCACACATCTGTTGACTGGGAATCCTGACACGTACAGGACGCACGTACGGCCAGCAGTAAAAGCAGTAGGCCAGAAAGGGTCACAAGTTATTAAGTAGAACTGAATAAATTTACTTGAAAGACCAGGAATACGAGGTAGCCCTGTCACAAAGGGAGAAAAACAAACCCCAATCTTTCCAAAGAGCAAAAGCTTATTAATGTCTCTCTGCTCTGCTTCTAAAGTTTTATAACCACATATCTCACCTGTAAATACTCAGTCTAAGACCAATGTGTCTTGTTCCGTGTAAACTCCCCAATCAATGCTGCCTCCTTTTCTTCTAATCCACCCTTTAAAATACATTCTTTTATCAGGTTTTAATGTCTAACATGATTTAATCAAGAACACATGCCTCATAAATATCATCTGTCATGTTCCATTAGTTTCATGTGGAAAAGTACAAGTCAATAAACAAAGGTTGTGCCATAAATCTGCCTTGAACACATTATACCTCAAATAAGAAAATAAAAACATGTGTGTCCTTTGACCTGGATATTCTTAAAATGGAGCTTCAGGTATTGTCTTATGCCTTTAAAAACGTCCAAAGCATTCACAATTAATTGCGTACCTAAGCAATTGCAATTTACATAATGCTGATAGGGAGCCGCTGATTAAATAAGCACTGGGCCTTTAAGGCACCTGTTAAATAACATCACTGCCTCTGGCTTAAAACTGATACCCCGAGCTGCACAATCAAAACCAGGCCTCTCCACCATGCAACTCCACTGTAAAAATCCCTCATAACTCAGGAGCCAGTGGCTTCAGTTATTAAAGTGCAAGGGGGAGAAAGGAGAAAAAAACCTCAGCACCACCTTCTCTTGTGCGCTGCATGGCAATGTGGTTGCTGTGAGCACCAAGTGAGTCCCAACAGCACAAGATCCCTGCCAGCCTTCCTCGCCCCCTCCACTTTGATGTTGCTGGGCACCAGTTTGTCATCAGTTCTCTGACTGTCCAAGTACAAAATCAATAGGAGTGTTTGTATTTAAGACTATGATCAGATCTGATGCTTGGTCTTCTCTGGAGGCTTTCAAGACCTGTCTGGATGTGTTCTTGTGTGACCTGAGCAAGATTCCACGGTCCTGCTCTGTCTGGCAGGGGGCTTGGTCTCAATCTCTGGAGGTCCCTTCTAATCCCTAACATTTTGTGATCCTGTAATCATCTGGAAATTTTTACACAAGGAAATTCCCAGCCTTTCCAGAACTGTGGGCCACAGTCAATGCTCTCAACCTCACCTGCTCCCTATGGCACAGGGCAACTTGTGTCTTTTCCACATTCCACATCCTACTGATGATCTCAGTTTGTTATAGGCTTTTGGGAAGTACTTTGTGGCCTGTGGATGATGTGGGATAGATGCTCCCTGGACTGAATGCTGATTGCCTCCAAATCCAATTAACTGGATTAGATTGTCCATGTGGCTGTTTCCAGTCCTTTGCCCCTACGAAACCAGGGGGCTCTGGCTCAGACACCCTCCCTGCCTGCCCAGCCTTCTGCTCTACAGGAGCATGGACAACAAAGGCCAGTTTTCACTGGGGTCCCTGTCCTTTCCCCAGTACCCTTCTGTGAAGCATGTTGCCTCCATTGTGTCCTAGAGTGACTGACTTGATGGTAGCTCATCTTATCTCTGTTGGAAGCAATAGTCTTTTCCTGAGGTCCCACTGAATTCTGTAGGATCTGGACAGTGGGTAACAGTTCTGATTCCTGTCTGAAAAACAGGGAAATTGGACTGAAAACAGCTCTAGAGTCCTTGAGAAAGGAAGTCAGATGTTTTCCTCTCATGCATTGTGAAATCTGAGGAAGAAGTAGCTCACAATTCAATAGTTCAATTTTGAAGCTTTAGAAAGAAAATAAAGAATCTGGTTTTTAATCTAATGACTCGTATGATCACCCAGACATGTTTCCTTCCTGCAGGTCCTGTCTGACCTTTTTGCACAGATAGCCCTAGACTCACATCCAAAGCAGCAGATCCCCACTGGTTTCTAATTTTCTGTGCTACTCCTGCCTTTTCACAATGTTTCCTCCCTTCCATGTCCAACTTCTCTCAACCATTCAGTCACCAACTGACTGGCCTGGATGTGCACACAGATAGCTTGGATACCTGACCATTATTCATCTCTCAGAAGGAAACGGATCAAAACACTGTGTCTGCCTGCCCACCTCTGCAGCTGAAGTACTCAATCCCATGGCAAGGAACCCAAGGCAATGTTGAACAGTTTCATGCCAGGCCCCACACAGAGTTTTCTAGATTTCACTCCTTTCTCAAATGTTCACCTTTCAAAAATGAGAGTTGAATGTCTACAATCTAAGCCTACTAGTGTCACTCTGCCTCTGGGTTTGGAATGAGAGGATAATACTGTTAGTCAGGAAGTGGTACGGGACAGCTACTCCTCATAAAGTCACCAGGCTCTGACATTCATTTACCCAAATCTTGACCAGTTGTGCCTTGCTAAACAACCTACCAGGCTTCACCACCTTGTCTCAGAATGTCCCCTGCCCTGGTACTTGTTCCCACACTAAAACTCTCCAGAGAAGCTCACTGTGCTTACCTGCTTGGGGCAGCAGGTAGACTTCAGCTTCTGTCACCCTCAATTACTGCCAGTCTGAGGCTGTGCTTGGGACATATCTTCCTATGGGGTTCCTCTGGGTCCACAGCCACATCCTCCCGGTACCAAACATGACAGTCCCAGTGCAGGGCAGACAAAGCTGTGACTGGTGTTGTGGGAATGGCAAGAGGCCATGTGATGAAAACACAGAAGGAAGAAGACAGCAGCAGATACAGGTGAGGGAGAATGAGTCAAGCAAACAAATCACAATTTCAGCCACGGGTGCTGATGTGGCTGGTGCCTCACAGAAAGCCACTGAAATGCCACACCATTCCTGCAGCATTGCTGAGCATCACCACTGAATTTACCTGAAAATCATCAAAATAGATGTACAGCAACACTGCTGTTTCTGCCAAGAAAGGGGCTAACAAGGGCACTCCTTGTTACACACAAGAACTTCCTCACTCTTAGCACTCAGTTGCCAATGTTATCAGACCTATGGTCCATGCTAAAATTCTGAATTGCACAGTACCACAAAACTTAGATGAGCATCACAGCACCCTGACATAGCCCTTCAAAAGTCAAGAGTACAGAGAACTAGTCTAAATAGCTGGGCAGTGACTCAGACCTCCAGAGTGCCTCACAGGACACACTGGGAATACACCAAGTATTTAATTTCCTATGTTAAGTGAGAGGACACTTGATGTTCTTGATGCCAGACACAGAGTCAGGCTATGGTATGCACTTCCCAAGTGCTTCAGTCCCAAGATACATCTAACCTGGCTGAACACCAGGGCCCTTCACTGGCAGAGGAACAAGTCTCTTCCAAAAATCTGCACTAATTACAGCTCCTCTCAGAGCCCATATAAACATCAGGTTCCAGTTCCCAATTCTTGTGTTTCCTCTTCTTCCAATAACAAAATTTGAAGAAGAAAGCTAGTTTTCTGGGTAAGACTCTCTGCATCAGAACAGCTTGATGAAAAAGTCATAACACTTTTAATTCCCTGAGATCTTTCATCTTGCACATCTCAGATGAACTCCGGACTCCGATAGTATCACCTGGCGAGGAGCCAAAGGAGCTCTGCTACTAAACCAGCATGATAAGATCAGCACTGAGTGGAGGAAATGCCAACAAAAATCTCCCCCTTTTCCCTGGATTTTCATCCAAACAAACGACTATGTCACTTCAGTTCCCCTTCAACAGTCTCAGGGTCGGCAGGCCAGCACCATCCCTCAGTAACACCAACTAATGAAAGCAGCGAATGTCCTCCAAGTCGCTCTCCCACCCCACTGCTGACTCTGAGGCCTCAGCTCCTTGGTGGACCAGCAGATGACCACATGGAAGAGCTCTCCAGGCAACTGTCTGCACCGTGTGCTGAAAGTCACAAGGGGAAGAATTCAAAATTAATTCTCTTGCACCACTCACAGAAGATGCCTTAAAAGGAGACCCAGAGAATGCATGAACTATGCAACATTCAACGCCAGAAAACTGAGCACCAGATTCAGAGAGGTATTTAGGCACTGGAAACACTGACGTCAACAGCAGTTAGGTGCCTAAGTACCACTCTGGATCAGACACTTAGTGAAGCAAACTTTAAGACTTCATTTTTTAGTGGTTCTACAGTTCCTACCAACTCTTCAGACCTCTCTTGAAGCGTGAGCCCTTCAAAGGCGTGCCTAGGACACTTGTCACACATTTTGTCTTGCCTGAAAACAACCATCCAGTTCTCAAAGAACACAGACTGCATTTGGTAAGTACATGAAAAGACAACCCACCCTTCACACTATCACTCAAGTGTCACTGCTTGACTTCCTACAAGAGATTCCTGTAAATCTCTAAGGTATGATCCTGTCTCCACTAGCAGGCTTATGAAGCTGCAATATAGACTCATAGAATCATTTTGGGTTTAAGAGACCTTTAAGATTAAGTTCACTCATCAACCCAGCACTGCCCAGTCCACCACTAAACCATGTCCCTCAGCACCACATCTACATGTCTTTTAAATCCCTCCAGGGATGGTGACTCCACTCTGAGCAGCCTGTTCCAGGGCTCAGCAACCTTTTTGGTGAATACATTTTTCCCTAATACCCAACCTTAGCCTCCACTGGTACAACCTGAGGCCATTCCTTCTTGTCCTGTCACTATGACAGGAGGCATCTGACAACTACTGCACTGTGGAAGAATAAGTGATAGGCCTTAGCTGCTCATTAAAGATTACAGGTTGTTTTCAATTAAGATGGGTAGCACTGAATTTGACTGGCTCTTAACACAAAACAACAACAAAGGAAAACCAGACAAGAAAACCTGTTCAAAACAGCATAAACCAAGCAACTGATAGGGTTCTGTCACTCATCATCTATAAAGAAAGTGAACTGCACATCTTCTTAATGGGCAGCAAAGGGCAATCACTTGCTCCATGTAGAAATACAAATCACAGATACCACCCAAAGCAAAGGGGAAGTTAAAAAAGGCCCTAGCGATGACAGTTCAGACCGAAATTAATTTGCCCACTTGCAGAAATCCTGGAAGTGTTTGTCCTCGATTTTTCATCCCCACCACATGGCCACTGCTTTCTTCCAAAGCACACACTTGCACTGTTGTGGGCTGCTGGATCCCCACAGTCGGCTCTGGAAACAGACAGGTCCCACGGTGGCACGGTGAGCGGCGGGCAGAGCGGCCACACCGCAGGGTGCGTGGAGCCCAAAGTACAGACACAGATTTGTGTCTGGCCCAGGGACTGACAGAGGGGAAAGGTGTCACAAATATAAATCTCAGGCCAGGGAGCCAAAGAACTCAAGCAGATTTTAGTCACATGGGTATCTCTCGGTTTCCCTTGGCTGCCTTGATCATCTGAGGCCCAAAGTTGTAAAACCTGCCCGCAGCTGCTCTGCTCACCCCCAACCTGATGTTTCACACTGTGACTTTATGCAGGCTTGTTTGGGTCTAACAAGGTCCTTATTTTTCTACAATGCAGGAAATAAGGAAACCAGCCATCAATTATTAGAAGCGCAGCAGATCTGAGCCGCGTGGCTGTAAAACAGATTTTTCTTTAATGAAACTGAGCTGGCACTTGCCAGAAATAACAAGTGCCCAAGACCAAAATGTAAATCAAAACTAAAGGAGAGTTTTCAAAACTTTGAATCATTGGTAGCAACAGACAAGCTCAGAAGGAGGTTGGTATGATTTTGGAATGTCTTAAAAATGTGTGACTAATATGACTTCTAAAGACATTATTTGTGAGGGAGTATTTCAGTCTCCCCACAGAAAGAAAACATGGTGCCCAGGGAGGGCCACGGTGTTTGCTGCAGGAACTGTGTTAGTATGTCACTGTTGCAGTGCTAGGAAGGAGGCTAAGAGCATTTGTTTGCATTTCGGAAAGCAAAGAAAGGGAAGACCTTCATGCTGAAAAACCCATCAGCGCTTGGTAAGAGAGCAGAGAGCACAGCAGTCACCCATTCCCCACGAGTCCGGTTTTAAACCCAGCACTCAGCTTCAGCTGGTCTCAGCCCAGGTCCTAGGGCACTGTAGGTTCCATCACAACACTTCTGAACACAGACTAGTCTAGTCAGGGAGGAGTGATGGTATTTGCTGAAGAGAGAGACACAACAGGAGGGGAAAAGGACAGGTTTTGGGGGGCACGCTGGTTGCCAACAGCTGCCTTATCATAATTCGTGTCCAAACAATGCTCTTTCTTCCACAGCACCCAGAATGAGGCTCTAAATTCAGCCTCAGTGTTGATGTTAGGCCCAAGGACTGCAATCCAGGGGGCACACAGCAAAAGAGCAGCACCAGGTCTAGCAGCAAAAGATGGTCTGGAATCCAATTTTTTACAGATTACAAGTGGAAGCTGTTGGGATAATCCAGCAATTCTACCATTGAATGCAATTGTCCACGGTTGAAATGAATCATTTCTTCCATAGGAACATCCAAACCTGGCTCAGCCACTCCAAGTACCAGAGGATTTACCACATCCTTCAGCAAGTTGTGCCAGGGTTAATTATCCTTGCAGTCAAAAATACGAGTCCTCCTTCTTGTTTGATCTTTCTTGGTTTCTAGCCGTGAGATACTGTACTGCATTTATCTGCACCCAAAAGAACTCTCAAGCATATGATACTTTCTCTTCTGGTGCATCTGAACACTCTCTGAGGGTGTTCAAGGCCATGCTGAATGAGACCTTGAGCAGCCAAGTGTAGTTGAGAGGTGTCCCTGCCCATGGCAGAGAGGTTGTTTGAAGTAGATGATCTCTAGGGTCCCTTACAACCTAAGACATTCTATGACCTTCAGAACAGACTAGATTGCCTCTAAATTTCCATTAGTCCATCAGCAGCACATACGGGTTAGCAGCTCCCAATTCTTTAAATCCCTCTATCCCACTGCCATTTCAGCAAGTTTGAGCACTAACCTATCTTCCCACAAATGGAGTGATACTTAACAGAATGCTAACATCAATTCCCCCTATGCTGTCTAATAACAAATCCTATCATCTCCATTAAAGATTTCTTTTCTCATACCAACTGAATGTGACATTCCAATCCTCCTCAGCATCACTGCTTTCCAGGACACAGAGCCACCCATCTACAAAACATTTATATTTTCCATGTCAAGGTACAGTCTCTTGTGTTACAGTATCACAGTATCACCAAGGCTGGAAGAGACCTCAAAGATCATCAAGTCCAACCCGTTACCACAGACCTCAAGACTAGACCATGGCACCAAGTGCCACGTCCAAACCCGCCTTGAACACCTCCAGGGACGCTGACTCCACCACCTCCCTGGGCAGCCCATTCCAGCAGGCAATGACTCTCTCAGGCAAGAACTTTCTCCTCGCCTCCAGCCTAAACTTCCCCTGGCATAGCTTGAGACTGTGTCCTCTTGCTCTGCTGCTGCTTGCCTGAGAGAAGAAGGTAACCTCCTCCTGGCCACAACCACCCTTCAGGTAGTTGTAGACAGCAAGAAGGTCTCCCCTGAGCCTCCTCTTCTCCAGGCTAACCAATCCCAGCTCCCTCAACCTCTCCTCATAGGGCTGTGCTCGAGGCCTCTCCCCAGCCTCGTTGCCCTTCTCTGGACATGCTCAAGCACCTCAATGTCCTTCTTAAATTGAGGTGCCCAGAACTGGACACAGGACTCAAGGTGTGTTTAACTGAAAATATTCATTGTCGAGTTCCTGCTCATTGCTTAAGAAACCCATGTTGCATGCCAGTCACTTCCTAATTTTTATTTATCATTCCCTTAATCTGAAGCAGCAGATAAACTTTACTATCAGTGCTCTTCTATGTTGCTGTCAGGATTTCAGTAGAAGCTATTAGATAAAACTGGGAGCAAACCTCAAACTCTTAGGAATGGTACACAAAATACTATCACTGTACTGTTGTTTGGTGCACAGCTCAACTTCTAGGGATAAATCAGGTTTTACTCCACTCAAAATCCAAGGTTATTATTTCATTATTTATTCTGCCAGCAATGTTGCATGTGACAATTCAAAATACATCCAAGAAGTTTAAGTCTCACCTACCAACACATCTACCTCTGCCAGCCTCAGTCTCAGCCTTGTTATGAAACAAAAATAAGCTGGATGAACTCCTTTTAAGAAGCAGAACAGCTTCCTTCAGCTGCTCTGTGAATGCAGGCTTTCACCACAACACATTACCAGTTCTAAACAATCTAAAGTCCACCTGGACCATAAGGATGTTGACGGGACCAACAGCTAAGTGCTGATCATGCAGTTGGTTCATTTTCACATTTGGAAAACAGGATCCATTTGCAATGAATAATCATAATTACTATTCAATGTGAGCTTAATTCAAAGGCTATTTCTTTCTTCAGGCCAACGACTGGCATTTTCTATCCCAAACAGACAACCATTAGTTAGCAATGGCACATCCTCAGAATGTCACAGAACATTTCACAACTGCTTTGCACATAAAAATCAATCATTTGATTAGAGCCCTTCACTCAGCCTGTTTTTTATTGTATGCTTCTTGGTATTTTTTTGACAAACAAATGAGTGGCCAGAGACACCAATGTTAGACAAGGAGAGATTTGAACTCTGTTCAGGAAGTCAGAGAGGACGGAAGCTTAGAGTGCCAAGGTTTGAGAGACCTCTTGTAACTCTTCATACAGTGTGGGCAGTAAAAAGGTCACAGGAAAGATGCTCAAGGCCCAAGGAGTTACATCCCATAGGCAGGATTTTCATCCTGCCTGGTTTTAAAACTCACGACTGCTTGGGCACCAGCTGTCAAAAGCTAACTACACTCCTATTCAGAATCTTTCCTAGTGTCAAGCCCACATAATCCCTGTGAAAGAACGAACCAATTTAGAAGAGCCAGGAGGTGCTGAGTGTTAGATGAAGTTCACAAAGTCCTTAGTACTACAGGGAAGACCTACAGGCACACAAAAAATAGCCTTATTGATATCAAATTAAGCTCCCATTGAATAATAGTTATTATTATTTATTGCAATAATTCAGCTTCAGAAAGGATGCAACAGATTTTCTTCCATTTAGCAGAACAAGATTGGTGCCTCTGAGGACATGTCGGCACCACACACAAATTCTAACTTTGATAAGTGGATTTCATGTTCAGAAGGTCCTTACGGTACATAAATTATCGCTTAAATCTGTGTTGCTTATCAAACTAGGACCCTTCACACTGGAATCTGTACCAAACCTTCCAGATTGTTCTCTCTAGTGGTAGTTAGCATCATAATTCACTTCTACCTAAAACCTACTTGGTTATGAGATGGTTTTTCACCACATTTCCTCTTAAGTCTCTTATTATCTGGGCTCTGAAACTGCCTCTGTCATTTCAGAGTGACTGCTTGGTGCTAAAACACCTATCTCATGTATAAAACATCCTTAGCACCTCTAATGTTTACTGTTCTTAATTTTTCAAGTCTCCCGGTCGCTAATAAAACCTTTGTTGTTGGCATTAATGCTGACCCTTAGTGAGGAAAATTCCCCAGGCAGGTTAGTCAGTCCCATTTTGAGAAGTATAGCCTGGGTAGCACTGAAGCAGCAAGCCTCTGCAAAATACCAGTGTTCTCACTCACATTTGCCAAACAAACCGGACTGCTGGTCAATACCATCGCACATTCGGGTTCAAAACCACTACAGATTGCACCACTCCAATGGTTTGCTGGATATTGGCCCCCTTTATGTTGGCTTTCTATGGCTAATCTTGCCAGACATTTGCACTTGTAAAAGTCTTTATGGAAGTGGCAAATTTAAAAGCATAGAAGCATAAAAGTGGACTTTGATCAAGCAGTCCAAGTATTCGTGCCAGGATTCTCTGCCTAACAGTTTCTGACAGGATGCAGTAAAAGAAAGGAGATCTCATATGAATAAAGTGTCCACCAAAAGCTGCCCAAAACACCCGGGCAGGTTTTGAATAAGCACTCAACAGGCCAGATGCCATTTACACCACTTGCCACACTTCCACATATTTAGCCCATGATTCAAATGAGTTACAACCTTTTACACATATCGAAAACCAAGCCAACAGCAAAGCTACACAAAGGACTGAGGCCAGATGAAGAGAGTAGAAAGAAAAAGTTATTGAGACTCAAAGAGAGGGAAAGAGTAAGTGGGCTCCAGGAGTAAAGATGCCCTTCAATTTCCTGCTACCCATTGAAATCAGAGATGCTGCAATGCATGGGGATCCTCATTTTCACAAGAGAACCATTCACACACATTGTCTGCAGCTTATCCCCACTAAAATATGATGAGTCAGCAAATCTTATCACATAGCTCAAGAACTCAAAGGAAAAGAATATGAGCCAATTTGTGGTGAGATGGCAAGGGGGGGGGAAAGGAGCAGAACTGTTCAGATTAAAAATGTAAGACATCTTTTTCTTTTGCCAAGTGAACCAAGTCCTCTCAGCGTGGACAAACTTCTATGCATTAGGCCTCCAAGGCTCATGTCTGCCTCTTTTGTACCCACTCTTGTTTTCAAAATGGCATCAGAGTTAGAGATCATGGAATCAGGCCAGCTCAATTTCAGCTGAACATAAACCATCCCTGATGACTTCAAGGAAACTGGACATTACAACAATCAGATACCCAGAAAGGAAAAATTTAGTCTTGATTTTCTTCTTGAGAAGCCCTGGGAGTCTGTCCTAGCTGCATGCAAAATCTGTTCTGACAGAGTGACAAAGATCTCAGGAATCTTGGAGGAACTACCTGCCCAAGTGACAAACAGTCCATAGGATGACTTCTGTCTTGAGACCAACAGCTCTAAAAGACTCTTCCACCTGCTGGAAGGCAAGGGCAGCCCTGAAATTGCCTTCTTGAGCAAACTGAGGGGAAGATTTTCTTCCCAACAGGTATGTTCTTGTTGACCATTTCCAACACAGCTCCCCTGTAATGTAGCCTTCCTTTGCTCACCTCAGCATGGCAAGCCCTAAAATAAACAAGAAAATCTGTTCCTCAGCAACCATTCTGCAGTTGGCAGCATATACGAGATGCCAAGCAGTAAGAAGCCCAAATGAAATGTTCCATTAAACAAACCCCTTCCTCTCCCCTAAAGATAACAAAAATGCATTTTGCACTTTTCACCACTCACACTCAAGACCAACTAGCAAGGGCAGGCACCACGTCCCTTACATAGCAAAGACAGAAACATGGTTGATGCAGATGCTGTGCAGAGGGGGTGCAGCCACGCTCCAGCAAGCAGCACCCCAGATTGATACAGCACCATGTTGTAGCGCAGCATCCTGCCACACCGCCAGATCAGATCTCGGACAGCACAGCCACATCACCTCAGCACTGCACCTACTAGAACTAACAAACCCTGTCCCTCAGCACCCTGACGGTGTACTGGAACAACCTCACCATTTCTGGCTTTAACACTGGCTTGTCTTTCTCTGTTACACTCTTGCAGCAGAAACACCATGAATATTACACAGACTGCCTCACTTTAGGGCCACGAGCTACCCAGGACCACACAGACTTACCCCAAAATTATATTAGTGGTACAAGTACCTAAACTCTTACCATCTGAAATATTTACATACTTGGCCATGCCAGTTGCTGGTACAATCCTTGTATTACTCCTCTCTTCCTTCACCATTTTTGCTTCTTTCGTGTATGATGGCAGATCACACCAGCTTTAGACCCAGGCGAGGTCCTGAGCAAGAAAACAAAATTTGAGGTGGAGGTGCCATGCTGACTTTGGCATTTGAGCTGCTGGGCTGCTTCTGTTCACACTTTGCTCTCTGGGAGAAAGTTTTAACACTTGGATCTTCTCATCTCTGCCTCAAAAGAGCACGGATCAGATTTAAAAACCTGTGCAGTATTGGCCTCCTGCTGAAGTCAGTGCTGTAACTTTCAGCAGGAGCAGCAGGGAAAAGCAGGAGTTGTGAAACCTCACGGTAAATTCCTTTTTGGGATTTTCCCAGAAAATACTGGGAAATAAAACAGAAATTTCCACTTTTATCTGTTCTCACTTTAACTCTCTCTTCTCTGTCCAGCACAGATGGTGATTGGCAAGTAAGCGGGACTTACGTAAGGAACAATAAGCAAGAGTTGTTTTGGGGGTGAACTGTGTGTGAATGCAAAATGCTGCTTTTCTCAAGCACCCTTCCTGCCTTCCTTGGTCTTCTCTCTCTGGTGTCTGCCATCAGGGAGATGTCCCACTGAAGAGCACAGCACACAGCCATTCTGAGTGACTGATCAGTTGCTTCCCGTGAAGGATCCAGGTTAAATCAAAGCCAGCTGCATTAGAGAGAGGCGGGCAGCTCAAAAGAATTTAAACAACATAATAATAAAACATGCAGTCTAGACCCTCCATACATAGGAAATCTACTCTTGTATTTCAAATAAATAACTCTAAGGTATTTAAGCCTCATGCACAGAAAACAATTTTGTAACTTCTTTTTCTTTTAAAGCCATCCTCTTGCATTGTTGTTCTGCCCTAATAACTCTGAAATGTGCTACTCATCTCTCCCAGTTAAATATCCTGTTTCACAAGCCCACTCCTAGATATCTGAAACTGCACAGCATTTCTATCTAGCTTTAGGCATCTAGCATTCCAAAGAATTAATATTTAAACTTATTATAAAGGAATGGGGATTGCGTTAAGCATGCAGCATTTAGCAAAACATTCACATTAATAAACTCTTGTGTTCCTTGTTTGAAGCACTTCTAACATTCTTGAAGCTAAAAAAAACCAAAAGGGCTCATGCTCCAAAACTGACACACATATCTCTGTTTTCCTTTTATTACAACCAAGGATTAGAGAGTGGAAGCTATCAAATATCATTTTTTACAACACATTTAAAATTATATTATCTTTCTTTGCCTAGGGGATTACTGACTTCAGTCTTTAAGTGACTTAACCACAGTAACTTGTGAAAAAGCATCGAATCACAGCACTCACTTAAAATAATCCTAGACTCTCTACCTCTTCTTGCTTCTGTATCTCTTCATTATTGACAATAAAGCCCCCTAACTGGTTACAAGATATCATTTAATTGAGTATTTTTCTTCTTACATTAGCCTTTAATTTACACCTCAGCTCCCAAGCCAGCATGTGTAATTTATTTACAGCTTTAGAAGGCAGGCAAAATACATCATCTGCTGTTATACAACCTTCTACTAGGTATTAAAATACCAAGCCCCTGAAGACACACTTCATATAGTTCAGCAAGTTCCAAAATAAACCAAACCAGCAACCCCCTTAAGCACTTAAAACAACAATGGAGATCTGTATTCAAAAGTTAGTTTTACAGGATTTGACGATGTCGCCTTAGTGTCATTTCTCCCTCTGGCTAAACATGCAAAAAAACACCTAAGAATGTGTTTGCTTTCCCCTCATTCTAAAACAACCAACAACTCTATAGCTCTCACAAAGCCCTGTTACCACCTTGATGCCAGAATTAAATGTAGTTTAAGATGTCTGGCATTCATTTAACCCTTAGAACAAATTTGATCAGGTGGATTTGATTACAGTGCTCCTTACCAATCTGCTATGCAAAATAATCACGTACATGTTCAAACAGAGTGATAGGGAAGCCACACATCATCCTTAAAGCAAAACTATTACTCATGAAGGAAGGAGAAGGAGGGAGGAAGGAGAAGGAGGGAGGGAG
>VWZE01018328.1:248828-298088 GCA_013396675.1 Eubucco bourcierii
GGAGGGACCGAGTTTAAGCACTTTGACTGAGATCAGCCTTGTCATTCCTAACTGCTCAAAGCCTTAAAATTACCTGGAACCCCCGATATGGATCTATTTCCCACAGCAGCTCTGGCAATGTCTCATTTGTTTTTCAAGTAGTTCCCTTTCTACAAATAATCTTAATCATTAACAATCATTTAATATGTCCAAACTAATGACTGTAATAAAAAAAGAAAGAAAGAAAGAAAGAAAGACAAAAGTCCTTGTTCCAGGTTACTGGCGAAGCACAGATTCTGAGAACCGCAAGTTCCAGGTTCCAGCCTGACATTTTGCATACTGGGTGCCAGAAATTTAACAGGAGGGGAAGGAAAAAAGGGGAATTCTTTGCCTCTATTCTTCAAAGCCAGTGCAGAAAGGTAGCAGTGCAGCAGTCTGAGTTGATACCGATCTGAATGGAAGAACCAGCCCTTGCTTTTCCTGCACGCCCCATTTGAAGGCAATAAAACGGCCTGAGTGGTTTTAACTGGTCGTTCTGTCTGTGTCACTGCAACGCTCCCTGCTCTCAGGAGAAGATAACAGCTGGGCCACATTCAGAAACACATACTTTTGCTATTGTTTGCACGTTTGGAGGGCAAGATTGCACTGTACCACAGTTGGTGAACACTGCCCTTGCTTTGGAAGCCTCTATTCTTTGAGTTCCAGTAGTGTGCTGGGAAACAAGGGTTGGTGGCTGAGGGGGAAAACAGCAAACAAAATCAACAGCCTATTAAAGGCAGTTTCATGCACTGTGAAATGATTACTAGATTGCAAGCCTTGTTCAAGCTTGTTGACATATAATGATAAAAACCTGGAGGGCTCCTTTTTAGAAGCAGTTTATATCTCAGTTCCCTCTCTGGTTCCCCTGCCATGGACATCTCCAGCAGTTTGACAATCATTGAATGACAGAGGGTCACTTTCCTGTCACAGCTCTAAGCATGGAAATTATATTCACTGTCCTACAAATGTCTCTTCATAGTCAGCTTGTTGTTTATTCTACAATCCTTTCCCTCTCCACAGGCTGAAGAACCTCTGTAATACTGGGACTGAAATACTAACCAGGCTTGGGTTAGTGGCAAGACTCTTACTGATACTGTTTAGAGAAAAATGTTGTCCCTCCTTTTCAACATAGTAAACATGCCTGCTTACTGAAAGCAAAAAACAACCCACAGCCCTTTGTTGCCATGAAGGACCATCTCCCAGAAGACACTTCACATTTAGCAGCTTTACTAAATAGAATCCTGAAGCACTTTCAAAACATAGCTTTGAATCTACTAAAAATCCTCATCGTATCCTTTAACAACTTGTGTGTATACAGGGTTGATCTCTGACATACAAATAACCATTTAGATACAGTTGATTACATAATTTAGACTACTCTAAGTCCAAAGTATTTGGAGTTGATGATTGTACTTGATTTGTTCTGCCAGGAACACAACAATGCACACACTTCAACACTTGCAAGATTTAGGTTTGGAGCTTTTTCTTATTAGAAAAGAAGAAAGGAAAAGAGATTTTTCTCCTCATCCATTCAGCAGAGTTCTATAATAATCCCCATTTTCATTCCATGTGTTCATGTCACATTTTAAAGCCAGAAGCAATTTCTTTTTCACTTCTCTTCCTTCAAGTAAAATCAAGAAGCTACAAAATCTCTTCCAGAGATATTTCCTGCACTCTCACATTGTCAGTTATTCCATACAATTCTCCCCAACAATAAGACAGATACCATATTTATTCTCTGTGGCTTTTCCAATAGCTGCATTTTTTTCCTGAAGCAGAAAGAGGGTTTTGTGCTTTTACTGTACAAGTACTGAACATCTTTATATGAGAGGTCAGTCATTAAATCTGGTTTGTATTTACTAAACATCCTCTACTCCCAATCCCTAAATAACAAAGAATCTAATTATTAGATCCTCTTTTAAAATAAATCCATGACAGGGTCATCTTCAATTCAGTGACTCTGATTTTGCAACACAAATCATTAGAACTTCCTTCAGCAGCAAGTAACTGAAAGATATTTTCTTATTCATGACAAGTAAGCATTTAAATCAGTCTAAGGGAGGAGGGGACACTCAGAATATATCCTAAATGACTTCATGCACACATTCTCCAACCTGTAGTTTATTCTCTTTTCTCCTCTTACAAACACAAAAAGTAGGGGGAAAAAAAATAATCAATAAACAAACAACAAAGAAGAAAACCCAACCAAACAAAAAAACCCAATGAGCACAATGTAAAAGCCAGTTCTGTAACTGCAAGTTCTATTCAAATAAACTTTTACATTTCTTTTTGTAGTGGAGAGTTCAAATGCAGCAAAAGCAGCAAAATTTATTGCTACAGCTCTCTATAAAACTCAAGAGTTTAGAGACTGTCATATAGTGAGCCCATTCCCTGTCTCCTTATCAGCCTGTATAACATTTATCGGTCCCATTTGCTCCAGTGGGACAATTCGAGTGAACACAGAAAAGGTGTATGAAAGAAAATGGTAGAATCAGGCCCAATCCTGACCAGATTCAGGCCAAGATGCACCTAATAAGTCACACAACCCAAACATATGCTTTCGCATAAGACCCCAACAGTGCAAGCTGTTACTTATGCAAGGACTGTCCTGCCAACCAAGGGAGTAGTCACAGGGGGGGGGAAATGGCAAGATTTAACTCTCCTCAGCAGCAGAAGAAAATGAAAACATTGCAATATATTGGCTGTATATTTGCTGAAAGCAGCTACAGTTTAAAACCCAACCAACCAAACCAACGAAAAACGCACCCAACCCACCTTCTTCTCCCTGCTGGAATAAAAAACCACTCTCAACAAGGAAACACCCAGCTACTGCAACTCGAACAGCTTATTGTTTTGCCCACTGTAAGTTAATATCTGAAGTGGTTACTGCAAAGGTCTGGGCAATTTGGATGATTTCCCAGTGGCACAGCTAACAGGATAAAGCTCGTCATTTCTCCTGAGTCATGAACTAGGTACACGGAACGAAACTGGAAAAGAATGAAAAGGAGAAATGTTTCCTGGGAACAACCATAACCAGTGGCATTTAGAAACTGAGAGATCTGACATCTTTATAGATTACCCTTTTGTCACAACTAAAGCTTTCTTTCCCAGAAAGTTTCTTTCCAACCATTATTTTCGCCCTGTCCTCCTTCAAAAATGGTAATTCGGTAGCACAGAATCCAGCAGAACAGAACCAAACCCACAGGCTCCCAGGAAAATGCTGTAAAATGGACTTCATACCTTCTGGTACAGTTACTCTATGCTGAGCAGAAAACAAATGCCTTCAAGAAGCACTGTCTGGGTGCAAACGCTCTGCCTTGTGACACACAAGGAAATCCATGCTCAAGGAAAGCATGGTGTGTATCACAGCCGATCGCATCAGGAGGGGGAGGCTGGGTGAAAACTGGGTGTTGATTTTAAACAGCTCCCAAATGGAACAAAACATGAAGCAGGATTCCAAAATACTGATATTTTTGGTAAACAACAATGGCTCCAGCCTGCAAAGTTTAGACTCAAATGATCCAATTCCCAGAAGTAATCCTCACCACCACCCCTCAAGTTTTTATTTGGCTGTTCATGTGAAAAGTCTTGCTCAGGCACAGAAGCATTTTGCAGGATCATAACTTAAACACTGTGAAACAGTGGAGTAACACGACAGAGACATTACAACAGCAGGATGCTTTTTCCCCCATTGTGATCACTTCAAAGCTGCCCTTTTTATTAGTAGAGTAGTGTATCATTTTGATTCATTCTTTTTTTGAAAGAAATAAAAATAAAGGCACGTTTAGGAAAAAAACAATACTTTTTATAGGCAACCATAAAAATCAATTTTGCTCTTGTTAAAGAGAGCCTTTTACCCTCCCTACTTGCAGCTTTCAACTATGGATAAACCAAAACCAGGAGGCACATTCCATAATCTAAGCCAGATTGCAGAGGGAATTAGTGGGTATACGGTGCTCTGGGGCTGGAGAGAGGAGCTGCACAGTACAGCGATCTGAAATCAAGCTGTCATCAGCTTCCTGCCCCAGATCTGGAGGCAAGTCTGGTAAGTCTGAGTATCTCCCTCATTCCCACTCCTTAACTACATCTTATTGTGGCACATCCACACACAGCCATCCTATGTCCTTTATCTTCCTGAGAGCAGAGTTGTCAGGAGATGGTTACATTTCTCCCTGAAAGATCATCAGCTCTCCTGTCTGCAGCATGACTCACTTTGGACACACAGAGCTATGAATTACAGTTAGATCACAGTGAGCAACCGAGTGCCTTCCGTTGTGTCTTTGGAACTGACTAGGATGCACCAGGTGGTAAGCAGTGACTGGCAGCTCACAGTACTCAGTGGGAGAACTCCAAAGTGCCTGAGTGGGCATTAAGACACTTGTTGACTCCATACAGATCAGAAGCAAGGGCACAGCTCACAAATTTTAAATCAGACTCCAGTCTGAAATTTTACTTTCCCTGACTTCTGCTGAAAATATCTGCAGAGGGAAAACAAAACCAAAGAAGCAAACCCAAAAAAAGGCAAAATCAAAACGAAACACCCAAAAAAATGCCAGTGCTGCTGTCTTTGGAAAAATCCAACATGATCCATCAAAACACCATGCTTAGGAAATGAACCCTATCCTGTCCATGGATACCTCCTACTTACTCCCATGACTCAAGTCACCCATATGCTGAAGCAACCACATGGTAACACCCCATAAAATGAAAAACAGCAACAAAACTTCAAACATCATTTTGTTCTTCAGTGTTGAAAAGGGGAAATCAATCAGTCAGGAAATATGAATTAGCAACCTACTCCCATGCCCACCTATGTCTACTCCAGAAGTCCCAAGTGAATTGAAAGTGCACTTTTCTTCTTCTCCTCCCTACACTCCTGCCCTCTGCACTAACCACGAGAGAAGCATGCATGAAAGCAGGATTAAACAACTTGAAAGGAAAAAGGAGCAGGGAGAAATGCAAGGTGCTTCAAAAGTCTGCTTGGATAGGGCAACAAGGACAGTGCACTGGTAGGATTTTGAATGGGTACAGACCCTAGGCAACTGTCACCAACCTCACTCATGGGGCCACAAGAGACTTGAACACCTCCCGAGTCCCTTCTACGGGCAGCAGTCACAGCAGCACAGTGGTGCTAAAGCTTGCAGCTGTCCCTTCCTACTTTGTGAACCCTCCTCCTCCTCCCTCCAAACCTGGTTCTGTGTGACAAACCTTCATTTCGTTCTTGCCAAACATTAACAAGGAGAGAGAATTGCATCATTAACAAAAAGAAAAATAAAAAAGGTAATTTATAACCTGTTACTCCACCCTGTCTGTATTCACTGGTGATGAACAAACACATCCCAGTTTGCAGGACAGACCTCGCACAGACTGAGGTGTTCATTAACATAACTCTGCGGCACTGCTGGAAGGTGCCATCACCCTAGGTAACAAGCTCGCAAAAGAACGTGTTCCTAGTCCAAGGACACATAGACCACTTTTATTTCTCAGAAGAACGGATAGAAAGGGATGCACTGAAAAAAATCCTACCGGCAGCTGTCTTACATCAATAAGGTGCCCACCTCTAAAACAGAGAATGGGAAAGGACTGAAAACAGAAAAAAACCTTTCTAATGTTACAGAAAATGCTGGTTTAATGTTTATAACCTTAGGTGCACGTCTCTGAAAGAGGCTTTGAGTGTAGAGGAATGTCTGAATTCCCTCTGAATCCATCCTGCGATACCTTAGAGAGATCATTTTAAAACTGAATTTTGATCAACAAACTCCTGCTCAATTAACAAGTTCGAGCTTCAGAAGAGTAACTAACCAATTGCAATGGGCAATCCCAAACCTAACTTGAGTGCTTTAACAATGGATAAACAAAAATTGGGCATTTCTTAACTAGAAGAATTTGACTTTACGGCATGCCACTTCTCAGGCACCAGGAGCCCCAAGTCAGAGGATTCACTACCTCAATCCAGTATTTTTAACACCTCCTTGCAATACAAACTATAAATCAAAGCAACCGTGGTGAAAGTGCTGAATGAGAAGCAGGCATTTCTTGTCAGTCAGGCATATTCACAAATACCCCACACGCAGGCTCAAGCACAAGACAGACTAACCCTAGTGTTCAGCACCATCCTCAAAACAACCATCTCCGAGAAGCGATCAAAGCCCAGCCATCAGCAGTGGCTCAGGACAACCTGAAGATGAAGGTCTCAGGATTTCTTAAAGAATAGTGAGAAATGGCAAAAAACAGCCTGGTTTATCCAGTGACTCCAAGGTGCATAAGAGAAGAAGAAAAAAAACCCAAACAAAAAAAAAAAGGTTTTTAAAGCTTGTTAGAAAACATCCTGAGCATAAAAGAAATGGTAAAAAACAGCCTGGTTTGTCCAGTGACTCCAAGATGCGCAAGAGAAAAAAGCAAGGTTTAAAAGTTTTCAGTTAAGTAAGTTAAAGAACATCCTGAGCACCAAAAAGAAGAGGGACAGAAAAACACCAAAATGACCTTGATGCATATTTCTGTTTGGTTGATGACTTTTTTTTTTTTTTTTTTTCAGAGGGTAGTGCACAGTTTATGTATTTTTTAAACTCACCCTTCAGGTTTTGATGTTTCTGCTGCTGGAAATAATCTTTGGAGCTTTTAGAGCATCGCAGCTCCTGCGCTCTCGGCAGAATCGGGATCCTCTCGAAGATGCTGGGTCTTTTAGGGATGATATCTAGCAGAGGCGCTGACATTTCAGGGGGGCTCTGCTGGGGCTCCGCGTGGTCACCGCCGTTGCTGACAGTTGCTTTAAAGGACATCTGAGGATTCAAGAGAGCTTTACCAGCGCTGGGACGAGTCGCCCGCGGCAGTTCTTTCAGAGACGCTCCCTGGCATTTATCGGTCACCTCGAAGCTGGCCGGACCGGCGACGGCTTTCTGACCCTCCGTAAGCTCACAGTGCATGTCCGCGCCGGACTGCTGCCAGGGCCCTCGCCGTTCTCCTGCACCGGGCGGTACACGAGGGGTGTCAGCCCCAACGGCCGCCTGAGCCCCGCCGCTCGCCTCAACCTCACCGCCTGAGCCCCGTCTCCTGCTTCAGCCCCGCGCCGGCCGCCTCAGCCGCGCCGCGCGCCACCAACGGCCGTTAACGGCCGCCCGTGCGGCGGGAGCCCGGCCACAGCCCGCGGCCAGTCGCGCGGAGCGCAGGGCGCCAGCAGCCCTGCTCGCTCTCCCGCGCGCACCGGCCGCAGGGGAGGAAGAGACGGAGGCGCTTAAACGTCGCCTGAGAGGGACGGGGAGGCTGTCGCCGCGCGTCGGCTTTCCTCCCTCTCTAGGCAACGCCACCGAGCTTCTCCTAACCGCTCCCGGGAAGGCGAGGCGGGCCGGGAGGGGAGCCCGGCACACGGCCGGGTTGTGTCGAGGCCGGTGCCTTTCAGCTGAGGCAACCAAACAGCGGCCACCCAGGCAACGGCGGACGCGGCGGCGGCCCACGCAACGCCGAAGGGCGTGTTTGCCAACGCCGGGCGTCCACGCCGGGCTCGCCGCGGCGCCGAGGCCACCGGCCCCGTACGTGAGACCCCACCGGGCGCGGGCAGCGGCAGTGACAGCCGCGCCTCCGCGCTCCTACCTGGGAGGCGCCGCCCGGGGGGACGCGCTGCCCGCAGGCTCCCGCCGACCCCGCTCCCCGGCCTGCCGCCACCGCCGCGCCGGGCTCATGGGCTCAGCCCCGCTCCCCCGACGCAGGGCCGGCTGCCAGAGTGAAGGCGGCCCGGGCCATTACCCTGGCGCGGCGGCGGGGCNAGCGCCGCAGCAGGGAGCGGGGTCCGCCCGCGGGCCGGACCCGGCAGCCTCTCATGGCCTCGCCTGGCCAAAGGGGAGAAAGGAGCCGGGAATCCCGTGCGTGCCGCGGGCACCAGGAGACGGTCAGCAGCTCTCCGCAACCCGACAGAGGGCCCTCACCTTCCCACTGCCCGCCCCGGCGCGGAGCCATCCTCGCGCTTGCCTCACACTGCCAAAGGCCTCGACCCCTGCCCTCCGCCCGCGGGCTTTGAGGGTTCTACGCGTGTCCGCATACGATCCGTTCAGGGGTCCAGCTGCCTCTGCACAAGGCCCACAGGAGGCAGCAGCCGTGGGGCACCCGCAAACCACCCAGACGCTGAACAGTGCCTCTTTGTGAAAGCCACTGCCACAGTCACTGCAGTGTGGCACAGAGAAGCAGCAGAAGAGACCAAAAGCCTTGCCAACGGCCTGGGCAGCCAGAGATGTGCCAGAGATGGATGCAGTCTCACCATCTCTTGGTGATGCAGTTTCAGGTGCACCCAGGGCTTCCGCCTACATGGTGGGCGTACATCATTCCCTTCCTGTCCTGCAGGTGCCCCAGAGCTGACCCACTCCAGCAGAGACAATGAAGCCAGCTCAGAGCAAGCAGCACTCAGTGGTGACATTTGTGCTGGTTTCTCCTGGGCTAGCTCAGGTCTGGAATCAATCTAGCTGGGTTTTATTAGCCTGGGCCTGGTTCCAAGCAAATGCAGGCAGAGCTACAATGTGTAGCTTTGCACCAGCAAGCTCCTCCAGCCCACTCTTTGCCGGCACCCTGCTGCCTTATGCACTGCTGGAGGTACAGGTGCAGCAGCACAGCAGGTTTGTAACACACCAGGACAACTCAAAAGATAGAAGTGACTCAGAGTCATCCCTGATTTACGTGGGTGTAAATCAGGCAGACATCCTGTTGGAAATCATTCCTGTTCACATTAGACCTAAAGGAGAGGCTTGTGAGATTTAGCACAAGGAGGAACAGCTACTGAACTGGCTGGTGTCTTGCTACAGCCCTCCTGAGGAGCATCCCACAGCTAGATGACAGGGATCATCATATTGCAGCACAGATGCTGCACAGAGCACATCACTCATCCAGTTCCTTAATAACATACATCACTCTGAGGAGTAAAGGCATGGTCGAGACAGAAGGACATAACTTTTTCTTGGCAAATATTATGAATGTAAGAAGGAGGCGATTGTAGAAGAGGAACAAGCAGTTCCGGGAGCAGCACTGCTCAGTTACAGTGCTTCACCTCTTTGCTGTCCAGCACAGATGCCCTGAGATTTACCAAAGAAGGTGCTTGCAAGCCTTTCTCTTCAACAAGGGCAGTGAGAGGGTCTTTTTCCCTCTGTGAGACCACATCTTAAGTTGTTAGAAGTTAATAGCTCTATGTCAAACATGGTTGAAAGCTGGTAAATGTCTTCAGAATGTGTCAGTGGGAGCAAAACACTACCAAAACAAACCACCAAACAAAAAACACCCCAAAACCCACAAAAATAAAAAACAACCAAGCAAAAAAAATCATATCCTGGGGACTTATAAAATCAAAGCTAAGAACTTAAGCATAACTTATCCCTCTGCATGGCTGCTCTCTACAACCACACAGCACCTCTCAGTGCTCTGCTGACCTACCTCCACTCCTAGTCCCTCCTGTGTGTGGGGCACAAGGCAGTGCTTCCAGAGACAGGAATTATGACACTGTGGTCTAAAGCCCAGTGATGCAAAGAGGCAGTAAAACTGAGGGAAATATTCCAGGAGGCTGAGTAATCAGGGTCATCCTGCTGCTTCCAAGTGCTGGAACAAACCACCAGTGGATCCTGAAAACGGGCCCATCTTGTGCAAATTCTCACAGCTGTATTGATAGGCACTGCCTGAATGTCTAAACTGCGGGGGGACGGGGGGGCACGACGACGATGACGACTAGAAAATAGGGAGCTTAGAATATATTGCAGAACTTCCAGAAGGATTTTCTTACATGGGCAGGGATCTTCCCACAGCAAACAGGGAGCGGGACGGCTTCCTCACCTCGGCTCTGCTGCCCTCGTTAACCCCTGTCAGTCTGCATTCCCTACCTCAGGCCACGCGTGTCCTGCTTTCAACCGCTGTTGAATTCGGTTTCTTTTTCCCACCGTTATCCAGACTATTCTACGAGTACCAGCAGGTGGCACCAGTCGCTTAGCAATAGCCCAGGGCCGCGCTGCTCCGCGGGCCGGACTGGCCATAGAGCCACCTCCTCCTCTGTGCTCTGAGCACCCCCTGAGGAGGGAAAACAATAACAAAGAGCTAGGAAGGCTTCGGACTGAAGCACATCACAGCTCCAAGCTTCAACAACACGTAGGATGAAGGCCCTTGACAACGAGATAGATTTCTCCCTGGTAGATCGTCTCACAGAGATGTACGCTGCATAGCTCAAGCGCAGGTACCCACGTTCCTTCAAATGAACTCAGACTTTCTCTTGCTCCACGACTACATGCGTTCTGAGTGAAGTGCTTGGCAGCTGCTCTGTCCTTGCTGGGCATGCCTGGGAAGAAGGCAGTAAATGTACATCCTCTCCCAGACCTAGCTGTGTCTGTCAGAGAACTTGACACCTAGAGCTGTTCCAAAGCAATGACTTGGCTCCCACAGCAAGTTCATGGATGTGGGAGGAACAAGTGCCCCTTGAATCATTATGCTAATGAAAGAGTTAAGTAGTTTCCTCTCCCTCTGCTGAATCAGAAGATGCTTCATATGTTTTGGTTCTGCAACAAAGGCCAAGCAAGCAAAGGCAGCCGTGGCTGCTAAGACTGTTTTCTGCCCTGGGTCACTATGACTTTGCTGTATGCACAAGCTGTACAGCAAATACTGATTCACCCAATGGTGTCACTGCAGCCATGAGCTAGATGGGTGTCTCCCCTCCTTGTGTCTGTGTGAAAAACAGTCATTGGTTGGCCTCCCTCCCCATGACAACAATACTCACCCTTTAGTAGAGTGAGGGGGAGATTTCTCCATATTAGCCTTCTTGTTCTACATTCCTGGTTGCTGAGGGTTGTGGTTGTGAGTCATAGCATGACCCACAGCTAGCCCAGTTGCCTCCTCTGTTAATGAAGTTACCATCACCAAAGCAGGCCTTACAGTTGAGGCAGATAAGCCATCTTCAGTCCCTGAAGCTAGCCCCTGGGAGCTGCATCCTTTCAAGACAGATATGAAAGGTGAGGTGGTAATTTGGGATGAAAAAAAAATAAAACCAAACCACCATCCAGAGGAATACAACTGCTTGCCTAAATATTCTCTTGCTAGGTCAAGTGGGTAGGACACGGTGATGAGTAACCAGAGACTTGCTCATCTGCCTGTTCACTCCGAGTTGGTGACCAAAATCAAAACAGGTAGTGGTCTAAGGCTAGCTCAAAGCTGGGGTGAAACTATACCTCCCAGCAACTAACAAAAAGCCAGGAAAGAGACAATTGCTGGTGCAATGGTGCTGGTTGTGCCTTGTAGCTGGACAGCACTGAAACATCAACATATTCCCTACTCCTTTACTTCTGGGCATTGATGGGGGTGCTAGGACAAGGCTGTGACACCAAAACAGCTCCTGGACCACAAACTAGGTAGTTGTGCACCACCCCAGTGCACACAAGACCATATCATACCAGGTCAAACTCAAACCTTACACAGTGAAAGGGAAAAACAAAGTCCAGGCAATTCAGCTTTTCCCTGCTGCTACCAGCCAAGATCAGGTCATTGCCACAGCAGCTAAGTTGCTCAAGATCTACAGGTACCTTTGCAGACACAGCCTCTTCACTCTTGACAGAATGAGCATCTGCACAAGCAGAAGCTCAGCTGTCCTGGCTTGAGATGCTGCTGTCTGGTAGCTGAATACAGGTGAGGACAATGAGAAGCTGAGGGAAATGGGAAAGGTGAAAGGACATTACATGAAGGGAATCTGAGTTCACAGTGTGCCACTCCCCTTTGTCAGGAATGGATGGTGGTAAGTGGCCTAGGCACTGCTGCTGGTCACAACCCAGACCTACAGGGAACTCAGAGAAGCTGCAGACTCCATCTGCCCAAGCAGCTCTTCTGTGGGAGGGGAGGAATGAAGCAGAACATACACGGGTAAGGTGAGCTGTGCCGAGCAAACAAGCTGAGCTCAAGGATTAATCTCTGGCTCATGTAACTGAAATCCCTGCTTTACTCCAGCAGGCAACCAAAATCAAATTTCAAAAGGACACAATTGAAATTGTGAGGCTTCTGTGTAACTGCTGCAGTGCAGACAGAGGTGTTACCACAAGCATTCTGCTAACACAGGGCAAAACAAGCTCTCTGGTGGGAGAAATAAACTTGGTTATAAATAACCTGGTTGCAAACAAGCTGTCCATTCACTCACTGGCAGTTTATTTACAAAGGCATGCCAAGTCCTGGCTTGTTTTTGTTTTAATTTACTGCATCA
The DNA here is from genome assembly GCA_013396675.1 of Eubucco bourcierii. Lineage (NCBI taxonomy): Eukaryota > Metazoa > Chordata > Aves > Piciformes > Ramphastidae > Eubucco > Eubucco bourcierii. The sequence goes on from VWZE01018328.1 coordinate 261,046, forward strand.
AGGATAGTAAAAAAGAAACAAGCAAACAAAAACCTGAACCAGAGAGGCTGCCTCTGTAAGCCTGCCCATTTCTTAAAGCCTGCCCACATCCCTTTAAGGCAGCACAAAGCCTTTCTTCATGGTGCTTGTAAAATGACCTCCTAAACTAAGACAGCAGGGTCAAACTGACCACACACTATCTAGCCATGCACTCAACTATTGCCTCATAACTTACAGATTTGTTTATAGCTCTTGTAGTTAGAAAAAGAGAAATCCCTTAGATCCCTGTGACTTATCTTTTCAAAACAAATCTCTTTTCAATAGCTAGCATATCTGGGGAAAATCATACAGCTATCCTGAATCCCCCTTTGTCCTGCACATGCTGCAAGGAATGACCAGCATCTCCAAAAGCCATTGGAACACTGCAGATGTTTGTCTCACTCCTGCCTCCTCAGTTAATGGTAGATCTTTCTAGAGGACTTTGAGAGTGATTAAAAAAAAAACCCCCAAAAACAAGCAAACAACAACAAAAATTTTAAAAGTCTCTAGAGAAGGGTTTGAGCCACCTCCATTCAGGACATGTTCCTGGCACTGCACTGCCTCAAACATTCATCTGTATTATTTCTCTGCATCAGTCCATCATAGATCATAGAATGGCTCAGGCTGAAAGGGACCTCAGAGATCTACTCCAACCTCCTCACCATGGAGAAGGACACCTCTCAACTACATTCAGCTGTTCAAGGCCTCATCTAACCTGGCCTTCAACAGCCCCAGGAAGGAGGCAGCCACAACCTCCCTGGGCAGCCTATTCCAGAGTCTCACCACCCTCCTACTGAAGAAAACTTCTTAAGATCCATTCTAACCCTGCTCTCCCTCAGCTTCAAACCACTGCCCCTTGTTTTGTCTCTAGACATCCTGATGAAAAGTCTCCCTGTAGGATCCCTTCAGCTATTGGAAGGCAGCTCTAAGGCCCCCTGCAGTCTTCCCTTCCCCATGCTGAACAAGCCCAGCTCCCTCAGCCTATCCTCACAGCAGAGGTGCTCCAGCCCCTTCTCCTCTCTCACACCACCCATATGCAGCTCAGGCAGTTAAAATAAACTTAATACAAACAAAAGCACCAGGACAACAGAACAGAGGAATGTTAAGCTTGTAAAATCCAGTCCTCAGCACTGGGATGTGCCAGAACTAGAAGTGCTGGTACAGCCTGGATTCACACATATTCTAAGTGGGGTCTAGTGCTGGCATTGTCACATGGTCCCAGGGTTTTTCTCCTGAGGATCCATACATTCAGTGCACTGAAGATGACTGCTGAAGGAGCAGTGAGTTGCTCTTTTGTTCTTTCTTAACTAGCATAGTGTCTGGGCCACACACTGAGTATACTTATTGCACATCAGCCAAGTACTGTGCAGGATACAGAATCAATTCACTCCAGGGCATTTCCTTGGTGTCCAGCACTGCAGCAGCCCACCAACTTGCAAACAAATATTTGATCAGCACTGGAGGTGGGAGAGAGTGGGGTTAAACTAAGCCTCATTTTACAACAGAGGCCCAGAAACAAAAAAAGCTTCCTTTTGAGTGCTAAACTTGTGACCAAGACTGACTACTTCCCTCACCCCTAGCACATGGTAAAGCACATTTCTAATTCCATCAGAGAAACTCAACCCTTGGTGTCCCAAATGGAGCACATAGAAGCTGGAGACCTGCGAAGAGCAGCCAGTCGTGAAGAGCCCAGGTGTTACTAAGACAATGCCAGACCCACTCCTCCCTAGTAGCTTCAGCTTGCACTAGCTGGGCTTTCTCTTCCTACAACTCTCTGTGGTTGCTGATAAAGCCTTTCCCTGGCCTGACTGCCAATGTTTGCAAAGGCAACACCCCACTTAGTACCTTACTTCTGAGCTACAAGCCACAGCTCAACCCGAAGCTTTGTACCACTTACAACGAGGTCTAGAGTCAGGTGCTTCTCCAGACCTGCTTTGAGCAGGAAGCAGCAATTTACCAAGCTGCTGCCCCACCTACCTGGGTCTTCAAAGCTGAGCCTGAAGGTAGTCACCCAGCCTAGCTCTTCACCTGAAACATCTGACATCAGTAAGCCCGCGAGTGCAGCTCGCTGAGCAAAAGTGGAGAATGATGCCTGCACATAACCTTCAGCAATCTTTGACTCACAGAAGGCTGTATGCTCCCACTCCTAGTTCCTTCAAAACCTCTCTCCAGCACTCTTGCCATACCTTTTCAGACAGAAGTGAGAGGAGAATTGAAGTTAAAACAACACCAAAGCAAACTCCAAAACAACTCCAGTGCCATCAGCAGCTGTTAGAAGAACCAGCTAGGGTGTCCAGCAGGCCACCCAGGAATTACCCCTTCTGAATTTGTGTTTTAATGTCATGGTGGGCTCTAGAGACACCACATCCATCTGTGTCTACTGACTAGCCCCAAAGTTTTTGCAAGGGCAGAAAGGCAAGTTGCTCTCTAATTCAGTCTTCTGAAACCAGAGCATGATGTACCTTCTGCTCACTCTCTCTGGAGGTTTTCTCACAGAGCTGGATGGTTTGTTCATGCTACAGGTTTGCTCAAAGCAAATAATTCCAGATGCAAATCTCTACCATGAGTCTGCAGCAAGGGGAAAGCAACATTCTGATGTGAGAACAACATAGGATCTTTGCAAACCACAGTTCAGGTATGGACAGCACCCAAATGCATTTGATGCATATAGCAGGCAAGTCACCTCAGTACTAGTGATGGAAGATTATCAAGAGCACAGGGAGAGGATGGGGTGTAGGCTGTGAGGAATTTCCTCAGCTTGCCACGTCTGTGATAGTTCCACTCAGACCTTCCTGTTTTTATTGCATCTTTACAGAAATGTGGTGACAGGAGCACGGCAGCTATCAGCATGTGAATCCTTGCAGCTATGAAATGCCTGCAAGCTAGCACCACCCACCCCCTGAGGAAAGAAGACAGCACTGCAGATGGTAAGAAGCACCTCTACAGCTTCTAGGGCCACCTGTACGAATTCATCTATACCCAACCCTCCAAAAGTGTCTCCCTGGCAGGGCAGAGACTGGATCCCATACATGGTCAGTTCCAGCAGCTGAGGGGGAAAGTCTGGTGAGCAAATTGCCCACAGACTGCATAACTTGCCTGTCATTGTACCAGCAAATTCATCAGTAAGAGTCTGGTCCTTCCACAGCTGTGGCTGGATGCATTTGCAGAGGTGCTGGCCATGCATCTCAGGAGGTGGGAAGATGTCTGCTGAAGGCTGCAGGACACCAAGCACAGCACACACAATACAGCCTCTGTTCAAAGCGAGCGGCCACAGAATCGAAACCACTTCATTTCAAGGGTGCATTCAGGCCTCAAGCTGCAGTTGGCATCAAGACAGTTCTCCAGAGTGGCCAAGTACTTCTCTTGAGGGAGCAGGTCCTGCCCTGCTCCTTCAGAAGCAGCAGTGTGCAGGAGTTTCACAGACTAGGGCCACTGTCTTTGTCTGCTCACATTCGGAGCTTTCAAACCTGTATCTCAGAAAACGAAGCAGAATATGGTGGGTAAGAGACTCCTGAGGAGCTTGCATTGGTTGACACTGACTGGCTCCACTAGGAGGGATGAGGGACAGGAGATGGGGGTACAGGGCTATCCCACTCCCACCCAGTGGCACAGAGCATCAGAGCAAGCTGGATTGTGTGTTCTACAGCATGCTCAGGTGAGGGAAGGAGAAAATCCCTCTGCTGTAACTGGACTCAGCTACCAGCTGAGTTAAAAGCAGCACAGAGCTAAAGCCTCTATTTCATTACACCACTGTAACAGGAAATCATCCCCTGCATACCTCTCCACAGATGCAGTGGAAATCATTTCAGATGCTCTTGACTGCTGCTAACCTGCAGGGAGAAGCAGGTAAGTCATAATGCTACCAGAGTAGCAATCAAACCAAATGCTGTTGGTTTCACTTGTGCATGCAGCAGGCAAGCAGCAAGAAGATGCAGCTCAGCTTGGAGAAGATTAAACAGATGAGAAATATTATCAGGCCTGGGGGATCCAATTTAACTGCAGTTACATAGGAACCAGCTGTAAAAAGGCTTCTTTTTATTTCCTCATTACCCAGAATGCAGAAACTAGCTTGAGGAACTTCCCATATTCACAGAGGCTTCAGGGACTGATTACTAGACCCTGGGCTGCAGCAAGAAGAGTGTGAGCAGCAGGGCAAGAGAGGGGATTCTGCCCCTTGACTATGCTGAGACCTCACCTCCAATCCTGCATCCAGTTCTGGTGTTCCCAGCATAGGAAGGACACAGAAGTCTTGGAGGTATGGAGCACCTCTGCTATGAGGATAGGCTGAGGGAGCTGAGGTTGTTCAGCCTGGAGAAGAGAAGACTCTGAAAGGACCTTAGAGCTGCCTTCCAATAGCTGAAGGGATCCTACAGGAAGGCTGCAGAGGGACTTTTCATCAGGGTGTCTAGAGACAGGACAAGGGGAAACGGTTTGAAGCTGAGGGAGAGCAGGGTTAGACTGGAGCTTAGGAAGAAGTTCTTCAGCAGGAGGGTGGTGGGATTCTGGAATAGGCTGCCCAGGGAGGTTGTGGCTGCCTCCTGCCTCCGGGTGTTCAAGGCCAGGTTGGATGAATCTAGTTGAGAGGTTTCCCTTGCCCATGGCCAGGAGGTAGGAGCAGATATCTCTGAGGTCACTTCCAACCTGAGCCATTCTAAGATTCTTTGATTGTGTGTTAAGACTGAATTCTATAAAAGGACTCAAAACACCATCACAGTTTGCCTGAGGAATATCATTACTCCCAAAGCCAAAACTGGTTTGAGTTGTGCGAGCCAGGTACTGCATGGTTAGAGGACATCCAGCTTACACTTCATATTATGGAATCATAGAATGGTAAGGTTGGAAGGGACCTCAAGGATCATCTAGTCCCAAACCCCTGCCATAGGCAGGGACAATTCCCACTAGTACAGTTCACTCAAGGCCTCATCCAACCTGGCCTTGAACACCTCCAGGGAGGGAGCAGCCACAACCTCCCTGGGCAGCCTGTGCCAGTGTCTCACCACCCTCACTGGAATGAACTTCCTCCTAACATCCAGTCTAAATCTCCCCTCTGCCAGTTCAAACCCATTGCCCCTTGTCCTGTCATTGCAAGACCTTGTCAATAGTCCCTCCCCAGCCTTCATGTAGGCCCCCTTCAGATACTGGAAGGCCACTCTAAGGTCTCCTGGAAGCCTTCTCCAGGCTGCAAAGCCCCAACTCTCTCAGCCTGTCCTCATAGCAGAGCTGCTGCAGCCCTCTGAGCATCTTTGTGGCCTCCTCTGGACCCGCTCCAACACTTCCATGTCCTTCCTGTGCTGGGGGCTCATTCTTGTACATCTATTCACAAGCAGAACATGCTGTTAACAATGCACTTAAGTCAAGGCTTAAAAAATAGAAATGGAAATCTGCAGCTCTTTAAGAACTGGAGCTTTCAGGGAAACCGCAGAGCAATCAGCTTTTGAGAGCTCTTCTGTCACACACAGAATGCCATGAATCACACTCACATTAGCAGATGTCCTGCAGATCTCTGCTGCAACACAAGGAGGGCAGACCTCAAGCACTCTGGCAGCTAAAGTCTGCATTTTAAGCCTGCTGCTGACAGCCATTACACTGTTAATTACAACTTGGAACTTAACATTTGTGGGAGTGTTGAAGAAAATACCAGAGCAATAAAAAAAACCAAACCAAAACAAAAACCCACCAAGAACCTGCATCTGTTGAAAAGCAAGAAAAGTTTCTCTGAACCTTTCAGCCAAAGGACCTGAGTCAGCAGTCACACCTGCAATACTGCCTACAGCACCATTTTAACTCCAGCTGCACACTCCAGTACTACAAAACAAGGAAATCAAATGATTTAACAAGCCAGGCAGGCAAGAGGCTTTGAGGTAACCTGTGCTAGAAGTTAAGCTTGAGGGAGCTTTAGAAGAATTTGTGCTTAACATTTAAATGCAATGAAAGGCTATCCAGCACCTTACAGTGCTTGCTGTGAGCCACCACAACGCACAAGGAACAACAGAGGTCTAATCTCCACTATCTAGCAGGTGCAGTGCCTGCTTGACAAGAAAATGACGTGCCTCTGAGCAGAGGAAAGCAACATGCAGGTCCCATTGTAGATTTAGGGGGTTCTTTTTTAGCCAAACCTTACAGCCCCCCTAAAGAATTATTACTACACCACCACTTGCTGATCATTTCAATCACCACTGGCACCACAGGCACTTTTGGATCTTAGCTCCTCTATCAAGAAAAACCAACAACAAACCCATTCACAAGACTAACAGCATTGACAAGAAGGAAAAGCATCCAAATTGTTTCTCCTCACACTAAATTAATTTGCAAGCCCATTGGGCTTCCTGTCATCTCAGGGAAGTGGTAGTAAGGTACTGTAGCTCTATCTAAGCTCTTTATACCTTATACCTTATACCAAAGGCTGTCTTGGGCTTAGTGATCATGAAATAAGAGCTCTGGATTCTTGGTGAAGTAAGGAGGGGGATCAGAAAAACTGTTACCGTGTACTTGCCAAGGGCAGACCTTGGACTGTTCAGGATGCTCCTTAAGAGTGTCCCTTTGGAGACAGTCCTGAGGGCCAAAGGGGTCCAAGAAAGATGAACCTTCAAGAAGTCATCTTGGAGGCACAGGGGCAAGCTGTCCCCATGTGTCATAAAACAAACTGTCAGGGAAGATGCTTGGCCTGGCTGAACAGATTGCTCCTACAGGGTCTCAGGAACAAAAGGAGAGTTACAGAATCACAGAAGCATCCAGGCTGGCAAAGCCCCTCAGGATCACAAAGTCCAACCCAGAATCATACTCTACAAGATTCACCTTAAACCATATTCCTAGGCACCACATCCAAACAACCCTTAAACACATCCAGGGTGAGTGACTCAACCACCTCTCTGGGCAGCTCATTCCAGTACCTGACCACTCTCTCCATCAAAATTCTTTTCCTAATGCCCAATCTAAACCTCCCCAGTCTCAGCTTGAGGTCATTCCCCTTTGTTCTGTCTCCAGTTACCTGTGAGAAGAGCCCAGCAGCAGCCTCTCCACAATGTCCCTTCAGGTAGCTGTAGACAGCCATGAGGTCTCCCCTCAGCCTCCTCTGTTTCACATTAACCATCCCCAGCTCCCTCAGTTGCTCTTCATCAGATTTATTCTCCAGGCCCTTCCCAAAGGTTTAACACAGCAGGGAATGTCTGCACCCCAGATCAAGATTCATGGTGATCTCTAGGAGGATACTACCCACAGACCTATACCTTTGGGAAGAGGGGCATGCAATTCAAGAGTACAGGGACCTAGTTAGGTCATGCAGAGAATATTAGGAAGGCAAATGCCCAGCTAGAACTCAACCTCAATAATCTTAAAGGTCTTTTCCAGCCTTAATGATTCTCTGACTACTTCAGAAGTTTACTCAAGTGATGATCCCAGTATTTTTCAGTACAGATCTTTGCTAGGTCACGTTAAGAGAGAAAATCCCAGCTTTTCAAGCAGTATTTGTGTCTTAACTATGCCTTTCTGCAGGCCCATTTTGCTCTGCAGGAATACTTCCATTCTGCAGAAGGGCAGCACATTCTATTCCTGGGCACATCTGTTTCCTACTCTTGAAGTACACACTTCACATGCACTAAAAGTGCTGTCAGCTGAATTTATGAAACACCTAGGCCCATTAAGTATCTGTGTAAATCTCTACTCAGCCCTTTGGCAGGAAAGGGTAGGGAAAGAGTGCACTATGACAAACAAGGAGGCAGCTGAGTGGCAAAGCAGCTCTGAGAATCTCCAACGTCAGTCTCATGTAAAATAAGAGTTGACACTGTCTCATTTGTAAATCATATTAAAAGAAGGCAAGATGAATTTTCAGAAACTTTTATTATACAAAAGATGATCCAAACCTAGAAGAGCTCTGCTACAGCTTTAAGTTTTGTTCTGTAACTTGTACCTCCACACATGCTTTTGTAAAAAGTCAAATAAAAGACTCCTTCATCCCACTTTCTTCTTACCAAGTGCTGATAAACCCCAAAGCACCAATCTGTAGCTGCATCAAAATCCTGTTATTCTTTGTACTCCAGGAACTGCTGAAGTCTTTTCTTGTGTTCTGCAGACACTTGCACTGCACTAAAAACAACAAATGAAGAACAGGAGGGTTTATATTAGAGTAGTACATGACAAAAATAAAGCCTTGTGCCAAAATTACGTCTACACTGAAACCAATTACATTGAAGCTGAATTTTAGCAAACACTGTTGGGTGAAGAACCTGCATTTCCAAGACAAAAAAGGTACATTAACCCTTAAAGCCATCAATTCTTAACCCAAACAGCTTCCACTACTAAAAGGCACTTGTTCTAAGAAACCTACCCTATTTCCTTTCATTTAAAGCCACAAAAGCAATTATTTTACTTGCAAGAATAACTTCGTTAAGAAAGAATTCCTTCAAGCCATCTCTCCTGTGTGGGGAGCACTTCCAGACTGATATTTCATCCCCACAGGGAGGGATGGGAAGGTCCTGCAGGAAGTTCCAGTCTCCCATATTCAAAGGCCAAGTATGAAAGTCTGCCTGCTACAGCAGCACCTGAGAAAGAGCCATCAGACAAGTAAGCAGCAAGGGAATTGGATTTGGACTCTTCCTATGATTCTCAGGACAGGCAATTGATTCTAATTGATTTACTTCCTTTTCACCACATTTATTAAGCAAGTAGTAAGGAAGGACATGGAAGCGTTGGAGCGGGTCCAGAGAAGGCCATGAAGATGCTCAAAGGGCTGCAGCAGCTCTGCTATGAGGACAGGCTGAGAGAGTTGGGGCTCTGCAGCCTGGAGAAGAGAAGGCTTCCAGGAGACCTTAGAGTAGCCTTCCAGTATCTGAAGGGGGCCTACATGAAGGCTGGGGAGGGACTATTTACAAGGTCTTGCAATGACAGGACAAGGGGCAATGGGTTTGAACTGGCAGAGGGGAGATTTAGACTGGATGTTAGGAGGAAGTTCATTCCAGTGAGGGTGGTGAGGCACTGGCACAGGCTGCCCAGGGAGGTTGTGGCTGCTCCCTCCTGGGAGGTGTTCAAGCCCAGGTTGGACGAGGCCTTGAGTGAGCTGTACTAGTGGGAAGTGTCCCTGCCTATAGCAGGGGCTTGGAACTAGATGATCCTTGAGGTCCCTTCCAACCTTACTATTCCATGATTCTATAATCCACGGACTGCTTCTAAAGAGTTCAGGAGAAGTCACTAAGCAAAAATTGCCCAGAAATCTGCGAGTAATAACAACTTTCTAAGGGGATACATCTAGGCAAGAATCTAAGGCTTCACAAATCAAAACCTACAGTGCCATATTAGAATAATGACTCGAAAGGACTTCTGCCCAGACTTCCCTTTCACAGGTCCTACAATAATTAAACACAGACCAATAATTCAAACTACAGTTAGCAAGCAAGGAATGCTGGAATTCTTACTTCAGGTGCTCTCCAAAGACAGTGGTTATCCGGTAGAGGGCTGTCTTCAGAGATGCTCTAAGTGCAAACCGTAACGTTTTGTAGGATGTGTCCACCAGGCTGCCTGAAATCCTGGGGGGCTTGCTAGAAACGTGAGGCAGTTTGAAATGTCTGTCTACAACCTGGGGGAGAAACACAAACATGAACCAAAGTCGCTCAGCGATTTCATTTGGCGCACTGCTACAGGCTAGGGGATGAGTGGCTGAAAAGCAGCCTGGTTGAGAGGGACCTGGTAGTGCTGGGTGACAACTGGCTGGCCATGAGCCAGCAGTGTGCCCAGCTGGCATGGAAGGCATCTTGGTTTGTATCAGGACTAGGGATGCAATTCTGCCCCCATACTGGCACTGGTGAGGCCTCACCTCGAGCGTTGCGTGCAGCTCTGGGCCCTTCACTGCAAGAGAGATATTGAGGTGCTGGAGCATGGCCAGAGGAGAGCAATGAGACTGGCAAGTGGGCTGGAGGGACATCTTAGGAGGAGAGGCTGAGGAAGCTGGGGGTGTTCAGCTTAGAGGGGACCTTATCACTCTACAACTACCTGAAGGGAAGTTGTAGTCAGGTGGGGGTCAGTCAGGCTCTGCTCCCAGGCAACCAGAGACAGAGTAAGAGGACATGGTATGAAGCTGCACCAGGGAAGGTTTAGGTTGGATATTAGGAAGCACTTCCTCAGGGAAATGGTGATTAAGCACTGGAATGGACTGCTCAGGGAGGTGGTGGAGTCACCATCCCTGGAGGTGTTTAAGAAAAGATTGGCTGTGGCACTTGGTGGCATGGTTTAGCTGATGTGGTGGCGTTAGATTATAGGCTGGACTTGGTGATCTCAGAGGTCTTTCCCAGCCTCGGTGATTCTGTGTTAATTTATCTAGCAACATGTTTAAAGACAGGGAAGAGAAAGTGCTAAGCTCAGGAATTCCACCAATACACTCAAGCATATTGGAGACTGGGCCTGACCTTCCTGGCCATCAACAGGAACACAGAACCAAGTTCTGGGAAATAAGATCCTCTGCTAATGAGCACAGTGCATGCTGCAGTAGAAGCATAATTCTGTCCTGTATGATGACATGCTTCTTTCAGAAGCAAGGATATTGGTTGTTTGTACCCCCACCTCCTGCTCTTGGAATAGCTGACTTACCCTGCAGGGCTTTGAGAAACTCTAGATTCTTTTCAAGAATCTCCATTAAAGCGGTGCAAAAACTGACCAAACCAAAACAACAAACAAGTCCAAGTGCAAGGTCATGCAGCTGAGTCAGGTCAGTCCCAGGCACAAATTGAGGTTGGGTGAAGAGTGGGTTGAAAATAGCTCTGAAGAGAGTTTTGGGGGTGTTGGCGGAGATGCTCCCCTCCCCATGAGCCAGCAGTGCTCTCATGCAGCCCCAAAGGCAGCTGTGTGCTGGGGTGCAGCAAGAGGAGTGTGGGCAGCAGGGCAAGAGAGGAGATTCTGCCCCTTGACTCTACTGTGCTGGGACCTCACCTCTAATGTTGCTATCAGTTCTGGGCCCCAGAATAAAGAGGACACAGAGCTGTTGGAGGGAGTCCAGAGAAAGCCACAAAAATTAAACAAGGATTGCAGCACCTCTGCTATGAAGATAGGGTGAGGGAGCTGAGGTTGTTCAGCTTGGAGAAGAGAAGACTGGAGAGGGACCTTAGAGCTGCCTTCCAATAGCTGAAGGGATTCTACAGGAAGGCTGCAGAGGGACTTTTCATCAGGGTGTCCAGAAACAGGACAAGGGGCAATGGTTTGAAGCTGAGGGAGAACAAGGTTAGACTGGAGCTTAGGAAGAAGTTGTTCAGTACGAGGGTAGCGGGAATCTGGAAGAGGTTGCCCAGGGAGGTTGTGGCTGCCTCCTGCTTTGGGGTGTTGAAGGTCAGGTTGGATGAGGCCTTGAGCAGCTGAATCTAGTTGAGAGGTTTCCCTGCCCACAGGGGGGAGGTCAGAGCAGATGATCTTTGAGGTCCTGGTCCTGTGGACCTTATCTCTTGTGATTTGCAGTTTCCAAATGTTCCAGGTTGCACAAACCAAATAAAGATTAAGACTTAACTATGCCTAAAACACGGTACTGTAACTGCTGCATCCCTGAAATCAGGTCTCCAACTGCACACACAGTATCGTGGTGTTAAATGAAACACTGCATTAAAAACCTGCTTTTTTACTTCATCATTAAAAAAAACCCAAAGTAACAAGGATTTTATCCAACTCTTTCATACAGCGGCAAGCAGTTGTGTTGTTTAGGTTAACTGCACAAGAGTTGTTCCAGTGTAACTTGTATGTTATGGCTGGCCAGCAAGGTCAAAGCCTCGAATGAACAAACTCCTCCTCTTCTCCTGAAGTAAGGAAAAGTGAACAGTTTTTACCTCCTGAAGAGTCAGTAAAGTATTCAGGATAGCTGGCAGTGTAGTTTGGACAACTCCAAACTGGTCTTCAGTGAAGGAGGCTGCTACCAAATGAGACAGACCTTTAAGGAAAAAGAAAGTTTGCTACAATTACTGACTGCTCAGTTTCTGAAGTATTAACAAAGAGCATGGTTTTGCCTGAAGACTCTTCAGGATTTACTGCAACCAGATGACAGCTCTGGTTTGCTCCAAGACTAAATCAATCACTGCTTTAACAGGTGTACAATAGATTGAGGCTGCCAGGGCAAGAGATATTATAGAGGAAATTAATTTTAAGAAAGCATTGTCTCACTTCCCACTGCTCTGGTCAGAGCTGTACCTGGCAGAACCTGTTTCACAATTCTTCTAGCCATAAACAAACACTTTCAGATCACTTAACTTTCTTTGCTCAGCTTCTACAAGAACCCTCTGCTACTTCAAAGGAAACTTTGATTTAGCTTTAAATCCTTTCTCAGTTTGCTTATGTTTTTTACAATTACAGCCTGGCCCTCAGCCCTTAGATAAGTCACAAAAAATATCTCCTGCTTTATTTCAGACTATATGCCTGAACCCCACCTCCTGACTCTCTCTGTCCTAAGTTACGCCAGGATGTGTCAGTTTGAAAGGGAGATAATAGTCACAGAGTCAGAGAATTGTTTTGTCTGGAAAAGACCTTTAAGATCACCAAGTCTAACCCATTCTCTAACTCTACCAAGGCTGTTGCTAAACTAAATCCCTCAGCATCACCTCTCTGCTTCGTTTCAACACCTCCAGGGATGGGAATTAAACTACCTCTGAGGGCTTCTTGTTCCTCATGAAACTTGAGGCCATCTCCTCTTGTCCTGTCACTTGTTCTAGGGAGAAGAGATGAAGCCCCACCTGGCTCAAACATCCTTTCACAGAGTTGTAGAAAGCCAGAAGGGCTCCCCCTCAGGTCTCCTTTTCTGCAGAATAAATACCACCAGTTCCCTCAGCTGCTCCTCACAAGACCTGTTCTCCACACCCTAGTTTCAGCAGCTTGTTTTAACTCTCTACTTCAGTAACTCTATGCTTAGTCATGGAATCTGCCCACAAAACATCTAACCAGACCAAGGATCAACATCTGCACATTCAAACCTCATAAAAGTTTCTATCAGTACTGCTATTTGCTCATGAGTTTGAAACAAACAAGAACGATCCCAGAGTAGAACAAGTGTCACTGTTAATTCTCTGCAACCCAGCTCTGAGCCAGCAGTGTGCCCAGGTGGCAAAGAAAGCAAAAGGCATCCTGGCTTGCATTAGAAACAGTGGCCAGCAGGAGGAGGGAGGTGACTGTCCTCTTGTACTCGGCTCTGGTGAGGCCGCACACCTTGAGTACTGTGTTTAGTTTTGGGCCCTTCACTACAAGAAGGATGTGGAGGTGCTGGAGCCAGTGCAGAGGAGGGCAATGAAGCTGGGGAAGGGCCTGGAGAGTAAATCTGATGAAGAGCAACTGAGGGAGTTGGGGATGGCTAGTGTGAAAAAGAAGAGCCTGAGGAGAGACCTCATGGCTGTGTACAGCTACCTGAAAGGAAATTGTGGAGAGGCTGCTGCTGGTCTCTTCTTACAGGTAATTAGTGAGAGAACAAGCAATGGCCTCAAGCTGCCACTGGGTAGGTTTAGACTGGATATTAGGAAAAACATTTTCCCAGCAAGAGTGGTCAGGCATTGGAATGTGCTGCCCAGGGAGGTGGTGGAGTCACCAACCCTGGATGTGTTTAAAAGTCATTTGGATGTGGTGCTTGGGGATATGGTTTAGGGTGAACCTTGTAGAGTAGGGATATGGGTTGGACTTGGTGATCCTGAGGGGTTTTTCCAACCTGAATGTTTCTGTGATTCTGTGATTTATTCAAGTTTTAACTGAGTGCTTCCCTCAACTCTGTGTGATTAACAGAAAAAGCCTCTAGCCTTTAGTCAGAAAAGCTGCTGCAAAAAAGACATCATCAATCTGTTAATGAAACAAAAATGTGAAAAAGTGCTGCATAGGTTCACATGGAAGCAGAACAACAGCAATCAGGCTCAGGAATCCCTACAGAACACCAACCTAGAGATTTCATATGGGATCTTAGCCCCAACAAGTGAATGATACCTTTGTGCACGTTGGTATCTGAAATGCAGGCAGGTTTTTGGCAAACTAGATGGAAAGATTTTCCTTCAGTTACATTTATAAAGCAGAGTCCCAGAAACCTGGAATCAAATCCTTTCAGTTGCTGTGGTTTCATGAGCCAACTGAGTGGATTGTTTGGGAATAGAAACTGCTTACCTTCCAAAGCCCAGATGTGCATTTGGGCATCAGCAAAGACAGCCTGGATGGAGGTTTCTGTGTGCTGAGAAGAAATCAAAGTGTTCTGAGTGCACCTTATAAATATCACCAAAACTGCAGGTTTTGGCATTTTATATTTGATAGGGTCATGCCCCTCCCCTCAGAAAAGACTTGCAAGGCTAACAGATCTCAGGGAATACACAGAAATTTAAAGAAACTAGAACTCTCTTTGGACAGGAACTGTCCACAAAGCTGTAAATTAGACTTAAAAAAAATGTATTAGCTAGGTAGTTTTCAAAGGCCATGCATATATACAGGAGAATCATGCTAGGAAATTCACAGCAAGTACAAAGCTCTACTTACGGAAAACTTTAGATTAAAATAAAGGTTTTAAACCCATTACTATAAATTTAAGCCAACCAGAGCCTGGGCTGCATCAGGAGAAGTGATTCTCCCCCTCTACTCTGCTCTGGTGAGACCCCACCTGGAGTGCTGCATCCAGTTCTGAAGTCTCTATTACAAGAGGGATGTGGACATGCTGGAGTGTGTCCAGAGAAGGGTCATGAGGATGCTCAGAGGGCTGGAGTTGATCTGCTATGAGGACAGACTGAGGGAGTTGGGGCTGTTCAGTCTGGAGAAGAGGAGGCTCCAAGGTGACCTTATTGTGGCCTTCCAGTATCTGAAGGGGGCAACAAGAAAGCTGGGGAGGGACTTTTTAGACTATCAGGTAGTGACAGGACTGGGGGGAATGGAGCAAAGCTGGAGGTGGGGAGATTCAGACTGGACACAAGCAGGAAGTTCTTCAGCATGAGAGTGGCGAGACCCTGAGATGGGTTGCCCAAGGAGGTTGTTGAGTCCCCATCCCTGGAGTTGTTTAAGGCCAGGTTGGACGAGGCTCTGGCCAGCCTGATCTAGTGTGAAGTGTCCCTGCCCATGGCAGGGGGGTTGGAACTAGATGATCCTTGTGGTCCCTTCCAACCCTGACTGATTCTATGATTCTAAAGGAAAACAGTGCCACAGCAGATACTCTGCACTCAGGCCTTTCTAGTCTGTGCTGCTCAGCCACAAAAGGTAAGACCACAGTTACCTTGCTGAAGAAATACATTATCAGCACTCGTCTGGACAGGAAATCCTTGATCTGAAACAAACAAACAAAGGAAAACTACATAACAAAACCCCAGAAAGATTAAAACCATAATCTGTATTTATCCAAGGTACACACAGTTGGTCTTCCTCACCCCATCATCTTCTCATGGCATAATCATAGAATGGTAAGGTTGGAAGGGACCTCAAGGATCATCTAGTCCAAACCCCCTGACATAGGCAGGGACACCTCCCACTAGCACAGGTCACTCAAGGACTCCTCCAACCTGGTCTTGAACACCTCCAGGGAGGGAGCAGCCACAACCTCCCTGTGCCAGTGTCTCACCACCCTCACTGGAATGAACTTCCTCCTAACATCCAGTCTAAATCTCCCCTCTGCCAGTTCAAACCCATTGCCCCTTGTCCTGTCATTACAGGACCTTGTAAATAATCCTTCCCCAGCCTTCCTGTAGGTCCCCTTCAGATACTGGAAGGCTACTATCAGGTCTCCTCAAAGCCTTCTCTTCTCCAGGCTGCAGAGCCCCAACACTCATAGCCTGTCCTCATAGCAGAGCTGCTGCAGCCCTCTGAGCATCTTCATGGCCTCCTCTGGACCCACTCCAACACTTCNTGTTGAATTTCATGAGGTTGGCCTGGGCCCACCTCTGCAGCCTGTCCAGGTCCCTCTGGATGGATCCCTGCCCTCTAGCAAGTCGACTGTGCCACACAGCTTGGTGTCATCTGCACACTTGCTGAGGCTGCACTGATTCCTCTGTCCATGGCACTGAAAGATGTTAAACAGTACTGGTGCCAGCACTCTCCCGAGGGACACCACTTGGCACTGGTCTCCAGGTGGACATTGTGCCCTTGAGCACCACTCTCTGTGTGCCACCATCCAGCCAATTCCTTACCCAGCAGTGCTCCACACATCCAGTCCATGTTTTTCCAGTTTGGAAAAAAAGAAGGGTAAGAGGATGGAGGGAAGGATTTTTATGTAAGCTAAGCAGACAAGGAAGAGTTCATTCAAAAAAATTGGAAATTCTTCCAGAAGAGAGAAGACCTAAGGTGCACTGGTTGTAATTTATCTGTACTGCATCTCTTACTCTACCTGTTCTTGCTTGTTCTGAAGCCATGTGTAAACAAATCTTGGCTGTACTGCCTCACTTCCAGCTCTTGGAGCAGAGAGCACTGGGCTGGATTCATGGTGGGAACCATTCATTTGCAGATCTACAAGAGAAACATCATGGCTTTTGAAGAACAATGGTTGCTGACACTTGGCTCCTCAAGACACAGATCTCCCCTTGACAGGGAGCTTAGAGTAGATGATCTCCAAGGTCACAGAAGCACAGAACTTTAGAGGTTGGAAGAGACCTCCAGAGATCATCAAGTCCTGCAGGACTTGCATCCAGGAATGCATCCAGGCAGGTTTGGAAGTCTCCAGAGAAAGAGACTCCACAACCTTTCTGGGCAGCCTGTTCCAGGGCTCTGTCACCCTCACTGTCAAGAGGTTTCTCCTCCTGCTGAGGTGAAACCTTCTCTGTTCCAGTTTGTAGCTGTTCCTCCTTGGCTTACTGCTGCTGACCACTGAAAAGAGTTTGGCCCCCTCCACTTGACACCCACCCCTCAGATATTTGTACACATTGATCAGATCTCCTCTCAGTCCTCTCTTCTCCAGACTAAACAGCACCAGGTTTCTCAGTCTCTCTTTGCAGGGGAGATGCTCAAGTCCCCCAATCATCCTCACAGCTCTGAGGTCCCTTCCAGCCTTAGCTACTCTAGGGTTCTCTACTGGCATTCTTGCTACTACAAGCCTGAAAACAATGCTGTGGAAAAAAATCTCTACCTGAACCTGATGTCCACAGCTTTGGTCCCCTTCTCACAACACTTTGGCCTGAGGTATGCCAAGGAGAGTTTGCATCCAGAGTTCCCATCTTGCAGCTTAAAGAAGGTGAGCTGAAAGGTGAAGCAACGTTAGACCCAGGCGATGTCTTTAAGGTCATCAGGGTTGATTTAACCAGCGGTGACATGGAGGCTCTGGGAACAATATGAGATCTCTGTGACTGGAAGGACACAAGTTCTGGCACAAGGGCCCCTAAAGACAGAGAACACACTACATGAAGACAAGCAGACTGTTATTTGATTGCTATTTCAACCACTACTGTATCCTCCCAGTTGTGGTATTGCAGAGTACAACTCAATGTGAGTGTGAGGTGTTTGAAAACACCAAGTGAGGAGAAGAATCCATGTGGATTTATTTTCCTCCATTACCACGCCCTGGGACATATCAACAGAAAATGTGCTTCTTTTTAGGTTTAAGTACTATAGACTACCTAAAGAAGAATGGCTTCTGCTTGGTACACAGGAGAAGACATGTAATCTCCAAGCACTAAAAGGAACTCAGCTTTGACATACCAACAGTCCCCTGCTGTTCCCAAGGCACTTGTATCCTAGGCACTGGCTGCCAAGGGATTCCATTACCTGGCACCCCTTGTGCTAACACAGTTCTGCTGCCAGGAATGATGCCCAAGCCTGGCACATAGAAACAGTGAAATGTTTGCAGGCTGCAGACAGCTGAAGAGCCAGGCTGGTTTTTGGAATTCTACACTGGTACTAGGGAATGGCACAAACATATTCAGAGACGCCACAATAAAACTCAACCTGATTTTACCATCTTAAACTAACCCTAAGAGCAGCTATGCAAGCTACAGAGCATCTCTTGGCAAGGCTGAAGTTCTCCCTGTACTATGTTCAACCACTTACTGAAATTGTAATACTTAAGAGTCTCTTAATTGGTGCAAATGTGGAAAAACTACTGTATGAAACATAACATCACATAAAGTATAGAGACTAAACATGATCTTTCCAAGTTTTCTAGCTCTTTTGGGATTGTTCCAACAAGAAGAGCTACAAATGGAGGGAGAGACTTTTTCTTTGCATTTAGTTGCAGAAAACCTGTGACTCATCTTCCCCATACAACTTAATTCAAAATGTGTATAATCTGCTGGCACTTTCATGCTTTACAAACTACTATGAGCACTTCCTCACATACCTGGAGTCTGTGGAGGTACTTTCAGTTCTCCTGCTGGCTGCTTTGCTCTGCCATTTGCTGCAGCAGCTTCCTGCTGTGCAATCAGCCTCTGGGTCAGATCACTCAGAAGACTCAAGCACTCTCTTGATATTGCAGTCCAGTTGTGTGGGTGCCCACCTAGCAGTGTGCACACAAAAAAAAGGAAATGCAGCAGGTATTTTTAAACCAGGTGCTCACCCTTCTCTCTGTTCTGACAGCACCTGTGTCTCTCAGCATAAGCTTCAGAGCTTACAGAACCATTCCAGTTCTACAAAGACACAGTGCATTTTCACTGTGCCAGTTTATTTGTGCTGAGGGGAAGATGACAAACACAGGCAGACTCTATCCTCCCATCAATGGCTAACTCTAAAAAAGGCTTTAGTGAAACCCACTGAGCAAGTGGGAAAACAAAAGCAGTTCAGATCTGAAATCGCTGAACAGTTAAAATGAATGAAGTAGCAGCAACGGTTTGGCAAACAGATCTGGAGTACAAACATTAAGGTTCCTGAGGAGGGGCAACAAGAAGGTCCTAAGCAGTTCTAATTGACCTTTTCTGACTCATCTTTACATCCAGCAAGAGCCTTAAGTAGAAACTGAAATTGCAGCCATTGTTGGTTTTCACACTTCCAGCTATGACTTTATGCTTGATTTCACCTCACTAGCACCTCAACAACAGGTTTCATACCCATCTGTTGAGATGTCTCAGTTTGGAACATTTCACTGGTGGTATCAAGAGGATCCTGCTTTCCATACCCTAACACCTGTGTTTCCTCGTGGTTGTCACTTAAAAATCAACCAGCAGGCACCAGCATTTGTTGAGTTCAATAGATGAAACAATGTGAATATGGATCATAGAAGGGTTCAGGTTGGAAGGGACCTCAGAGATCATCTACTCCAACAAGGGCAAGGACACCTCTCAACTAGACTCAGCTGCTCAAGGCCTCCTGGCAGACCTCCCTGGGCAGCCTATTCCAGAGTTTCACCACTCTCATCCTGAAGAACTTCTAAGCTCCAGTCTAACCCTGCTCTTCCTCAGCTTCAAACCATTCCCCCTTGTCCTGTCTCTAGATACCCTCATGCAAAGTCCCTCTGCAGCCTTTCTGTAGGATCCCTTCAGCTATTGGAAAGCAGCTCTAAGATCCCCTCAGAGTCTTCTCTTCTCCAGGCTGAAGAACCTCAGCTCCCTCAGCCTATCCTCATAGCAGAGGTGCTCCAGACCTTGGATCATCTTTGTGGCCTACTCTGGACTCCTTCCAATAGTTCTGTGTCCTTCCTTATGCTGGAGACACCAGAACTGGATACCGGATTGGAGGCGAGGTCTCAGCAGAGGGAAGGGGCAGAATCCCCTCTCTTGCCCTGCTGCCCACCCTCCTCTGGATGCAGCCCAGCACACAGCTGCCTTCTGGGCTGCACGAGAGCACTGCTGGCTCATGGGGAGTTTCTCAACAACCAACATCCCCAAACCTCTTTCTTCAGAGCTGCTCTCAGCCCACTCTGCTCCCATTGTCTTGAAAAAGACATCACAGGGATACTTCAAGACATCACAGGGATACTTCTACCTATGAGGTCTTCTGGATTATGTATCACAAGCCACAGCATGAAGTCATTTATAAAAGCATTTGACTGACACTTAAAAAAATATCACCATGAAACAGTTTTCATCATTACCTGGCTGACTAAGGCTAAAGACTTCCTGTCGTCGAACAGGAGAGTACTGGGAAAGTAACATCAAGTCTTGCAAGGCTAAAAACTGCAAAGAAAGGAAAATGTCTTGGTGCATGCCAAGTGCAGTGCATTCCTCAACAAATGCAGTTCAAATGCAACACTCTTGAATGAGTTCACACAGACTAAGGCAAACACACAACAGAGAAAGGAAGCAAGCAAATGGCTGCACACAGCTCTAGAATCACTCTGGATGGTGCTGCTGAGCTCCTAAAAGCTTCAGAGAATTTCACTGGCAAGTCATTTCTTTGGAGTTAAAGAAGATCTAACCCCATTTTTTTATCTTAACAGCTCAGACAGAAAGGATCTAGGACACTAAGGGAAGAACTTCTAAGGGAAGAACTTCTCACAGCAGAGCTCAGCTCCACAGCATGCCGCGCAGTGCCAGACATAACACTGCTTCTTCATGGCATGAAGTTGTTAATGTGCCAAACCAAAAGCAACCCTCTGGTTCCCACTCTGCAAAGTACCAGTATTAATTACACACTTCAGTGAGGGTTAAGATTGTAAATTAGAATTCCTCTCCTTTAACTGTGCTCAGCTCTTCCCCACCCATCCTTTGATAGCGCAGCAAAGCTTAGAAAAGGATTCAAATGGATTGCAGCTCTGATCTCATCAGAGGTCTGAGTAACAAACAGTAAATGTGGATTTCACACATGCAGGAGAATATTCTTAGCTTTATTTACATAACATTTAAGTGAGCTCTCCAATTTTTATCATCAGTAAACCCCATTCATGATTACCATAGCCAGGCCAAAATCACTCTCCTTTACTGACAGATTTTAAGTAGCCTTTTAGTACTGTCTGTTTTAAAATAGAAATCCG
Source organism: Eubucco bourcierii (assembly GCA_013396675.1). NCBI lineage: Eukaryota > Metazoa > Chordata > Aves > Piciformes > Ramphastidae > Eubucco > Eubucco bourcierii. Next base: position 281,855 of record VWZE01018328.1, read on the forward strand.
AGTTCCAGCACAAGTATGGAAATTTTTTTTTTTTTTATCATTTCAAGAGAGAACACACACCTAAGTACTCCAATATAGCAGCAGGAGCAAAGTATTAAGAGCATACAAAGAGAGGAAATACCTTCTCGACTCCAAGCTGAAAGAGTTAAAAGAGCTGAAGGTTTCGGCATCAGCAGCACATCTGCTGCAGACAAACAGATCTTGCCTCAAACTAAAGGAGTCTGCCTTCAGCTCAAGGACCACACTGTGGTGAGCACCAGCAGATGTCACTACTCAACAAATTAAGTGCAATGGCCTCCTGGAGTGCTCTGAGGCAGCTTTTTCACAAAATTACAGCCCTCAAAAGATCACCCAGTCCAACCCTCGCCCCGAACACAGCAAGGTCACCTAGGGCAGGTCCCACAGGAACACATCCAGGTGGGTTTTGAAAGTTTCCAGAGAAGGAGCTGGCACCACAGTAACTGGTGCCTAGAAGATCTGATAACATACTTGGAGAAACACTTTCTCAGCACACAGCCCTAGCTGGAGGATGGCAGGAATTCAGTTACCTTTATAATGAGGGGAGGGTTGCTGTTCAGGATTTTAGGTAGGCACTGGTCTGTTTCATCAGCAAAAGTTGGCTGGATAGGAAAATGATGTGCCTAAAGAGAGCAACACATCAGAAGCTGTGTTACAAAGAGCAAAACAAGAGAACTTTACAAAAAGACCATACTCAGACTGTTACTTGTCAGGTGAATGATAAACAACAAAAGGCCAAACCCCCTGCTTCAACTCACTGTACACTAACCTGAAATGTCTCATGTAGAAACAAGAGTTTAATCTTTGCATTTAAAGTTGAGAAATCTTAGAAAACCCAGAGATCTTCATCTTCAAAATAACTTCCAGGTATAATCTGTAGCTAAAGACATCACCATCATCACAGAATCATGGTTTAGGTTGGAAGAGATCATCTACTCCAACCTCCCTGCCATGGGCAGGGACACCTCTCACCTAGATTCAGCTGCTCAAAGCCTCATCCAACCTGGCCTTGAACAACCCCCAAGGAGGAGGTAGCCACAGCCTCCCTGGGCAGCCTATTCCAGAATCTCACCACTTTCCTACTGAAGAACTTCTTCCTAAGCTCCAGTCTAACCCTCAGCTTTAAACCACTCCCTTTTGTCCTGTCTCTTAGATCCCCTGATGAAAAGTCCCTCTGCTGCCTTCCTGCAGGATCCCTTCAGGGACAAATTCCTCTAACCACATACCTGGAAAAAATTAATGACACCATCATCAGGCACAAGACTGAAATCTAAACTGGACTGTCTCTTGCTAACAGTGTAGGCACTCTGCTGAAGAACTGAGAGCTCTTTTCCCAAATAAAGATGTTTTAAAGTCTTTTGCACTGACAAACCAATGAATTCTGATAGTTACATTCTGTGTTTTCAGAGAATTTCTGTTCTTGTGCCCACAATTAAACTGTAAGTAGCAGTGCTTCAATTGGATCAACCATTGCAGCTTACTAATGCTATTTAACATCAACCAGTTTGAGCACAACTGTACCTGTCAGACCTGTGTTACTGCATTCATTTTACTTATCAGTGCTTTATTCTCCTCTGTTTCCAACTGCAAAATTGAAATTTGAGGTAGCAATTGCTATTAAAGTGATAATAAAGTGACTTTGTGTGGACTAAGCTTACAGCTTGTTCATACAATCATAGAATGGGAAGGTTGGAAGGGACCTCAAGGATCATCTAGTTCCAAGCCCCTGCCATAGGCAGGGACACCTCCCACTAGTACAGCTCACTCAAGGCCTCATCCAATCTGGCCTTGAACACCTCCAGGGAGGGAGCAGCCACAACCTCCCTGGGCAGCCTGTGCCAGTGCCTCACCACCCTCACTGTAAAGAACTTCCTCCTAACATCCAAGTCTAAATCTCCCCTCTGCCAGTTTAAACCCATTGCCCCTTGTGCTGTCGTTGCAGGACCTTGTAAATAATCCTTCCCCAGCCTTCCTGTAGGCCCCCTTCAGAAACTGGAAGGCTACTATCAGGTCCCCTCGAAGGTTCCTGACTCTTCAGTGAGCACTATGCAAATATTTAAACACTGCTTTGTTGGTTTTTTTTTTAAACTCATTTAAAAAACATATTTATGAATAAACAAATCTTTCGATCAACACTGAAAATGGCAAAGTCACCTTTATACCTTCAGAGTTGGATGTTTCTTTGGTCTTCCATTTTATAAGCAATGCAGTAATTACAGCCAATAATAACTACAGCCAATAATTACACAGTTGTCACTGACGCTTCAATTATCATCCTTTGAAATAGGCTCTTCACACTTCAGAGCCCTTGGTGGAGCCACAGGCTGTGACACATCATTACATCAGTCACTCTTGACTCCCTGTCCATCTTTTGTCCACACAGAGACATCACAACCTGCCCTTTTTCATTAAAGCTAACAATCCAGCAAGTGCTGTCTGCCCCTCATTCTATCAGAGTGCTTTGCACCAAGGCATGGATGCAGCATCTAAATCTTGCCGCTTTTTTTTTTTTTCCTAGTTACCTGCAGTCCAGAAATAATTGTTTTGGTTTAGTTTTGGGTTTGTTTTTTTACAAACATCACAGATTCACAGAATTAATCATGTTGGAACAGACCTCCAAGATCCAACCTATCACCTAACTCCTTTTAATTAAATAAATCATGGCACTAAGTGCCTCATTCAGTCTCCTTTTAAACACCTCCAGGGATGGGGACTGCACCACCTCCTCAGGCAGCCCATTCCAATGCCAATCTCTCTTGCTGTCAAGAACTTCTTCCTAATACCCAGCCTGAACCTGCCCTGGCACAGCTTGAGGCTATGTCCTCTTGTTCTGTCTCTGGGTGCCTGGCAGAAGAGAACAACCCCACCTGGCTACAACCTCCTCTCAGGTCCTTCAGCCTCTCCTCACAGGGCTGTGCTCCAGCCCCCTCACCAGCCTTGGTGCCCTTCTCTGGACACGTTCAAGCACTTCAACACCTTTCTTAAATGAAGGGGCCCAAAACTGGACACAGTACTCAAACTGTGGCCTAACCAGTGCTGAGCACAGAGGCAGAAGGACTTCCCTGCTCCTGCTGGTCACACCATTCCTGATACAAGCCAGTATGCCATTGGCCTTCTTGGCCACCTGGGCACACTGCTGGCTCACGTTAAAGCTAGATGAACAATTTCTTCCTCTATATTCTTACAATGACATGTCAGAATCTGTCAAAGATCAAGTCTTCTCTGATGGAAACACTCTTTTTTCCCCTCCTCTTCAACCATGGTTTCACATTTATTATAACAGGATTCATTACATATTTAAATGGGGGGAAAGAGTTAGACATATTAATTTGTAATTTTACAATAGAACTAAAAATCATAGAATGGTAAGGTTGGAAGGGACCTTGAGGATCATCTAGTTCCAACCCCTGCCATAGGCAGGGACACCTGCCACTAGCACAGCTTACTCAAGGCCTCATCCAATCCAGCCTTGAACACCTCCAGAGAGGGAGCAGCCACAACGTCCCTGGGCAACCTGTGCCAGTGTCTCACCATCCTCACTGTAAAGAACTTCCTCCTAACATCCAGCCTAAATCTCCCCTCTGCCAGTTCAAACCCATTGCCCCTTGTCCTGTTGTTGCAGGATCTTGTCAATAGTCCCTCCCCAGCCTTCCTGTAGGCCCCCTTCAGATAGTGGAAGGCTACTATCAGGTCCCCTCAAAGCCTTCTCCTCTCCAGGCTGAAGAGACCCAACTCTCTCAGCCTGTCCTCACAGGAGAGCTGCTCCAGCCCTCTCAAGTACAAGTATCTTATGTCCAAAGATTGCTGAGGTTTGTTTTAATATGATGAAAGGATGATGAAGGTACTGGAGCACTACCTTATGAGGAAAGGCTGAGAGCTCTGGGACTGTCAAGTCCAGAGAGGATAAAACTGAGAGAGGATCTAATCAATGTCTATAAATATCTGAGGGTTGAGGATCAGGAAGGAAGGGACAGGGACAGCCTCTGCTCTCTTGTGCCCTGGGATAGGACCTGGGGCAGTGGATGTAAACTACAGCACAGAAGTTTCACCTCAGCGTGAGGAAGAATTTCTTTACTGCAAAAGTGACAGAACACTGGCACAGGCTGCCCACAGAGGCTATGGAATCTCCTTCTCTGAAGCCTTTCCAGCCCTGTCTGGATGTGTTCCTGTGCGACCTGCGCTAGATTTTACGGTCCAGCTCTGGCAGGGAGGTTGGACTGGAAGATCTCCAAAGGTCCCTTCCAACCCCTAAAATCCTGTCATCCTTTACTACAGCCTGAATTAGATTATCATGTCTGTGCCTGGAGAGCTGTGCACCTCCATAGTTAGCCTGACATTCCTAGAGCTTCTCTTCAGCCTGGAGAAGGGAAGGCTTCGAGGAGACCTGATAGTAGCCTTCTGGTATCTGAAGGGGGCTACAGGAAGGCTGGGCAGGGATTATTTACTTTACTCTGCTCTTGTCAGACCCCACCTGGAGTCCTGTGTGCAGTTCTGGAGCCCCCAGCACAGGAAGGACATGGAAGTGTTGGAGCGGGTCCAGAGGAGGCCACAAAGATGCTCAGAGGGCTGCAGCAGCTCTGCTGTGAGGACAGGCTGAGAGAGTTGGGGCTCTGCAGCCTGGAGAAGAGAAGGCTTCGAGGGGACCTTAGAGTAGCCTTCCAGTATCTGAAGGGGGCCTACAGGAAGGCTGGGGAAGGATTATTTACAAGGTCCTGCAACGACAGCACAAGGGGCAATGGGTTTGAACTGGCAGAGGGGAGATTTAGACTGGATGTTAGGAGGAAGTTCTTTCCAGTGAGGGTGGTGAGGCACTGGCACAGGTTGCCCAGGGAGGTTGTGGCTGCTCCCTCCCTGGAGGTGTTCAAGGCCAGGTTGGAGAAGGTCTTGAGTGAGCTGTACTAGTAGGAGGTGTCCCTGCCAACGGCAGGGGGTTGGGACTAGATGAGCTTTGAAGCCCCTTCCAACCTTACCATTCTATGATTCTATGAAAATGGACAAGGTTTTGCCCTCTTTCCTATTGTAAAACTGGACTGAGAGCCATACAGTTTCTGATATTATTTTCCCACATAACCTCTGGTTGCTTGTCTCAAGCTTTCACCTACTCTCATACAAGATCTCTGCGTGGACACACATGCAGAGACCAAGCCAGTCAGACACTCATGGATCCTGCCCTGGCTCATCTATCTTTAGACTGGATGTTAGGAGGAAGTTCATTCCAGTGAGGGTGGTGAGGCACTGGCACAGGTTGCCCAGGGAGGTCATGGATGCTCCCTCCCTGGAGGTGTTCAAGGTCAGGTTGGAGGAGGCCTTGAGTGAGCTGTACTAGTGGGAGGTGTCCCTGCCTATGGCAGGGGCTTGGAACTAGATGATCCTTGAAGTCCCCTCCAACCTTACCAATCTATGATTCTATGATCTTAACACCTAAAGAGGACAAAAAGCACACTGCAGGCCCCTTGAAGCACAAAGTGCATCTCTGTTAGGGTGGGTGACCCAAACAGCCTCTGCACAGATTTAGCAATGTACAGAAGGGGGACATGGAAAGAGAGGAGTGAGAGAAGCATTAATTTTCTAAGCTGCACAGGCTTGTATTGCTGTGAGAAAGGAGGGTCATTATTACTCAGACCTCTCTCATCTCTTCAGTCATTAGGGATCATCTGTAGTGCCTGCTCTCAAACCTCAGGAATCAAGTTAATTCCTAGCAAAACTGTTTTTGAAAAGCCTTTTGTTATCTGTGAAACACTGATGGTAGCCCTTTAGCACTGCCACCAAATACTAACCTCTGTAGCATAGATTTTGAAGAGCAACCATGCGATGTACCAGGTAATCAGAAGGAAGATGCCACATAACCAGGCATGGTAAAACAAGGAGAGATCCAATAATCCAGTCAGAGTGTCAAGAGGATGTAATTTGCTGCAGATAAAACAACCAAAAAGATAGAGGTATTTTTGTTATGGATGATGTCTATAGTAAGCAGTTACAGCAGCAACAATTGCAAGAATAAAGTTGTATGTTTTGCAAAAAATAGGTTCCCAAAGATGTTTGGGACACCAGCTCCATGATTTTTCAGTAACTGATAAAATGAAATGAAGAAATAGGAAATAAGTAACAATGATTGGTGCTCCAGTTTACTAAAACTGTAAGATAGGGAAGCTGAAGTCTTACAACAAATGGCAGGTACAGAAAAATCAAGATAAATGCAAATTAAAAATAAAGCAAAGCAGATAAAACACAGAGGGATACAATTTAGAGAGACTGGCCCCTGTAATGCTTTAGAGACATTCAGAAATGACAAAGGCTCCCTAGTCCACTTCAAGGGACTGTTGGTTTCTCTTGGATCCATTTCAGAATCCCTCAATGCTCCCCACATTCTGGGTGGTGAGGCAGGCAATCAAGTCATACCCCACATCACCAGCCAGCTGCTAAGTTGGACTTCAGCAAAGGGAGTTGTCAGCAGTATTCTCCTCAAGAGCTTTCAGCACCTACCTGTCTGTATGAAGATCCATTGTGGTACTTATCCATGCCTTTGGAACATAACCTAGGGCATCAAAAGACAAATACATCACTGCAAAGAACACAGACAACAGGTCAGAAAGAAAACAGTGGAATTCCTGGAGACACAAGAGACTGCTCTTGTAACACAGGAGCACCAGGAGACAATCTGGCATGGGGGTTTGTTTGGGATTTTTTCTGTTTGTATTTCTGGGTTTTGGTTGGTTGAGGCTTTTTGTTTCTGTTAAAACAGAAACAAGAGAATAAATCCTAAAATGGTTTAAGTTGGAAGGGACCTCAGGAATCATGTCCTCCAACCGGGATAAAGACACCTCTCAACTAGACTTGGCCGCTTAAGGCCTCATTTGACCTGGCCTTGAACATCCCCAGGCAGGAGGCAGCCACAACCTCCCTGGGCAGCCTACTCCAGAGTCTCACCATCCTCATCCTGAGGAACTTCTTCCTAAGCTCCAATCTAACCTTGCCCTCCCCTCAGCTTCAAACCATTCCCCTTTGCTTGTTTCTAGACACCTTGATAAAAAGTCCCTCTGCAGCTGAAGGATCCCTTCAGCTATTGGAAAGCAGTTCTAAGGCTCCCCCAGTCTTCGCTTCTCCAGGCTAAACAACCTCAGCTCCCTCAGCCTGAGAGGTGCTCCAGTCCTTGGATCATCTTTGTGGCCTACTCTGGACTCGCCCTCCAACAGTTCTATGCCCTTCCTATGGTGGGGACACCAGAACTGGATACAAGATTGGAGGTGAGGTCTCAGTAGAGCAGAGCCAAGGGGCAGAATCCCCTCCCTTGCCCAGCTGCCCACACTGCTCTTCCTGCAGCCCAGCACACAATTGCTGTCTGGGCTGCACTCACACTGTAACGTCCTCTTGAGCTTTTCATCACCCCAGACTCCCAGGTCCTTTTCCTCAGGGCTGCTCTCCAACCATTCACCACCCAGCCTGGAGCTGTGCTTGGGAATGAATGCAACATTACATGTTGCATGCAGCATTACATGTAGTGAAGTCATGCCCACTGCTAGTACATCAGGTTCAGTTCTGTGATGCTGCATTTCCAGCACCAGGCAATGGAAGGAGCAGTTTAAGGCACAAAAAAAACCAAAAAAACAAAACAAAACACAAAATTGGGAATATTTAAAAGGAAAATGGAACATAAATTACAGGCTGTAACAATTAATTTTTTTTAACTGTTTTGTGTTTTCAGATTTATCATCTTTTTGCTACAATGTTTAGGACAGGTATGTAAACAGTGGCCTAAAGCATCAGGTTTGCCACCAATTGATTTGACTTTGGTAGCTTATTTTACATGCTGGTTACTTTACAGCTGCCTGCAATAAAGATTTCTTGCACTGAAGAGATCAGCAGAGACAACAGCGTGTTGATACATTAAGCAAACACAGATTTCTGATTAGAAAACTACCACTACACACTCCCTTCTCCTTTGAATATTGTCACCTTGGTATAATGTTATCAGCTAGACTGATGTTTTACAGGTGTTAATCTCTTTGGGGAAGAGACAGTTCTCATGTGCTAAACAGGATGCCGCAAGAACTGCCATCATACAACTAGGGCTGCACAAAGCCTGTGCCTGATGTAGGGAGGTGGTAAAACAAGTCTTCAGCAAGTGACCTGGAAGGCAGCCTGTTTCACCAGTGTTTTCAAAATACAGGAATGAAAACCAGAGAAAGAATAAGAGGAATCCTTACCAAAGAAGTAGTATGTGACACAGAAGTTCCTAACGAAATAGAGGGATTCCACACAACTGTGTTTAACCAGTAGAGGCAAAGATCTTCTGAAACGCAAGTACTTGTATTGCTAAAAACAAACACACACACACACACCAGATTAGCATTATGCATTTAAGCACTTTAATGGTAAATTCAAAACAAGAAATCTAGATTAACTTTAAAAAAATTAAACTGGGGAGTAACCCTGAGGAAAAGGACCTTGGAGTCTGGGTTGATGAAAAGCTCAACATGAGCCTGCAGTGTGCACATGCAGCCCAGACAGCAACCGAGTGCTGGGCTGCAGCAAGAGCAGCGTGGTCAGCAGGGCAAGGGAGGTGATTCTGCCCCTTTGCTCTCATCAGACCCCACCTGGAGTCCTGTGTGCAGTTCTGGAGCCCTCAGCACAGGAAGGACATGGAAGTGTTGGAGCGGGGCCAGAGAAGGCCACGAGGAACATCAGAGGGCTGCAGAGGGCTGCAGCAGCTCTGCTATGAGGACAGACTGAGAGAGTTGGGGCTCTGCAGCCTGGAGAAAAGAAGGCTTCCAGGAGACCTTAGAGTAGCCTTCCAGTATCTGAAGGGGGCCTACAGGAAGGCTGGGGAGGGACTATTGACAAGATTGTGTGATGACAAGACAAGGGGCAATGGGTTTGAACTGGCAGAGGGGAGATTCAGACTGGATGTTAAGAGGAAGTTCTTTACAGTGAGGGTGGTGAGGCACTGGCACAGGGTGCCCATGGAGGTTGTGGATGCTCTCTCCCTGGAGGTGTTCAAGGCCAGGTTGGATGAGGCCTTGAGTGAGCTGTGCTAGTGGGAGGTGTCCCTGCCTATGGCAGGGGGTTGGAACTAGATGATCCTTGAGGTCCCTTCCAACCTTAACCATTCTATGATTCCATGAAACTACTGATTTGCCTGATCTCTTTGTGCCATTTCATAATTATCTCTAGTTATCACTCCTCCTGCTTGTAAGTAATAGAAGATGGGGTAAATGGATGCTATACACAGAAAAATGCTGTCTAATACCAAATAAACAGCAAAAGAACACACCACGCCACCACCCCCTCCAAGAAGGTTTTTTTAATTTACCAGTGTTCATTTACAAGTGTTGCACTAAAATACAGGCTAAATGCAGACAAGCATGAGGCAGGCAGTTAAGCCTCCAAGCAGCAAAACCAGTGCAACACTGACCCCTTTCTCCATGCAAACAAACTATAAGCCTTTCCAAACAGCTAAATCAACCTATCTGACACTATAAGTAAATAAACTCAAAGTGATTTCATTTTTCATTTGGCTAAATTGCATTTTAAAAGGGCATAACTAACAGCATTCAAATAATATTAATTACTATAGCTACAGCACTCCCCAAACAATGATTGGACTGCTGACAAAGGGAGCAGCCATGACTTCCATGTTTTCCACTGCTACAAACAGCCTGGTTGGAAGACAGTTTCTTATACCTCCTCATCATTTCACAGATTCCTGTAGAGTTGCTAGAGCCCTCTTCTAAAGCAACTACTGGAAATTCAGTTTCCATTCACATGGGAACCAGCTTTGGATGTTGAACTTTAAAGTAAGCTTTAATGTGCTATTTAGACTTTGGGTGAGTTGGTACTCAGTTATAACTGTTGTGTTTTATGTTTTTAAACTCAAGATTTGCAGCTTCTGGGTGACCTTTATCAGTTTCAGGAGTAAATATTCAGTTTATGCACACTGTCTCTTTCCTGTAGCTGACACTTTCTGCAATGGGTCACCTCAGCCAGCATAAAATACAATTATAGAATTGTCAGGGCTGGAAGGGACCTCAAGAATCATCTAGTGCAAACCCCCCTGCCATGGGCAGGGATATTTCACACTAGATCAGGTTGCTCAGAGCCACATCCAGCCTGGCCTTAAAAAAATTCCAGGGATGGGGCCTCCACCATCTCCCTGCGCAACCTGTTCCAGTGTCTCACCACCATCATGCTGAAGAACTTCTTCCTAACATCCAATCTGAATCTACCCACTTCTACTTCTGCTCCATTCCAACCCAGTCCTATCACTGCCTGACACCCTAAAAGTCCCTCAGCAGCTTTCTTGTAGGCCCTTTCCGATACTGGAGGGCCACAATAAGATCTCGCCAAAGTCTTCTCTTCTCCAGACCGAATAATCCCAACTCTCTCAGCCTGCCCTCATAGGAGAGCAGCTCCAGTCCCCTGATCATCCTTGTGGCCCTTCTCTTGATACGTTCCAGCACATCTAGATTTTTCCTGTAAAAGGGGCTCCACAACTGGACACAGTACTTCAGGAGGGCTCTCAGAAGGGTGGAGTAAAGGGAGAATCACCTCCCTCGACCATCAGAAAGGTTAAAATTTTACAGTTGCAGCCATTTGGTGTTAATTTGAAAGGGGCTGAGCAGGAGGGAGGAGGATGAACACTCCCAGCATTTCAGGCTGGAGAGTTGGGCCCAGGCCAACCTCATGAAATCCAACAAGGCCAAGTGTAAGGTCCTGCACCTGGGTAGGCACAATCCCAAGCACAAATATAGGCTGGGTGGTGAATGGCTGAGAGCAGCCCCGAGGAAAAGGACCTTGGAGTTTGGGGTGATGAAAAGCTCAACATGAGCCTGCAGTGTGCACAGGCAGCCCAGACAGCAACTGTGTGCTAGGTTGCAGCAAGAGCAGCGTGGGCAGCAGGGCAAGGGAGGGGATTCTGCCCCTTTGCTCTGCTCTTGTCAGAACCCACCTGGAGCACTGTGTGCAGTTTTGGAGCCCTCAGCACAGGAAAGACATGGAAGTGTTGGAGCGGGGCCAGAGAAGGCCACGAGGAACATCAGAGGGCTGCAGCAGCTCTGCTATGAGGACAGGCTGAGAGAGTTGGGGCTCTGCAGCCTGGAGAAGAGAAGGTTTCCAGGAGATCTGATAGTAGCCTTCCAGTATCTGAAGGGGGCCTACAGGAAGGCTGGGGAGGGACTACTTACAAGGTCTTGCAAGGACAGGACAACGGGCAATGGGTTTAAACTGGCAGAGGAAAGATTTAGACTGGATGTTAGGAGGAAGTTCTTTCCAGTGAGGGTGGTGAGACACTGGCACAGGCTGCCCAGGGAGGTTGTGGCTGCTCCCTCCCTGGAGGTGTTCAAGGCCAGGTTGGATGAGGCTTTGAGTGAGTTGTACTAGTGGGAGGTGTACCTGCCTATGGCAGGGAGTTGGAACTCGATGATCCTTGAGGTCCCTTCCAACCCTACCATTCTATGATTCTATGATTTAAAGCTGAGCGTATGCTTCATCTGCCTGCACACCAACAGACAACTGCTGCTGCCACATCAAAAAACAAGGCTTTTTTGATCACTTTTACTCAGCCACAACTTTCTGCAAAGGTGTTTAAGCTTCTTACCTGTATGATTGGAAATGGCAAATAATTCATATTGTTAATAAAATAGAAAAGGCTATAACTGTATCCCATGAAAGCTCCAGAAAGGAGGAAAAAGAGATGGTATTCATTCAGGCACACTTGAGGAACAGCATCACCTAGGCTAAAACAGAAAACTTAGAATTAATTCAGAGTTACAAAAGAAAAAAAAATTAAGTCATTCCTAGACTCAGGAAGTTGAAAGCAGAGGTTTGATTTTACTTTCAGCAGCTGCAGATGTGACAATGTCTCAGTGAGTTTTTTCTGATGGAGGAGTCCCACCACCTATTTTTGCTCTTTATGCATGAGGATGCTTCTGGTACTCATGAAGTATTTCACACAAACCAGAAGAACAAGAGTTAACTCCAGTGACAATGAATTTGTCATTGTTCAGTTCTTCATTAAGAATCCTGGCAATTTGTTTTCTCTGGCCCATTCAGGCATTGGAATGGGCTGCTCAGAGAGGTGGTTGAGTTGCCAACCCTGGATGATTAAAAGTCAATTAAATGAGGTGCTTGGGGAGATGGTTAAAGGTGCACCTCAAAGAGCAGGGCTCTTGGTTGGACTTGGTGATCCTAAGGCGCTTTTACAACCTGAATGTTTCTGTGATTTATTTCTCTGTGCATTGTAACATTTACACCAGAGTATCTCCTGTCCTTTACTAAAGGATATCAACACTTAACTGTCCATTTTTGACAGCACTCAGATTTTAGGCTTTTGTTGGAAAGAAGCCACCAGTAAATGCATTTTACAACAGAAGTTCTTTGCCTAATTCCTCGCTAACACACACATAAAGAATTACCTGTCTGAAGGCGTGCAGGGCACAGTAAGGAACTGGAACCTTCCTTTAGTCATCACTGCAGCACACCATGCAACCAAGATCCCCATTGCAGCATGGACAATCGAATGGATAACTTGATGAGGGTGAATAATTTTTCCAATCAGTGCTAATCGAGAGCATGGTATTGATGGCACAACTGTAAGTAAAAGCTGGAAGTGAATTTTCATTTCTTGAGAATGACAACTTTCATTTATAAAGGAAAACAAAGAAGAAAAAAACCAACCAAACACTGCCACCAAAGAGCTTTTCACAGCTGGAGTCATTCACTAATTGATAAAGAAGTCAATGAAAAGATTCAGCTAAGAGGGTCTCACAGCTGGAGTCAGTCACTAAGTGATAAAGAAACCAATGAAGAGACTCAGCTAAGAGGGTCTCAGCCACAAATTAAGCAGGAATCTGGGATTACTTACTTAAGAACAAGCTTTGTACATTGTCCATGTTAATTTTCAAGTACATTAAATACAAATCTCTTTAAATACTCATCCTGTTTAATCAGGTAACACAGACAGTTCAGTAATTTATATAAACTCACCTGCATAAAATTCAGCATTGAAGATGCTTATTACCAGTAGCACCACAGACATCAGGAAGATGCAAAAGATGACATAGGAGCTATATAAATCATTGACAGAATCTAAAACAGAAATAATATTGTTGCTCAAAAGATTGCAGTGACACATTAAGTAACATTTAAGCAGCCAGCAATAATCCACTAAGTGGATTCATGTGGAATGGACTCCAATCTCATACCAGATCTGACCAGTTGCACAACACTGCTACATAAGAGAAGATTTACATGTCACAGAAACTATTTCATAGAATCATGGAATGGTAAGGTTGGAAGGGACCTTGGTTTGAGTTGTGCGAGCCAGGTACTGCATGGTTAGAGGACATCCAGCTTACACTTCATATTATGGAATCATAGAATGGTAAGGTTGGGACCTCAAGGATCATCGAGTTCCAACCCCTGCCATAGGCAGGGATACCTCCCACTAGCACAGCTCACTCAAGGCCTCATCCAACCTGGCCTTGAACACCTCCAGGGAGGGAGCAGCCACAACCTCCCTGGGAAACCTGTGCCAGTGCCTCACCACCCTCACTGTAAAGAACTTCCCCCTAACATCCAGTCTAAATCTCCCCTCTGCTAGTTATAAACCCATTGCCCCTTGTCTTGTCATCACACGATCTTGTAAATAGTCCCTTCCCAGCCTTCATGTAGGCCCCCTTCAGATCCTAGAAGGCTACTCTAAGGTCTCCCGGAAGCCTTCTCTTCTCCAGGCTGCAGAGCCTCGACTCTCATAGCCTGTCCTCACAGTAGAGCTGCCGCAGCCCTCTGAGCATCTTCGTGGCCTCCTCTGGACCCGCTCCAACACTTCCATGTCCTTCCTGTGCTGAGGGCTCCAGTCCTGCACACAGTACTCTTTCACACCCTTATAACTCATTTTCTCATGAGAACTGAAGAGTTTCGTTTAAAAATATATTTCAAAGGCAACTAAACCCTGGCTCAACTAATAAAGTTTCCCTTTACATAATAAAAGCTGCAACCATACAGCCACAATTAAAAGGTAAGAAGTTCCTTACCATTAAATTGCTTTATATATAGAAAAGCCTGCAAGAACCAAGCAAAGGGGGAAAGAATTCAAGCCTCCCTGCCTGGAGCAGCTAAATAATCGAGCTTCCATCTGAATATCACACTAAAGGAAAGTCATTCTCATCATACAGAAGGGCTACCTCAGGAATTTAACTTGTGATTTAATGTAGCAAAATCAGAGGAAACTTAAGCTCTTTATGCAAACCACAGCTGCAAAGGGAAAAAGGGAAGTGTGTCCAAGCACTTAAAACAAACAACTAAGTCACTTAACCTAATTTTTGTCCTCTGAAGGATAAATTTACATGAGCTTGCAACAGTTGGTTGTAGTGAGGGAGGATTATGGCTGTTATAAAAACTCACATTTCAAAGCCTAAAGACCGTTCAGAAACACACAAAGCAGAAATTTCACACAAAACCACAGGCAGACCCCATCATCTGAGACCCAGTCAAAAACATATAAGGGGAAAGGTCTGCAAATAAATACAAACACGTGACTAAAAAAATACAAAACCTTCAAGGTACACCTTGCCAAGCACTGCAACAGACGGTATTTTATTTTATAAACAGGTTAAAATAAAAGGCAATATCGGGTGATTGTAGTCAACAAAGCAATAAACAGTCTCTGCTATGGTCACCGGCAGATCTGAAAGCCAAAGGGAAGTCCGAACCCACGCTCTTCTGGGTTCTGCTGCCACAGACACACATTCTCTTCTCTCAGAGCCCCTCAGCAGGCAAGGCCCAGGCTGCTTCCCGCCCACCTCCACGGCTGCACCTCACAGCTCGGCGCACACTGCATTTCACGGTCCCTAGCCGCAGAATACCTACTCGAGATCCAGCGCACCGGGTGGAAGGGGTCGAGGCCGCTGAGGGCGATGAAGGCAGCGGTACAGACGGGAAGCAGCACCACGGACCAGGCGACGGCAGCCGCCACTCTCCAGCCTAGCACCTGAGGGGAGCAGAGCGTAAGCGGCCACGGAGAAGGCAGGAGGACAGACGAGAGAAGGACGGGGACCGCCATCGCCCCTCCTCAGGCTCCGCACTCACCTGGCGGAGCAAAGTCCGCTGCCGGCCCGCTCCCGCCTCCATAGCCGCGGCCCACCCGCCGGCCCGCAGCACCGTTCAAAGTCTCCGCCGTTCAGCGGCCACCCCTGAGGCCCTCACGCCAGTTCCGCCGCACGCGGGGCGGACTGCCGGCCAGCAGCCAATGGGAGGCGCGAAACCCGCTTGCCCCGTCCCCCAGCGGAAGCAGCGTCACCGTCCCGGCCGCGGCCGTTCCGTGGGTGCCGTGAGCCGCGGGACTGGCTAACGAGCGGCGACGTTACACAGCCCCAGGGACTGGTGGCTGAGGATAGAGGGCGTAGCCTGAGCTGCGAAAGCAGCGAGGACAGCGTGAAACGGTCTCAGGGTGGCATTTGCTGCTGGAAGCGCTCGCTGCTTGCACCGGTCTGCCTTGAGGTGGTTCAACAGTACCGCGGCGAAATCTTAGAATCATAGAATCAAACAGGTTGGAAGACACCTCCAAGAGGGAGCTGGGATTGTTTAGCCTGGAGAAGAGGAGGCTCAGGGGAGACCTTCTTGCTGCCTACAACTACCTGAAGGGTGGTTGTAGCCAGGAGGAGGTTGCTTTCTTCTCTCAGGCAAGCAGCACCAGAACAAGAGGACACAGTCTCAAGCTGCGCTAGGGGAAGTTTAGGCTGGAGGTGAGGAGAAAGTTCTTGCCTGAGAGAGTCATTGACTGCTGGAATGGGCTGCCCAGGGAGGTGGTGGAGTCACCGTCTCTGGCAGTGTTCAAGGCAGGCTTGGACGTGGCACTTGGTGCCATGGTCTGGTCTTGAGGTCTGTGGTAATGGGTTGGACTTGATGATCTTTGAGGTCTCTTCCAACCTTGGTGATACTGTGTGATCATCCAGTCCAACCTATCACCCCACCCTGTCCATTCAACCAGACCATGGCACTAAGTGCCCCATCCAGGCTTTTCTTGAACACCTCCAGGGATGGCAACTCCACCACCTCCCTGGGGAGCCCATTCCAATGCCAATCACTCCCTCTGGAAGAACTTCCTCCTAACATCCAGCTTATACCTCCCCTGACACAACTTGAGCCTGCGTCCTCTTCTGTTGCTGGTTGCCTGGAAGAAGAGACCAACCCCACCGGGCTACAACCTCCCTTCAGGTAG
>VWZE01018328.1:298098-310713 GCA_013396675.1 Eubucco bourcierii
CTCTCCTCACAGGGCTGTGCTCCAGGCCCCTCACCAGCTTCATCGCCCTTCTCTGGACATGTTCCAGTACAGTAAAATCTCTCTTGAATTGAAGGGCCCAGAACTGGACACAGGACTCAAGGTGTGGCCTGACCACTGCTGAGCACAGGGGCAGAATAGCCTCTCTTGTCCTGCTGGCCACACTGTTCTTGATCCAGGCCAGGATGCCATTGGCTCTCCTCAACCCCTGGGCACACTGCTGGCTCATCTTCAGCTACTATCTACCAGCACCCCCAGGTCCCTCTGCCTGGCTGCTCTCCAGCCACTCTGTCCCCAGCCTGTAGCACTGCTTAGGGTTGTTTTGGCCAAAGTGTAGAACCCTGCACTTAGCCTTGTTAAATCTCATCCCACTGGCCTCTGCCCACCCATTCAGCTTATCCAGGTTCCTCTGCAGAGCACTCCTACCCTCCAACAGATCCACACCTGCTCCTAACTTGGTATCATCTACAAACTTACTGATGATGGTCTCAAGCCTGTGGTCCAGACCATCAGTGAAGATACTGAACAGGACTGGGCCCAGCACTGATATTCTCTCACCTCTGCCCCACCTTCATGCCTCTTACCAAAGCCTCCCGCTAGCTTTGGAGGAAGAGCGAGAGATGGCTCATGTGCAAAATGCAAATCTCAAACTGCCTTCAGAACACTTTATTCAGAGGCAAAATAGTGTAGTGAGCATGGTAACATTTAAATAACTACTGTGAAGGGATTAGGATCAACTGTTCACTCTCCTTACAGAACCAGTCAGTGTCCAGTGAGCATGGCGATGTATGTCCATGGGCATCGCTGTCCTTTCTGCCACAAAAAACATCTCCTGTCCTTGCACTTCCCACAGTCTTCAGTGAAAAAACAATCCAGAACAGCATTACTGTACAGATGGAGAAATGGGGACTGTGATCTGAAAGAGACGTATTAACTCCCATGAGTGTTACAGCTCCTCATCAGCATCAGAGGACACAATAATGCATATATTTCTACCTAAACACACAGAATTCATTACTGTCATATTGGATCTTAATAGGCACCTGGGATAAGAGACTGATTTTCCAGGAGGAAAGCCTCTAAAATTGATCTGCATGATTAGATTGTGTCACAGGTAGTAATTTTCTATGATCGCTTTTGCTACGTACATTTGGCTATTATGTTTTAGGGTGTTTTAAATCTAATACAGCTTCTGGTTAGTAAATACTCTTGTGATTTTCACATATAGGCTTGTGGCTGGTGTACTTTTAGATCAGATATTAGGAAGAAGCTCTTCAGTAGGAGGGTGGTGAGACTCTGGAATAGGTTGCCCAGAGAGAGAGGCTGTGGATGCCTCTTCCCTGGAGGTGTTCAAGGCCAGGTTGGATGAGACCTTGAGCAGCTAAGTCTAGTTGAGAGGTGTCCCTTACAAGGACAGGGAGGTTGGAGTAGATGATCATAGAAGATGATCTCATCCTGGAGAAGAGAAGGCTTTGAGGGGACCTGATAGTAGCCTTCCACTATCTGAAGGGGGCCTACAGGAAGGCTGGGGANTTCAAGGCCAGGTTGGATGAGGCCTTGAGTGAGCTGTACTAGTGGGTGGTGTCCCTGCCTATGGCAAGGGGTTGGAACTGGATGATCCTTGACGTCCTTTCCAACCTTACCATTCTATGATTCTATGATCTCTGGGGTCTTTTCCAACCTGAGCTATTCTAGGACTCTACCTTCAGTGCCCTGGCCTCTGCATGTCTATTAGCCTTTTCTTAGATCTGCTCCCTGTTTTCTCTGTCCAGCACAATTCACATGTCATCTGCTGCTGGCAGCATTCCCAGCTACCAGGAAACAAATCCTCAAACCATCCCACACAAGGAATGTGGTTAGTGCATAGGAATGGTGCAGGCTCTGAGTCAGCCCTACACAGATGTTCCCATACATGGAGCTGCTGCTGTGAACCACATTGTAACAAATATCATGGGGGAAAAAAATCCAATTTATTTTTAATACTAAAAGGAAAGGAAAATAGGAGTACAATAGTTCATTGTTAAAGTTTTATGTGTGCAGTACAAATTCTAACACTCTTGGGCTTTTGTAAGAAATTGAGGAGGGAATAAAAAAAAAGCATATTGGAAATGACCTATGGGACTGAGTAGATTATTTAAATGTGTATTTCATCACCAAGAGTAAACCTCAAAGAAAAGAGCAAAACAACATCTTGGTTCCTCAATCTTTTATGGGTTTATGGCTACACTTAAAAGTTACAACTATAAAAAGAAGGTAATAAATGAGATTTTTATACAAGCACCGTGTGGCAAAATTGGTCTGTTAAATCCTGTTCCACTCAACCACAGTAATGGGGGCAGGCTTACAGAGCTCTGTGGTATTTACAGAGGAGACATCAGCTTGAGTTCTTACCTTATTTTACTGACTCTTTGTTATTACTGTTCCATTTTGAGCAGGGATAATAGGTGCAGGGACCTCCACTTCAGGAGCATCAAAAAAGTAGGCCTAGATTATTACAGAGGAGAAAAAGCTTGTTTAGAGTGAAACAAACAGTCCTGCCTCATCCTAGCTCTTTCCTTCCATGCCCACTGTTCACAACATACAAGCACAGTGGTGAAACTGCAAATTTGGATCTTTTCTGTTTTTATCAGATTAGAAATGATGCTCTCTAAGTGTGCTTTAAATGTAACAGCAGCTAGGGCCTTTGAGAAAGACCCATGCTGGAAGAGGCTGGACTGCAGGTATGTATTTGACTAACAGCTGTTTCCACTGATGAAACTCCTGACCATTTCCAGCAACAGAAGCCCCACTGAAGTCACCTGCACATCTGCTAACACAAGAGCTGTGCTTTGCTTCCATCCCCCTGCATGCTAAGCTATGGGAAACCAAATCTATCTTCTACCTACTCTCAAAGCTGGGGAAGACCAGAACTGAAGCCTGGAAGACATCACTACCTACTGCAAACAAACACAACTTAAATACTCCTCATTTTCTATTTCTGTAGCATTGAAGTCTTCTGTTTTCCTAATGCTGAGATTTTACTAAGTTCCAGTAGGTTTAAATTTCCAGAATGCTGAGGCAGGGGGTTGGAACTAGATGATCCTTGAGGTCCCTTCCAACCTTACCATTCCTTGATTCTATGACTTAACCAAGTTCTAGCAGGTTTACATTTTCATACACAAAACTCATTATCACCCACTATATATGGGACCTTCAGACATTTTCAAATGAATTCAGCATAGCACTAATTGGCATAAGCTGTGAGTGGATACAATAAACACCTTGCTGATCCTGTGATGAAGTCCAGATGAATTCAAGACTGCTCTGTGAGTGATTTTGTGCTGTTTATTACTGTGTTGCCAGCACTGTTAAAAGTCAGACTGGCATCATTTTTTCCTGTGTTTGAAGTACTTTGAAGGTTTTCCAGTATGATTTCTAACAGGTCAGAGAAAAGGCAAGGAGGTGTCCTACCAAGCAGCCCACAGACAGCAGGGCATGCAGCAGAACAATGGTCCCCACAGTGACCAGCGCAACTCTCCGGTTGTCATCTCGGACAGCAGGCCAAAAGGTCATCACCAAAACGGAGCCCGAGAGGCAAAGGGAGAATATCATCAGCACCCAGCGCACCACTTCTTGTGGAATGATCCACAGAATCTGTGAAAGGGAGGAAAACCAGCCTTAAAGAGACTGACAAACAGCAATTCCTTGATTTCACACATTTGTTTCCTGGTTCCAAGGCAATCTGTGCACTGATTAACTCCTTGCCTTATCTGTCTGTTGTAAGAGGAAAGAATAACAGCAGTAGCAGAGGTGACAAGAGCATGCCCCCTCAGCTACAGTACTCCCTCCAACACCTCCTCCTCATCAGAGTGACCCTGAATGATCCCTGCCAGGGAAGCCTGTCCTTTACAACACACAAGTCAAGTAAAAGAAACAAATGATTTGCCCAGTCCAAACTTTTGACTAATATCAACAAGAAGCAGCCAATTTTCTAAGCCAGCAGCTTTACCCAGGGCATGCATTCAGGCTGCAGTCTCTAGGCCACACCTACCGCTGTGGGAATGTAGATGAAGAGGGAGTAGCCATACACACACACGATTTCCAGGAACGAGTAGGAGACAATGTTCATTACTTTGCTGTTCCTCCACATCAGGAATCCCCAGAGAGCAAGGGGGACAAGCCAAGCGTACGCGTAAATTGTTGTGGCTGCTATGGACACTATGGAAATGGGACAAAAGGTTTAATGTTCAACTTGGAATACCAGCCAGAATCAAACACGTAGAAGCACTTAGCCACTACTTTGCCAGAACTCCAAGCTAGTTTTAAAAGTAAAGATTCCAGAAAGTACCCTTGTGATATTTTTCAATTCATTTCTTCTACCTGTGTACAAATGCTCTTGGTTTCAATGTGAGAGGAAGAGCCACAAAGAAAAATTTAGTTAAAAATACAAATTTGGCTTTAGTAGCTACTGAAAAATAAGAACAAAATGCAGATTTGCTGAAAAAAAACTGCAAGGGAGCACAGGCATGAGTGTCACATCTGAAATTAATCAAGTGACAGGATTCCTAAGTGGCAGTGTTCCTCTGAGTAGGCTGTGGGAGACAGAGAGAAGCCTCTGCAAAGACAGCAGGCTCCCTCATACTACAGGACAGGTAGAGATGACTGGCTCCTCACTCTGGGCACTCTGCAGGATAGATCAACTGAGCATCTTTTGCTTACTTTTTTGTTTGCAAGAAGGCAACACTTGGGCCACAACAACCCCAAGCAACACCACAGGCTTGGGGCAGAGTGGCTGGAAAGCTGCCTAGCAGAAAGGGACCTAGGGGTTGTAATTGACAAGCAACTGAATATGAGCCAGATGCATGCCCAGGTGGCAAAGAAAGCAAAAGGCATCCTGGCTTGGATTACAAATGCTGTGGTCAGCAGGAGCAGAGAGGTGATTGTCCCCTTGGACTCTGCTCTGGTGAGGCTACACCTTGAGTATTGTGTTCAGTTTTGGGCCCTTCACTACAAGAGGGATGTGGAGGTGCTGGAGCCAGTGCAGAGGAGGGCAATGAAGCTGGGGAAGGGCCTGGAGAATAAATCTGATGAGGAGGGACTGAGGGAGCTGGGGATGGTTAGTGTGAAACAGAGGAGGCTGAGGGCAGACCTCATGGCTGTTTACAGCTATCTGAAAGGAGGTTGTGGAGAGGTAGGTGCTGGTCTCTTCTCACAGGTAATTAGTGATAGAACAAGAGGGAATGGTCTCAAGCTGCCACTGGGTAGGCTTAGAGTGAACATTAGGAACATTTTTTTCCCAGCAAGAGTGGTCAGGCATTGGAATGTGCTGCCCAGGGAGGTGGTGGAGTCACCAACCCTGGATGTGTTTAAAGGTTGTCCAGATGGGATGCTTGGGGATATGGTTTAGGGTGAACCTTGTGATGCTTGGGGACATAGTGTAGGGTTCTTGGTTGGACTTGGTGATCCTGAGGGGCTTTTCAACTTGAATGTTTCTGTGATTCTGTGACAACTTAGAAACCTTAGTGGGTGTTCAGAGTAATACTTCAATTGAATCTCTTTCCGTGTGGGGCCTGCAGGCTCCTAGCAGGCCATGGATCTAAAAAGACACCTACAAAAGCACCAGTGGCCACTGCTTGGCTTTCGCTCTCTGCCCAAGGGGGCATTCACTAAGGCTAGAGAAATAACTGCTCCAATTACACCTGCTTGCTCTACTAAAACCCTGTAACTACTTTATGCTCTGGAGGGGCAGAGCTCTGCCAGTTACAGCCCACTCTGAAGACTCATTTCACATCTCTAAAAGGTTAGAGAGAGCAAGCCCTCAAAAGACTCTGCAAAATCTGAGCCATGACCTGGTTTTACATTATGTCATTAGCTCACTGAGGAAAAAAAACACCAAACCAAAAAGCTCCACACACTCACACATACAAACTCAGGACTGCACTGACTACTTACAAACCTTTTCTGAACTCAGGCACATAGTGGTATGTTGGTTTGCCCAAGTGGATGAAGAAATTTGAAAGATTGCCACTAACAGCAATGGTAAAGACAAGTGTGGCACATATCCAAAAGGGACCTGAAAAAGAAACAAACAAGTTCATTCTAACTCCTCTGCCCTCTTGAGTTTGTTAATTTTTTTTTTTTTTTTTTTTTTTAAGGCTAGGAAGTAAAAAAGAAATACAAACTTGAAGCTTTTAGCACAGAAGAGAACTTCTAACACCTTATACATACCATAAAGGTCAGGATTGCTGCGGATATACAGTCTTACAAAATTCTTCCCTGGCACTGGGAAAACAGAGCCTTTGATTCTGTCCAGGACCTGTGAAAACAAACAGATTTGTCTGAGTGGAAGTGTAAAAAGGAAAAATAAATTAAAAACAAAACAAAACAAAACAAACTGTGTCTGGCTAAGGCAGAGCTCAGACAACAGCTCTCCTCTGAAGTGCTAACCTGGTATGTGTCCACATCAAAGAACGTCTGGTAGTAGTCGAATGTCCAGAAAGGGGCACTTTTCTTCTGCCCTGCAAGCAACTGCACAGTGGGAAAAGTAACATGGAAAATGTTACAAGCATGCAATATTTGCATTATTAGTTCATTTACACAAGAGTTAAGCAGTTTCTCTACCTGGAGAAGAAATAAACCTAACTGTGTGGTGCCTACTACACATTTTTTAATATAGAATCATAGAATGGTAAGGTTGGAAGGGACCTCAAGGATCATCTAGTTCCAACCCCCTGCCATAGGCAGGGACACCTCCCACTAGTACAGCTCACTCAAGGCCTCCTCCAACCTGGCCTTGAACACCTCCAGGGAGGGAGCAGCCACAACCTCCCTGGGCAACCTGTTACAGTGCCTCACCACCCTCACTGTAAAGAACTTCCTCCTAACATCTAGTCTAAATCTCCCCTCTGCCAGTTCAAACCCATTGCCCCTTGTCCTGGCATTGCAAGACCTTGTCAATAGTCCCTCCCCAGCCCTCCTGTAGCCCACTTCAGATCCTGGAAGGCCACTCCAAGGTCTCCTGGAAGCCTTCTATTCTGCAGGCTGCAGAGCCCCAACTCTCTCAGCCTGTCCTCATAGGAGAGCTGCTCCAGCCCTCTGAGCATCCTCATGGCCCTCCTCTGGACCCACTCCAACACTTCCATGTCCTTCATATTTTCCTTTTCCCTGTATCATATGTTAGCAACAGCTCATCTCTTATCTCAAGCTGAATATTGGTTTAAAGTTCTAAAGAGCAGCCTGACACCACCTTCCATCACATCACTGACGGTTGCATTCACTGAGCCATTCAGACAAGCTCTGGCCCTTCCAAAGTTTCCTGGTCTCCTGCCAGAGTCACCAACCCCACAGCAGAACCAAGCACAACGCTGAGTTCTCAGCTGCTGCGGCACTTATCTCTAGGCATGTTTGCTTAGCTTAAATCACCACCACTTCAGTACAATTTCCTAGGCTGCAAACCACAACAGCTGAAGAGCCAACAAACAATTGCTTCTGCCAGCTCTGCTAATGAGACAGTAACCTGTGACAGAGAAGCAGCAGAGTTTGAAGTCATAGAATCAAGCAGGTTGGAAGAGACCTCCAAGATCATCCAGTCCAACCTAGCACCCAGCCCTGTCCAATCAACTAGACCATGGCACTAAGTGCCTCATCCAGTCTTTACTTGAACACCTCCAGGGATGGGGGCTCCACCACCTCCCTGGGGAGCCCATTCCAATGCCACTCTCTGGCAAGAACTTCCTCCTAATATCCAGCCTATACCTCCCCTGACACAACTTGAGGCTTTGTCCCCTCATTCTGTTCCTGGTTGCTTGGGAGAAGAGCCCAACCCCACCTGGCTACAACCTCCCTTCAGGTAGTTGTAGACAGCAATGAGGTCACCCCTGAGCCTCCTCTTCTCCACGCTGCATACCCCCAGCTCCCTCAGCCTCTCCTCACAGGGCTGTGCTCCAGGTCCCTCACCAGCTTCATTACCCTTCTCTGGACACGTTCCAGTACCTCAACATCTCTCTTGAATTGAGGGGCCCAGAACTGGACTCAAGGTGTGGCCTGACCAGTGCTGAGCACAGGGGCAGAATAACCTCCCTTGTCCTGCTGGTCACACTGCTCTTGATCCAGGCCAGGATGCCATTGGCTACACTGGCCACCTGAGCACACTGCTGGCTCATCCTCAGGTCTTCCTCTGCCTGCCTGCTCTCCAGCCACTCTGTCCCCAGCCTGTAGCACTACTTGGGGTTGTCATGGCCAAAGTATAGAACCCTGCACTTAGCCTTGTTAAATCTCATCCCATTGGCCTCTGCCCACCCATCCAGCCTGCCCAGGTCCCTCTGCAGAGCACGCCTACCCTCCAATAGATCCACACCTGCTCCTAACTTGGTGTCATCTGCAAACTTACTGATGATGGACTCAAGCCTCTGGTCATCAGTAAAGATACTGAACAGGACTGGGCCCAGCATTGATCCCTAGGGGACACCAGTAGTGTTTGGCTGCCAACTGAATGTGGCACCATTCACCACTCTCTGGGCCCAGCCCTCCAGCCAGCTCTTGACCCATTTCAGAGTGAATCTGTCCAAGCCAAGAGCTGCCGTCTTGTGTCTCCCTGGTGTCCTGTAGAAATATTTCAGTGCTGTCAGCACCATCTGTACGCATGCTGATGGAGGCAGTGTGGCTAGCACCTTACCTCTGTTTTATCGGAGTCATTGGTCCCCAGTAATTCATCATCCTCTTCTCTCCCTGGCTCCTGCAGGTGGCTGTGCTGATTCTTGGGGATTTCAACAGGTTCATCAATGCTTATTGTGGTAGCATCAGGATTTGCTGCAAGCAAATTAGCTGCATCGTCAAATTCTGCAAATAAGTACATTGCAAGATAGGCTATGATCCAGCTACCAACAGTTTTGTTCTCATGCCTCAAAAAACATTAAGACCCCTGCACTGCACAAGAAAAAGTGACTCACTAGCTAAGGCATGTCAAATATGATCCAGTTTGTGAAACTCCAGGAGCCATAGCTGAAGCTTTTTTCATCAAGTGTGAAGCTTTATTTCCTGCTCATCTGCAAACGTTTACACCAGTGCTACTGAATCTGCCTTTCCTGCCTGTGATCAGTCTCAATCTGAGGACCAGCAGGTCTCAGCATGGGCAGGAGGATGCTGCATCTCAGAAAAAGGGTACGTAGAAATGGGTAGTTCTAATTTACTCCAGGAATTAGTGTATTCAAACCCGAATTTACGTATTGAAAGTAAACGAAGTCTGAAACCACAGCACATTCCCAGGTACACTCTGCCTGCTTTCAGCTTTCTCTCACCCACCGCACAGGATTTCAGTCAGCACTGGTTATATTTTTAAGTTCACCAACGGGAAATTTTCATCTCAGGAAAGAGAGGATATTCCTTAGACTACCTGCAGAACTTCAAGGAAGCAGCTACTTGGAAAAAGCCCAGAAATACTTGCAAGGCTCCACGCACCTGACGGTTCCGTCAGCTGGGCCCCAAACCCCAGGGCTACCCCAGCGATACCCGCCTTTACCTTGAAATTTCATGTCATCCGCAGCCGCCATTCATCCGCTTGGTCGAGGGACAGGTCCCCAAGGCCCCGACCCTCCTGAAAGAGCAGCACGGCTGAACCCACAGACCCCGCGCCGATCGCTTCCCCTTCCTCTTGGACCAGCCCCGCTGCCGCTGACCCCGCCCGCCCGCCTCAGCCACCTCACGTCTCTCGGGCCGCCCCTTCGCCCCGCCAGCGGTGCAGCTCCGCGCTCCGGTGCCGGACCAAGGAAGACCCGCACCTCCGAGCCGCGCAGCACAACCGCTCCCGGCAGCGGCCGTTCCGCTCCCTTAAAGGGGCAGCAGGCGCCGCGCAGCGACAGCCAATCAGCGGCTCCGCTGCCCCTCTCTTCCCCCCAGCGGCTCCCAGGACACGTACCGGCCACGCGCCGCACGCCGGCCAATCAGCGACCAGGCAGTGCGTCCTCTTCCGCCGCTGCCCCGCCCCCTTAAAAGGCCTGCGGCGGCTCGCACGGAGACACGGGACCTGCGCGCCCGCCGTCACCCGAACGGAGCGATGGCTTTGGCCGTTATAAGCGTGACATACACATGGAGCCGGTGACGTGGCTGGGTCCCAAGTCTTGTGAGGAAACGGCCTCAAGCCGTGCCGGCAGAGGTTTGGCTTGGATATTAGGAGAAATTTCTTCCTCAGAATGGCTGTCAAAGCCCTCAAACGAGGCTGCCCAGGGAGGTCACCATCCCTGGAGAGATTTAACAGATGTGTAGAGGTGATGCTGAGGAACATGGTTTAGAGGACAGGGTGGTGCTAGGTTAACGGCTGGACTTGATTCTGATTCTACATGTATCAAACCAAGGCCTCGGGCATCAGCACTGATGGTCCTGTGCAAAAACATCCAAGCTCCGAGCCCTGCATGCGCAGGGTCTAAACGTGTGACTGACTGCTGGCAGCCACACACCCTTGGTACTGCTGGTGGGATTCTTACTTCTAGAATCACAGAGTCATTTTGATTGGAAAAGACCTTCAACATCATAAAGTCTTACTGCTAACTCAGCACTACCAGGTAACCACTAAACTGTGTCACTCAGCACCACATCTACATTCCAAGGATGATAACTCCATCAGTTCCCTGGGCAGCCTGTTTCAGGGCTTAATGACCCTCTTGGTGAAGAAATTTTTTCCTAATATCTAACCTAAATCCTTCCTGGCATAACTTGAGGTCACTTGCTCTCATCTCATCAGCCATTACTTGGAGAAGAGTCCAACATTCACCTCACTCCTCCTACCTCCTTTCAGGGTGTTGTAAAGAGTTTAGTCTGCAGTTCAGACAAAGCATCCTGATTCACCTCCTCTCATTAGTAAAATACATATTTGTGAATAAACCTTATCACTCTGCAATTAGCACTAAAAATCTGTCCATGGGCCTTTGGGGCAGATGGAGCTGGTGAGGCTAACAGGCTCCTCCTTGCTCACACAGAAAGGTGAGGGCATGCAAGGCAAGGCAAAAATTCAACCAAACACGTGATAATTTTTCCTCCTCCCCCAGCCCTCTACCTTTGCCCCTGGTGCTGTGCTGCATTCCCACCAGAAGCAGCCAGACCTCCTCCACCACCATGTCTGGCATCAGGGTACTCCTACAAAAACTCCTCATTCTTCTGCAGGTTACTGCGAGCGTTGTTGTGGGAAAAACCCTTCTGATACTGTTCCCCAACGCCATGAAAAGATACATCCTAAAACAGGGTGAGAAGAGCAGAATGAATCAGAACCCAAAATTCAGCTACGAAAACTGGGGTCCAACCTTTTTCAGCTTCAAATATTTGCTCTTTGTGCTGAAGGTGAAGTGGAAGAGGCTGGAGGATGAAGCCTTTGAAGGAAATCCTGCTCCCAACACGCCAGTGGTGACTTTAAGGGGAGAAGTTTGCCACCTCTTAGATTTCATGCACGGTGAGTACATCAGCTGCATGGATGGGTTTGGTTTGCTGAGATGTGAAGTGAGAAAGGGCTGCTGAGGGAATAGGGACAAGCAGCTGGTAGGAGAGGGCATGACATGGCAGAGCAGACTCACAGCCAGCCTCATTTGATGGGAAAGACACAGCACATTCTGGCCTCCCCTTGATTTTCAGAAGCAACCTGTGTTTATCATCCTGGCTACAGTATCTCTTCACATTAATAAACCTGAGAACCTCTTGCAAAAGCTGGCTCTATGTGATGGTTTGGGAGTTCCCTGCCCCCCACACTTTGTAAAATGACCCAGACTAGAACTCAGCCAGCTGGAAGTTAAGGACTGAAGCTCTATTTACAGCTCAGCACAATGTACAAGCAGAGATATACACAATAGACAGGAATAGTTACAGACATAGACAAGTTAAAGGGAATACAGAAACACAACTCCCCTCCCAGAAATCAGAGACTCCAGGAGGGGCTTCCAAACATCCTTCCACCTTCTCCCTACCCCTGTACCTTACTCCAAGGTTTGCCTTACACGCGAGGTGGGTTTGGAGGATGGGCCAGAGGGGGTTAGAAGAAAAGTGGTTAGTGAAGATTAATTGGCAAAGAGGAGCCAGAAGCTAGACCGGCCGAGACGCTGTGCCCCCAGACAGACTGAGACTGACTTAGCTATGTTTTTGGTTTTTTCCCCAAACAACTCAGCAAGCCTATGAGTGAAGTAGACATCACCACGTTTTCCTTTCACAGCCTATAGTGTAGTTTTCTCTATTAAAATATTCCAATTAGCCTCAAACCAGCACACTCTGCCTGGAAATATCTCTTCACTGAAAGCCAAGGTGATTTTAGGGAGACAAGACCCAGAATCAAAGCCATGTGCAGTGATTTAGAAATGCAGGCTGTCACTCACTCCCTGTGTGTACAGAACATCCCCCACTAGCTCCCTTCACCAGCCTAAAGCCTAGGAAGCACACAGTGGTTTCTCCAGATTCAAAGTGACTAGAAATTATAGAATCATAGAATAGTAAGGTTGGAAGGGACCTCAAGGATCATCCAGTTCCAACCCCTGCCACAGGCAGGGACACCTCCCACTAGTACAGCTCACTCAAGGCCTCCTCCAACCTGGCCTTGAACACCTCCAGGGAGGGAGCAGCCACAACCTCCCTGGGCAACCTGTGCCA
>VWZE01018331.1:7250-24166 GCA_013396675.1 Eubucco bourcierii
CAGTGGTTTGGCAACTTCATCTGCCAGTTCCCTCAGGACCCGTGGGTGGATCTCATCAGGCCCCATGGACTTGTGCACATTCAGGTTTCTTAGGAGCTCATAGACATCATCTTCTACTATAGTAGGCAGATTTGCCTGCTCCCAGTCCTCACTTTTACCCTCTGGGCACCTCCCTGGGCAGCCCATTCCAATGCCAATCACTCTCTCTGGCAAGAACTTCCTCCTAACATCCAGCCTGAACCTGCCCTGGCACAGCTTGAGGCTGTGTCCTCTTCTTCTGTCCCTGGGTGACTTGCAGCAGAGCCCAACCCCAGCTGACTACAACCTCCCTTCAGGTAGCTGCAGAGAGCAATGAGCTCTGCCCTGAGCCTCCTCTTCTGCAGGCTGCACACCCCCAGCTCCCTCAGCCTCTCCTCACAGGGCTGTGCTCCAGACCCCTCACCAGTTTACCTCCCACATCCAATTAGTTCAGCCCTTTCTAAATTCCAGCTCACCAATTTTTCATCCTTTTGGACATACTTGTCCCATTTTCCTTTTTTCCTTTATTCCTATATACTATTTAATATTTTTTGCTTAAAGACACAATTTCCATTGGGGCCTTAATCCTGAATCCCTAATGTAGAAGTTTAAACGATAAAAAAAGGTTATTTTAATCAGAATGTACATAATCTAATATTTAATTCCCCTGCTATACTCATGCAAATGTTACACAGAGCTTAATATCGACCAGGATTGTGCTCTGAAAGGATCTCCAATAGTTCAAAATCTTTTACTGACACACAATAGATTAACACAGAAAGTAAACTCTGAAGAAACCTTCAGTAGAAAATGTATAATTTTTAAAATAATAATTCTCTTTTTTTTAAAATCAGTAAGTGGAATTACTCTGAGAAGTTGCATCTTCTTCAACATCCCAAGTCCATGGTTGTGAGAATCCAGGAAGCCTTTGAGAATGAAGTTTCATTGTATAGAATTCTGATATCTGAAAGGCAACTGCAGGCTGGGTGAGGAATGGCTGAGAGCAGCCCTGAGGAACAGGCCCTGGGGGTGTGGGGTGCTGAAAAGCTCCAGATGAGGCTGCAGTGTGAGTGCAGCCCAGACAGCAACTGTGTGCTGGGCTGCAGCAAGAGCAGAGTGGGCAGCAGGGCAAGGGAGGGGATTGTGCCCCTTTACTCTACTCTCCTCAACACCCCAGCTTCAGTCCTGTGTGCAGTTGTGGAGCCCCCAGCACAGGAAGGACATGGAAGTGTTGGAGCCAGTGCAGAGGAGGCCACCAAGATGCTGAGAGGGCTGCAGCAGCTGTGCTGTGAGGACAGGTTGAGAGAGTTGGGGCTCTGCAGCCTGGAGAAGGCTTCCAGGAGACCTTGGAACACAGAGGTTGGCCTGGGCCCACCTCTCCAGCCTGCCCAGGTCCCTCTGGATGGATCCCTGCCCTCTAGCAAGTGAACTGTGCCACACAGCTTGGTGCCATCTGCACACTTGCTGAGACTGCACTGATTCCTGTGTCCATGGCACTGACAAAGATGTCAAACAGCACTGGTGCCAGCACTGACCCCTGAGGGACACCACTTTGCAATGGTCTGCAGGTGGACATTGTGCCCTTGATCACCACTCTGTGTGTCACCATCCAGCCAGTTCCTTATCCAACAAGTGATCAATGATGATTCAAAAACCCCAACCAAAGGAAATAAGCAGAGCCAAAAAAAATTCCTAGAAACAATTGTGTAAATTCTTCTTTCTAATAAACTGAAACCAAGAGAGGGAAAAAAACGAAATTACAGGAAAAAAGATACTTGAATCATGACCACAAATTTAATGTTCTGGATGATTAATGTCTTGTAACTCCTTGATAACTGTTATAAAATATTTAAAGACATTAGCTACGTCTAAAAGAGTTGAAAGGCTACGCAGACTGTTTTGAAGTTTAATAGTCTCTAGTAAAAAGGCTTCCATTCACTGGTTGCTTGGGAACCAGTATCAGTATAAAAACTTTTCAGAAGAGCAAAGTAGGGTTTAGGAGGATTCTGCTGGGATTCTTAACAACAAAGAATCCACAAGGAAAATAAACTTCAGACCATCCATTTTACTCTGAGTTTAAAGTTAGGAAGGACATGGAACTGTTGGAGCAAGTCCAGAGGTGGCCACCAAGATGCTGAGAGGGCTGCAGCAGCTGTGCTGTGAGGACAGGCTGAGGGAGTTGAGGTTCTGCAGCCTGCAGAAGAGAAGACTTCCAGGAGACCTTGGAGTGGCCTTCCAGTATCTGAAGGGCACGATGGAAAGGCTGGGAAGGGACTATTGACATGGTCTTGTAACGACAGGACAAGGGAAATGGGTTTGAAGTGACAGAGGGGAGATTGAAACTGAATGTTAGGAGGAAGTTGTTTGGAGTGAGGGTCGTGAGACACTGGCACAGGTTGCCCAGGGAGGTTGTGGAGCACAGAATGGGATCTTTGATCTTTGATCACATTGGGTGCTTCTGTGCTCCACAACCTCCCTGGAGGTGTTCAAGGCCAGGTTGGATGAGGCCTTGAGTGACCTGTACTAGTGGGAGGTGTCCCTGCCTATGGCAGGGGGTTGGAACTAGATGATCCTTGAGGTCCCTTCCAACCTTACCATTCAATGATTCTATGGGTCCTAGAGACACTGTCTAGAATGCAAACTTTCCTACTCCTACCCTTATCAGTTAATTATGTCCCCAAACAATGGGCAAAGAGGCAGCAGGCATGGAGGAAAGAAACAAATATCAAACTCGTGAAATTTAGTATTAAGCAAGGCTTAGTGAGGCTTGGAGTTACACTACTGGAAACCATTTCAAAGAGACTGATTCAACTCCCCAAATACAGCCACTGAAAAGCTTAACCATCCAGCTTAAACTAATCACCTTATGTTTTCAGTTACCTGACTCAATGAATAAGTTTGTTGAATATCCCCCAGCTTTTGTAGGGGATTCCAGAGCTGACAAACTAGAAAGGGAGGGAGGTGTTGATAAGTATGGTAGATAAAACTTTATTTTAAACTGTAGCTCTCTTTGAAGTTGTTTTCCAGTAGTCCTGTCGTGGTTTTACTGCAACTGGCAACTAAGCACGAGGCAGTGATTTGCTCACTGCCTTCCCAGTGAACATCAGGAAACAGAAAAAAAGAAAAAAAGGAAAGTAAAACTTATGAGGTGATGAGAAGACGGTTAAATAGCACAGAAAACAAGATAATAATGGTAATATTAAAATAAAATAATGATAGCAGAGTCAGACTATATAGAAAACCAGTGACACATAATGCAGCTGCTCACCACTTACTACCAGGTGTCCAGCAATGGCCTCTGCACAACTTTCTGCCCATGATCATAAAAACCAACCAGGTTGAAGTCACCTCACTGATAGACTGTCCCAAAAGTCTTTGGGAAAAGGCTTTTGGGAAAAGGACTGAGAAAATCCCTTACCAAAGACTTCCTTTTGGGAAAAGAAACCACCTTGGTAGTGTAGGAAAGGTCCTTGCATGAATAAATACTGGGCTAAAAGGTAGAAAACTAAGTAGACATAAAAATACCACTCTTGCAATGGAGGGAGGCTTCATTTTCCAGTCTTTTCTACAGTTCCGTGGATGAAACAAAGAGAAAACAAAGAAGCTTCATTCTATTTGTGCACTGCAGTCTCTTTGCTTTTCATATGAGGTGTTTGATATAGAAGGTGTTGATTGCTTCTACAGAAAGTAAACAGGAAGGCAGGAATCACCATAGGATCATAGAATCATCAAATCATAGAACCATGGAATGATAGAATCATAGAACCTTAGAATCATAGAATTATAGACTCATATAGAACCATACAATCATAGAACCATAGAATTATAGACTCATAGAACCATAGAACCATAGAGTCATATAACCATAGAATTATAGACTCGTAGAACCATAGAACCATAGACTCATATAACCATAGAATTATAGACTCATAGAACCATAGAACCATAGAGTCATATAACCATAGAATCATAGAACCATAGAACCACAGAATCATACAATCATAGAGTCAAGCAGGTTGGAATAGACCTCCAAGCTCACCCAGCCCAACCTAGCACCCAGCCCCAGCCAATCAACCAGACCATGGCACTTAAGTGCCCCATCCAGGCTTGTCTTGAACACCTCCAGGGATGGTGACTCCACCACCTCCCTGGGCAGCCCATTCCAATGCCAATCACTCTCTCTGGCAAGAACTTCTTCCTGACATCCAGCCTAGACTCCTCTGGCACAACTTGAGACTGTATCACCTCGGTTTGTTGCTGGGTGCCTGGTAGAAGAACCCAACCCCAACTGGCTACAACCTGCCTTCAGGAAGGACATCATGTGTGATCTCACATCATGGGAACTATTCCTTTGGTGAGTTCAGGTCAGCTTTCCTGACTGTATCTCTTCCCAGTTTCTTGCCTCTCTCCAGCCTTCTGGCTAGCAGGCCATAAACAGCTGAAAAGTCCTTGGCTTAGTGTAAGCACTGCTCTAGGGAGCTGTATAGTGTGAAAGATAAAATAAAATAAAAACAACCAAAAAACAGAGATAGGGTTTGGGTTTTTTTCCTTTTAAAAAATAGTTTTCGGTCACATTCCATTTTGTGACACCTTCTTGACATCTGCTCACCCTAAACTGAAAGCAAAATGGTTTCAAAGTACATCCTCATGAATATCTCAGAATAGATAACCCCAGACCAAAGCAGGTTTCTATCATTATGGTTACTCTGAAATATTTGCCTTTTGGGGTTTGTTTTTATTGGTTTTCTTTTGGGGTATTGTTTTTGTTGGTTTTATTTGGGGTATTGGTTTTATTGTTTGTGTTTGGGGTATTTGGTTTATTTTTTATTTGGGGCATTGTTTTTACTGTTTTTTATTTGGGGTATTGTTTTCATTTGAGGTATTGTGTGGGTTATTTTAATTTGGGGCATTGGTTTTTATTGTTATTGTTTACTGTTATTGATATTTTTATTGTTATTGCTATGCTTCTTACTTGAATAAGCTGCAAAATATTAGCAGTTTGGGTTGTTTTGGGGTTGTTTTTTGAGGAATGAGCTCAAAGGTGATGAAATGATGGATAATAATAATGAATAATAATGATGATAATGATGATAATGATGATTATGATGATAATTGTAATGATGATAATAATGGTGCTAATGATAATTATGATGATAATGATAATGATGATGCTGGCAATAATAATGATAACAACAACAATAATAATGATAACAACAACAATAATAATGATAATAGTGATAATAATACTACTACTACTAATAACAACAACAGCAACAGCAGCAACAACAACAACAACAACAACAACAACAACAATAATAATAATAATACTAATAATAATAATACTAATAATAATAATAATAATAATAATAAAGAAGTATGCAGTTGGATCTCCTTCAGTCATGCATTTAAATAATTTCTGAAGCAAGGCATGTGGGTATATAATACATAGTGAAATATCTTCTGGAGTCTGGAAATTTTCTGGGGTTTGTGTTGATTTTTGTTAGTTTGTTGTTTGGTTTGGCTTTTAATTGATTTTCTACTTTTTTGCCTTTGATGTTGCTCAGATATTGTTACAGTTCCATCTGAATCTGAAAGGATCATAAAAGCATCTCAATTTCAGGCTAAAAGGGTGAGGGACTAAAAATGTTACAGGGAGAAAGGGAATTTCTATTCCTCTATGAGATGTGGAATTTAAATAACTTGGCCATTCATAAAAGTTCAGATAGCACTGTAAGGAGGTTTATTTTACATTCCACGTGGGATACACAAACATATAAAATAATATATAAACAATAAAACATAAATTAAATAAAACATACTACATATATTTTATATATAATACAGAATAAAGGATTGTATATATAATATAAAATAAAGTATTCAAACTATAATATAAAATAAAGGATTTTATATATACTATTAAAAAAGTTAAACACTAACATATAAATAATATAAAATATCTATTATATAATTTATATTTTATAACAATCAAACATGAATAGAACAACCTATAACATATAATACATAGCATAGGAAATAATATAAAAGTAATAAAATATAAGAAGTATAATATATGCATTATATAAAATATAAAATAATATATAGACAATAAAACAGACTGCTATATAATACATATATAATATGAAATATAAAATAATATATAGGTAATAAATCATAAATAAAATACTACATACTATATAATTTATATATAATATAAAAGAGTAGATGAACAAAAATACAAATCAAATTATATGAAATATATTTTATATATAATACAAATTAATACACAGACAATAAAACATAAATAGAACCATATATAGTACAGATATTAAATATAAAATGATATATTCTACCACTTTACTCTGCTCTTGTCAGACCCCACCTGGAGTACTGTGTGTAGTTCTGGAGCCCTCAGCACAGGAAGGACATGGAAGTGTTGGAGCGGGTCCAGAGGAGGCCACAAAGATGCTCAGAGGGCTGCAGCAGCTCTGCTGTGATGACAGGCTGAGGGAGTTGGGGCTCTGCAGCCTGGAGAAGAGAAGGATTCAAGGGGACCTGATAGTAGCCTTCCAGTATCTGAAGGGGGCCTACAGGAAGGCTGGGGAAGGATTATTTACAAGGTCCTGCAATGCCAGGACAAGGGGCAATGGGCTTAAACTGGCAGAGGGGAGATTTAGACTGGATGTTAGGAGGAAGTTCTTTACAGTGAGGGTGGTGAGACACTGGCACAGGTTGCTCAGAGAGGTTGTGGATGCTCCCTCCCTACAGGTGTTCAAGGCCAGATTGGATGAGGTCTTGAGTAACCTGTACTAGTGGGAGGTGTCCCTGCCTATGGCAGGGGGTTGGAACTGGATGATCCTTGAGGTCCCTTCCAACCTTACCATTCTATGATTCTATGATTCTATATAAGAAACAAAATATAAAGGAAACAATACTATATATATTAGATATGATATGATATGATATGATATGATATGATATGATATGATATGATATGATATGATATGATATGATATGATATGATATGATATGATGTGATATGATATGATATGATATGACGTGATATAATATGGTATAACATAACATAGTATAGCATAACACAACATAACATAACATGATGTATAAACAATGATATATGAATAATATAATACATATTTCATATAAAACATAAAGAAATATATAAATAATGAAATAGAAACAAAATAGAAATAAAAACAATAACAAAAAAATAAAAAGCCTGGAGTCCAAGAGGCTGTAAGAAAGTTCTGGAAAACCTTTCTTGTAATTCTTCATTCTGCTGGTTTCTCTTTACAGCTTCATTCCTGTTGTCTAGGACACAACAGATTGAGCACCAACAAGCATCAGGACGATGGGTTGGAGGGCAGAAGGGCTGTGCAGCAGGACCTCGACCGCCTGCACAGATGGGCAGAGTCCAAGGGGATGGAGCTCAACAAATCCAAGTGCCAGGTGCTGCACTTTGGCCACAACAACCCCATGCAGAGCTACAGGCTGGGCTGGGAGTGGCTGGAGAGCAGCCAAACAGAAAGGGATCTGGGGGTGCTGATTGACACCTGCCTGAACAGGAGCCAGCAGTGTGCCCAGGTGGCCAAGAAGGCCAATGGCATCCTGGCCTGCATCAGCAAGAGTGTGGCCAGCAGGAGCAGGGAGCTCATTCTCCCCCTGGACTCTGCACTGCTTAGGCCACACCTTGAGTGCTGTGTCCAGTTCTGGGCCCCACCATTGAAGAAGGACATTGAGGTGCTTGAGTGTGTCCAGAGAAGGGCACCGAGGCTGGGGAGAGACCTGGAGCACAGCCCTATGGAGAGAGGCTGAGGGAGCTGGGATTGGTTAGCCTGGAGAAGAGGAGGCTCAGGGGAGACCTTCTTGCTGTCTNGTTTGGATGTGGCACTTGGTGCCATGGTCTGGTCTTGAAGGCTGTGGGAATGGTTTGGACTTGATGAGCTTTGAGGTCTCTTCCAACCTTGGGGATACTGTGAGACTGTGATACTGTGTGAATGTGTTGTTCTAGTTTTGTTTTTAAATTTAAGCTTGTTTCTAAAAGGCCATAATTAAATAAAGTCAACAGATTTTTTTTAAAAATAGTTTAACATATTTATGAACTTTTCTACACATGGAGTTTTTAATACTTTAATACATTAATTAATTTTTCTACGTGCACTTTTTTATGCTCTAACATATTTATGAACTTTTCTACATATGCATTTTTTCTACTTTACCATATTAATGAACTTTTCTCCACACACTTTTTAATAAACTTTAACATATTTATCAATTTTACTACATACACATTTTTCTGTGCTTTAAAATATTTTTGAACTTTTCTACTTTTTTTTTTAAACTTTAATATATTTAAGAATTTTTCTACATACAGATTTATTTTTTATACTTTAACATATTTATTCATCTTTCTCCATGTGGATTTTTTTTTCTACTTTAACATACTTAATGATTTTTTCTGCATGCACATATTTTTCACTTTAACATATTTATACATTTTTCTACATACACGTTTTTATGCTTGAACATTTATGATTTTTTCTATGTGCACTTTTTTCTACTTTAACATATTTATGAACTTTTCTACATATGGAATTTTTTTTTCCCTACTTTAAGGTATTTATTAATTTTTCTACATACACTTTTTTATCTACTTTAACATATTTATGAAGTTTTCTGCATACAGTTCTTTATACTTTAATATATTTATGAACATTTCTGCATACCTTTTTTATACTTTAATATATTTTGCATTTTTCTACATATGGAATTTGTTTATACTTTAACATGTTTATACACTTTTTTACATATGGAATTTGTTTTCTACTTTAACATATTCATGGATTTTTCTACAAGCACATTTTTGTACTTTAACATATTTATTAACTTTTCTACATACATTTTTTTTTACTTTAACATATTTATGATTTTTCTACATACACTTTTTTTGTACTTTAAAATATATATGAACTTTTCTACATATGGATTTTTTTTTTTAATACTTTAACATAGTCATGATTTTTTTTCTGTATACACTTCTTTATTATACTTCCAGTATCTGAAGTGGGCTACATTATGGCTGGGGAGGGACTATTGACAAGGGCTTGCAATGCCAGAACAAGGGGCAATGGGTTTAAACTGGCAGAGGGGAGATTGAAACTGGATGTTAGGAGGAAGTTGTTTGGAGTGAGGGTGGTGAGACACTGGCACAGGTTGCCCAGGGAAGTTGTGGCTGCTCCCTGCCTGGAGGTGTTCAAGGCCAGGTTGGATGAGGCCTTGAGTGACCTGTACTAGTGGGAGGTGTCCCTGCCTATGGCAGGGGATTGGAACTGGATGATCTTTGAGGTCCCTTCCAGCCCTACCATTCTATGATTCTGTGATTTATGAATTTTTCTACATATGGATTTTTTTTTTATAAGATTATTCTCTTTATTTTTGACCACTAAGATGGAAAATGTCCTATTACTGAGATAATACATAAACAAACAGTAAACCAGGTAAATTCTTTGCTCAATAAGGCTCATTATAATTTCCCAACCTCTTATAGCCCCAGGTTCATTAGGAAAGTCGTGAATTTGAGTCTTTTAAGAGAGTTTTATTGGTACAAAGTATTTATTTCAAGCACTGGTATCTGCCATAATCATTCTGCTGTGGTTCAGCAGTATTGAAAATGAATGCCTATCACAAGATTTACTTTGAACTTTCAGATCAGCAGTACTTGAGCAGGATGTGCTGCTGCCTTCTGAATTTCAGGACACTTTAGGCATCCTCATTGCACACTGTAAAGCACAAACCTTTGACTCTAGCATGGGTAGTGGTAGCAAGCTTGAAAATCAATTACCTTTAACTACTGTACAA
This sequence comes from Eubucco bourcierii, assembly GCA_013396675.1. Lineage (NCBI taxonomy): Eukaryota > Metazoa > Chordata > Aves > Piciformes > Ramphastidae > Eubucco > Eubucco bourcierii. The sequence goes on from VWZE01018331.1 coordinate 17,145, forward strand.
GGAAATCCCTTTGATTTCTCATCAAAAGCACCTTGGCTATGCAGTCTTTAACTGTAATTTAAATGATATGCAAATCTTGTTAAAGGCACCAAAATTAAACTATTGCTTCTACCTCTATGTGTAGCTGGCTTGCTGAACTGGTTGTCTATCACCAGGACACTCCAGATTTCACATCTCACATCAGGGCTGCCTCTTGAGCTGAATACAGCTTAAACAGGTCAGGTTGGGTGGTTTAGGAACTGCACTCACATTCGTGGTTCGTTGGAGAATTGTCGTAGAAGGGTTTAGACTGGAAGGGACCTCAAAGATCATCCAATTCTAAGCCCTCACCATAGGCAGGGACACCTCCTGCTAGAACAGGTCGTTCAAGGACACATCCAGCCTGGTTCTGAACACCTCCAGGTAGGTTGTGGAGCACAGAATCACACAATACAATCTTCGATCACATTGGGTGATTCTGTGCTCCACAACCTCCCTGGGCAACCTGTGCCAGTGTCTCACCACCCTCACTCCAAAGAACCTCTTCCTTGAATCCAGTTTCAATCTCCCCTCTGCCAGTTCAAACCCATTCCTCCCCATCCTGTCATTACAGGACCTTGACAATAGTCCATCCCCAGCCCTTCAGATCCTGGAAGGCCACTCCAAGACCTCCTGGAAGCCTTCTCCTCTCCAGGCTGCAGAGCCCCAACTCTCACAACCTGTCCTCATAGCACAGCTGCTCCAGGAAGGACAACTTTAAAAAAAACCTTAATTTATACACTGCTAAGGGTTGTTTGTTTGGTTTTTTTTGGTTTGTTTGTTTGNTGGTTTTTTTTGTTTTTTTGTTTTTTTTTGGGGGGGGGGGGTGTGTTTGTTTAATTGTGTAAAGAGGATTCGAATGTTTTAACTCATTGAATAATCTAAATTTCTCTACAAATCAAAACTTAACCTTTTTTTGTGTTCTGCAACTATTCACAGTTCATTTCAAAGGGCATGTCTGAGCCACTAGAGAAAATTTTAGTGCTGACAGTAAAGACTGACACAGAAAGATGAATGTTTTTAATGCCCTTAATTCAAACATGCCATTTGTTCAATAATTTAGAAGTAGAGTTTATTTAAGAGGGGGAAAAAAATGAATGCTGTTTATCCTTCTGTATGAGTATTTTACAGTCATCACCCTCAGAGAAAGCAGCTGAACTCCAGAAATCGATATTTATTTCCAGCATATTTAAGCTTCTTATATAAGTAGGATATTAAGTTTATAGAGCTATGTAAAATACCTGTTTTATTTAAAGACTATGACAAGTGTTTACTATGACATAAATATATTTGTGGTGTTTGTGTTATCCCCTGAGGGTTATATTGGATTAAAATCAGCTGTGAGGGGTGAAGCTAACACTTCCTCGACAGAGATCCTGTTCTCTAGCAACCTGCCATAGTAAATGTCAGCAAATTAAAGTCCACCACCAAACTTGCAACCAACTTCTGAAAGGGTTCATTGGGATCTTGGATGTAGTGTCTCAGTTTAGAACTACAATACTAATACTTCACTAATACTACTAATACTAAAAGGTTAACACTGCAATGGTAATACTCTACTAATGCTACAAATACTACAACACTAACACTACAATGCTAATACTTTACTAATACAACTAATACTAATACGAATACTACAATACTACAACACTAATGCTACAATACTAATGCTTTACTAATAATACTAATACCAATACTGCAATGCTACAATACTACAGCATTCTTTCCTAATACTACTAATATTGCAACACTACAACACTAATATTGCAACACTAATAAGTTACTAATACTGGTTTACAATACTACACCACTAATACTACAATACTAATACTTTACTAATAATACTTACACAGTACTAGAATGTCAATACTGCTATAATAATTATTTGTTAATACTACCAACACATCAATACAAGAGTATTGATACTGCAATACTAAAACTTTAATAATACCAAGAATGTAAGTACTACAATGCTATGATACTAATAATTTACTAATAATACTAGTACCAATACTACAATGCTACAACTGTAATACCACAATACTAATATTTTACTGATAATACTAATACCAGTACTACAATAGCATAGTAGCAACACTTTAATAATAATACTAATACCAATACTACAACACCACAACTCTAATACTACAATACTAATGGTTTAATAATACTACTAACACTAATGCTACTAATTTTAATACTACTACACTACAACATTAATGCTACAATATAAACACTTTACTAATACTAATACCAGAATACTACAAGACTAATACTACAAAACTAATACTTTGCCAATACTATTAATGCTAATACTGCAATACTGCAATACTAAGACTACAATGAGAATACTTTACTAATACTAATGCTGCTAGTTATAGAACTAGAAAGGGATAGAAGTGGTGGAAGAGAATTTGAAGGGTTATGAATCTGATCACTTGGAGCTCTTTTTAAATTGCAGTTGACCCTGTTAAGTTATACACATACTTATCTTTAACTAGGAGTAAGTTCACTGGAATTGGTTTTGTTTAAAGTTGGCTGAAAACTGAGACTCCAAATTAACAATAAAAACTGCTCTGGGACACAGCATTGTTTAAGAGCTGAAACTGGTGGTGTAGTTTTCTGTGTGGAATTTGTGTTTTCAGAATAATGGGCAGCACTCAGGTAAGTGCAATTCCACTCTCATCATAACCAGGCTCTCATTATAATTTTTTTTGCCCTGTTATTGATATTCCTTTCTGCAATTTCCAGAATTGACCTTTCTGTTTTATTTCTCAGTAGGTTAGAGTGAGGTCTATCTTTTACAGCTGTGACTTGGACACACAAGACAAGCACATTATTAGAACTTGACTTTATCTTGCTTAATACAGTCCTTTTCTTCTTGTATTTCTTGACCATATCAAAGCTACCTCACATTTCATAAACGTGTTCAAGTGTTGTTTTGGCTCTCGAGCCTCAGTTCTTTTTCCCTAAAACTCATAATTTCTTCCAGGCATTCCTGTCTAACCTCTGCCTTTTATCCTTTTTTTTTTTTCTTTTTTTTTTTCCCCCCGTCCATTAAAAACATTCAAGAAAACCAGAAATGAAGAAGAAATAAAATATTTTTAATAGATACATATATATAGATAAAGATTAGATGTAGATATATAGATATATTGATATATAGATACAGATATATAGATATATAGATATATAGATATAGATATAGACGTAGAGATGACAGATAGAGATAGAGATACAGATGTAGATGTAGATGTAAATGTACATAGAGATAGTGATAGATAGATATAGATAAGGAGATATATATATATATATATATATATATATATATATACACAGAGAGAGAGAGAGAGAGAGATAGAGATAGTGGTAGAGGGAGAGATGGAGATAGAGAGATAGAGAAAATAAATAGAGATAGAATTAGAGGTAGAGGTAGAGATGTAGATATAGTTGTAAATATACATAGAGATATAGATGTAGTTGTAGATGTAGATATATACAGATATACTGAGATATAGATATAGATGCATATATATAGATGTAGATATAGATGCAGATGTAGATATGTAGGTGTAGCTATAGCAATAGATATCTTGATCTATAGATATAAATATAGCTACATAGATATGTAGATATAGATGTGGATATAGATAGAGATTGAAATAGAGATAGATATAGATAAGGATATAGAACTAGAGCTAGAGATGTAGATATAGACACAGACATAGATATAGATATAGATATAGATATAGATATAGATATAGATATAGATATAGATATAGATATAGATATAGATATAGATATAGATATAGATATAGATATAGATATAGATAGATGTAGATATGCTGGCTGATTGTGTGGAGGCATTTAGAACCTGTTCCTGGTAAGCTCTTGGAAAGGAATTTCCAGGAACAGGATGTAAGGCAGTAGGAGCATGGATAGAGAGCATGTATACAATGGCAGAGCACACCTTGTGCTCCCTGCTCATCACCTTTTATCAATACAACCCGAGACTAAAGTGCCTTTGGACACAGAATAGCCAATCAGGATGGCAGTTAGCCAAGCTTGACCATGTTAGGTGAAACCATTGGATTGCTTTACCCATGTGCGGGCAGATCACAGCCTTGCACAAGGCAAACTGTGTACCTTGTTTAGCACAGGGTTCAAAACAAGTCTGGGCACGCCACATCCCTCAGACTCAGTGGCTCCAGATTCCTTTGTCTTCTTTCCGCTGGTTGCTTCTCCCCAAAATAGAAGGAGGGAGAGCAGAAAAAACATCCCTGGGCAAACCAGGACATGGATAAACCTGTTTGGGCCTGCTTAGGCCTGCCACAACAGAAATTAAGAATTAATAGCTGGTCTTCTAAGATATCAATTGCATGTTCTTAATTGCTTGTGTTTCTCTTTATACAGGGAATTTTAGTTGCATGGAAACATTTCACCATGTTAGGTTTGCTTTTTTTTACTTGTGATTATTTTATCTGTCCAAACAGAAAAATGAAGTCAACCAACGTCCTTATTTGAGGGTGGGAAATGAAAATGGCAAGGAAAGAAAAGTCACTGGGAGCAGAATTTTTAATATAAATATTGAATTTTAATGAACTGCTCATTATTATTCAAAACAGCTTGCTGATGTCACTCAGGCTATCAGGATGCATTCCTTTGTACAAAAGAATTGCACAGTTCCTTATTTCTGGGGTTTTGTTATACAAATTTTGAATTTCCTTTCATCTTGCTGTTAAGTCCAGATGAAAAAGAATTTAGAGATTCTCTTTCCCCCTCTTTTCTTGGGGACATTATATTACAAAGCAATAGTTGAATTAATTTCTTTAAGTTTGCAACTGTTCTGCATTTTGCCTCCCTTCTTTGATTCATAAGCTTCAACTTGAAAGGGTTGGGTGATAGGTTGGACCCAATGACCTCAGAGGTCTTTTCCAGCCTGGTTAATTCTGTGGTTCTAGGTTGGACTCAATGACCTCAGAGGTCTTTTCCAGCCTGGTTAATTCTGTGGTTCTAGGTTGGACTCAATGACCTCAGAGGTCTTTTCCAGCCTGGTTAATTCTGTGGTTCTAGGTGGGACTCAATGGCCTCAGAGGTCTTTTCCAACTTGCTTATTTCTGTGGTTTGATTTTCTTTCTGTTTTTGTTTCTGGTTAAAACTGTCCTCAAATATGCTTGCAGATCTGATTAAATAGAAATCAGGGTGTTCAAGGAGCTCTACAAGGTCACATAGCTGAGTGATTGGCAATGTGAGACTTGTAGTGCACTGGAAATGACTGGAACACCTTAGGAAATGCTTTGGTATGGCATTGATACAAAGCTTGCTCTTTTTTTTTTTTTTTTCCCCTCCTAAAGCTTTCTTTTTATCCCCAAGCACCTAATTTATTTTTATTTTTTTTTATTTATTAATTTGAAGGGGAAAAAAAAAATCATTGCAATTAGAGAAGATCTCCTAGGATAAAAAAGCAAAGCCCTGCCAATACAGAATTGTAACACAGGATGTAGTCCCTCATGTTTTACCCATTTCTTTTTAATTGTTTTGAGGAAGAGCTAATAGTCTCAGGAGAAAAAAAGAAGTGGAAATACCCTTTCTAACTTACAGTAAGTCATTCTTCAAATTCAGACTGCATTGTCCTTCCCTCAATTTGATCTCATTATTTCCAAATATATCCCATTTGTATTCTTAAATAATTACTCTTGCCCCTTGGTGTTTACCTTCTCATTGCTTTTGACAGATATGTCTCCTCCCTCTCCCCCCATTTAATTGTTGGTTAGTCAAGCTGTACGTATTTAATCTTTCTAAAGCTTTCTTATGTCTCAGCCTTTTTTCTCTGCTTTGCTCTGAACTCCTTTCAGTATGTCAGAGCACAAAAGATGGACCTGATAGTGCTCATCAAATGTTTTGCAGATCAAAAGTGAAAGGGTAGTCAGATCTTTGCTGGCTTGCAAAGGGATGACAGCTCCATCACTTGCTTAAGCTAAGGTCCAGTTTCCAACAATGCAGATGAGATTTTATTGCCTCTACTGTAAAGCAGTCAAAGAACACCAAGAGTCTGGATGGTGCTTTAGCAACTTATTTTAAAATAGTCAGAAGTTTAAAATGCACATTTTGATGAGTCTTTCATTTCTGGTATAGTCATTTGGTTATATGGAACCATTATTATCATGACAGTTCCTGAAGGAATAAAAATCTTTTCATGGCTCTTGGAGACCTAATAGAGGTCTCCCAATATCTGAAGTGGACCTACAAGAAGACTGGAAAGGAACAGTCTCCAAAGGCCTGTGGTGATAGGATGAGAGGCAATGGTTTGAAATTAGAGAAGACTTAGACTGGTTGTTAGGAACAAGTTCTGCACCACAGCAGAGGAACAGTAGAACACTGGAACAGGTTGCCCAGGGGCCCTCTAGTAGAGAGGTAATTAATTAATTAATGTGAGATGAGATTTTTAAAAAAAAAAAAAAATTGTTTATTAGTATTCACTATTTTTTCAGTTACTCTCACCACCCCCATCACTAATTTTAATAATAATTGGTTCTTTGCATCAATCATGGAAACTTTATCCAGGTTACAACAGGCTCTAGTAATAACTACTGATATCCAACATTGATTGAACTCGATTGAACTGGAAGAGAAGGTTGCTGTGGTCAGTGTGCCGCTGGCAGTCAATACTCCGCTTGGCCACTAGAGGGACTCAAGGAGCTCCTTTCAGCTCACGGCAGAAGGCAATGGTGAGTTACAAGAGGCTTGAAGTATTCACTCACCCAATGATCTCCTGCCACCTGGGCCAGCCACAGCTTCAGACAGCACCCAAAGGCTTTCAGGGAATTTTTGTCACCCGCTGAGACTTCTGCTTCTTCCTGGGCTGCTGGGGAAAGGAGGCAGACAAGCTCTGACCTGGTCCTGATCTCCTCTGCATGATCTGTGTGTCTCCAGGACTTCCTGTCTTGGCAGGAGGCTTTCAGGTGCAGGCAGGATGCAATGCCATGTGCAGTCTCAGCAGGGTG
>VWZE01018331.1:38871-48975 GCA_013396675.1 Eubucco bourcierii
TTTTTAACTTGGGTGACACAGTAAATTGCACGAAATAATGTGAATCTCAAAACCAAAAAGAAACAAACAACAACAATAATAAAAAGAGCCTCAGAGTATTAATTATTTTTAAAATTAACAAACGAATGCAACTCTTAGATCACACATTTTGGTGAGAAAAAGATCATTTTAAATCACTAGGGAACGTTCCTAAAATGATCTGCTATGCATTTCATCCGGATAAAGACAGTGAGAAGTACTTTTGACTGTTCTGTTTGTTTTCATAGACAGATAGATAGATAAACTATAGATAGATAGATAGATAGATAGATATAGATAATTAGGTTTTCATAAATAAATAGATATGTTTTCATAGCTACATATATATTTCCATAACTAGATAGATAGATATGTTTGCATAGATATTGATAGAAATGTTTTCATAACTAAATAGATATGTTTTCATAGCTATATATATGTTTCCATAACTAGATAGATAATTTGCAGACATACAGAAATATTTTCATATATAGATAGATATGCTATAGATACATTTATTTGCATATATATATATGTTTTCATAAATAGGTATGTTTTTATATATATATATGTGTGTGTGTGTGTGTGTGTATGTTTTCATAAATAGATATGTTTATATATATATATATATATATATGTATGTGAGTGTGTGTTTATTTATATATATGTTTTCATAAACAGATAGATATGCTATAGATAGATATGCTTGCTTATATATATATATGGATTCATAAATAGATACATAGGTATATGTCCATAGATATTTTTTCATAAAATGGAAATGCTATGGATAGATTTTTTTCATATACATATCTGTCTTCATAAATAGGTGTTTTAATAGATATAGATATGTTTTCAGAAATGGATAAGCTATAGATAGATATGTTTGTATATATATGTTTTCATAAATAGATATGTTTTCATAGATACATGTGTTTTCATAAATAGCATAAATGCTATGGATAGATGGTTGCATATATATGTTTTCATAAATAGATATGTTTTCATAAATAGATATGCTATAGATAGATATGTTTGCATATGTGTATTCATAGATATACAGATAAGTTTTTTATAGATAGATATGCTATAGATAGATGTTTACACAGACATGTTTTAATAAATAGATGTTTTCATAGGTATATAGATATGTTTTCATAAATAGATAGATATGCTACAGATAGACTTGTTTACATATCTATACATTATCTATATATATAGATTATCTATATATAGATATATATAGATAGATGGTTTCATAGATAGATATGCTATAGATAGATTTGTTTGCATATCTGTATAGATATATATAGATAGATGATTTCATAAATAGATATGCTATAGATAGATTTGTTTGCATATCTATATTTACATATATAGATAGATGATTTCATAAATAGATATGCTATAGATAGATTTGTTTGCATATCTATATTTATATATATAGATAGATGATTTCATAAATAGATGTACTAAAGATAGTTTTCATAGATATGTTTTAGTAAATAGATATGTTTTCACAGACATGTTTTCATAGATAAATATGCTATAGAATCATGGAATCATAGAATCATAGAATGGTAAGGTTGGAAGGGACCTCAAAGATCATCTAGTTCCAACCCCCTGCCATAGGCAGGGACACCTCCCACTAGTACAGGTTACTCAAGACCTCATCCAACCTGGCCTTGAACACCTCCAGGGAGGCAACATCCACAACCTCCCTGGGCAACCTGTGCCAGTGTCTCACCACCCTCACTCCAAACAACTTCCTTCTAACATCTAGTTTAAATCTCCCCTCTGACACTTCAAACCCATTGCCCCTTGTCCTGTCGTTGTAGGACCTTGTAAATAATCCTTCCCCAGCCTTCCTGTAGGCCCCCTTCATATACTGGAAAGCTACTATTAGGTCCCCTCGAAACCTTCTCTTCTCCAGGCTGCAGAGCCCCAGCTCTCTCAACCTGTCCTCATAGGAGAGCTGTTCCAGATATATATAGATAGATATGTTTGCATATCTATGTTTTCATAAATAGATATGTTTTCACAGGCATATGTTTTCATAGATAAATATGCTACAGATAGATGTGTTTGCATAGATATGTTTACATATCTATGTTTTTATAAATAGATATGTTTCATGGATATGTTTACATATATATATTGTCATGAATAGGTATGCTATAGATAGTTTGCATATATATGTTTTAATAAATATATGGATATGTTTTCATAGATATAGATATGCTTTCATAAATACATAGATAGGCTTTGATAGATATCATAGAATCATAGAATGGTAAGGTTGGAAGGGACCTCAAGGATCATCCAGTTCCAACCCCCTACCATAGGCAGGGACACCTCCCACTAGTACAGGTTACTCAAGGCCTCATCCAATCTGGCCTTGAACACCTCCAGGGAGGGAGCATCCACAACCACCACCCTCACTACAAACAACTTCCTCCTAACATCCAGTCTAAATCTCCCCTCTGCCAGTTTAAGCCCATTGTCCCTTGTCCTGTCGTTGCAGGACCTTGTAAATAATCCTTCCCCAGCCTTCCTGTAGGCCCCCTTCAGATACTGGAAGGCTACTATCAGGTCCCCTCGAAGCCTTCTCTTCTCCAGGCTGAAGAGCCCCAACTCTCTCAGCCTGTCCTCATAGGAGAGCTGCTATATGTAGAGATATGTTTTCAAAAACAGCTCTATAGATATGTTTTCATGTATGCACACACACCGATGTTTTCATAAGAAAACAAAGTATGTATAGGGAGGTGTGTGTGTGTGTCTGTGTATGTACACACAACTAAATGTGGTGTATGTATACACAAATGTGGTGCATGTACACACAACTAAATGTGGTGCATGTACATATAATTAAATGTGGTGTAAGTATACACAAATGTGGTGTATGTGTATACAAATAAATGTGGTGTATGCACAATTGAATGTGGTGTATGTATACACAAATGTGGTGTATGCACACACAAATAAACGTGGTGTATGCACACACAAATAAATGTGGTGTATGTACACACAAATAAATGTGGTGTATGCATACACAAATAAATGTGGTGTATGCACACACAAATAAATGTGGTGTATGTACACACAAATAAATGTGGTGTATGCACACACAAATAAATGTGGTATATGCACACACAAATAAATGTGGTGTGTGCACACACAAATAAATGTGGTGTGTGCACACACAAATAAATGTGGTGTATGCACACAAATAAATGTGGTGTATGTATACACAAATAAATGTGTTATATGCACACACAAATAAATGTGGTGTATGTATACACAAATAAATGTGGTGTGTGCACACACAAATAAATGTGGTGTATGTATATACAAATGTGGTGTGTGTATACACATCTCAATGTGGTGTACGTGTATACAAATAAATGTGGTGTATGCACAATTAAATGTGGTGTATGTACACACAAATAAATGTGTATGCACACACAAATAAATGTAGTATATGCATACACAATTAAATGTGGTGCATGTACACACAAATAACTGTGGTGCATGCACACACAAATAACTGTGGTGCATGCACACACAAATAACTGTGGTGCATGTACACACAAATAACTGTGGTGCATGTACACACAAATAAATGTGTATATACACACAACTAAATGTGGTGTTTGTACACACAAATAACTGTGGTGTTTGTACACACAAATAACTGTGGTGTATGTACACACAAATAAATACGGTGTACGTATGCAGAATTAAATGTGGTGTATGTATGCACAACTAAATGTGTGTTAAGGATTTGATTGTATTTTCGGGGTGAGATTTCTTGACTCTGCACAGTTCTCCCGGCAGAACTGCCTTCTGCTCTCGGCTCTGAAGTGCGGTGACTTGCCTGCTGGCCTCGGGTGGCCTCTCTGTCTGAGCTGTCTCACTGCTCTGCAGAAAGGAAAAGCAGAACACTCTCGGGTTTCAGTCAGTTATTCTTGCAAGCAATTGATACCCTGAGCCGCTGACAGAGAGAAACAAGCATGTAGCAGAAATCATGGTACTCACCTATAATGAAATATTATGTTATTATTTAATACACTATTGATTATTAATTTTATATTAATAACTAATATTTATGTTTACTTTATCATATTTATCAATTTTGTATTAATGCATTAAGTTTAATCAATATTACCTAAGTAAAATTATTAAGTCAATATTAAACACATATTAAATATATTATCAAACATTACAAATGTTATCATAGAACATTATATTATTATATTCATATGATAATATGATTATGAACCAAAGCCAACAAAAAAGACTGAACTACTACCAGGTTTGTTTGTTTTTTTCCCTGTGTTTTCATAGAAGAGTAGAAATAAATGACCAAACAAAAACCCCTTTTTTTTTTTGGGCATCGAGTTGTTTGTTCGATGTGTTTTAAGGGAAATGTGAGGATGATAACATTAAAACTACAACCTTTAGTATGTAATTGTTTATTTTTTAAAAATTTATCTGTTATCTAGTTTTTAAAGTGTCTGCTCCAAATATCTATAGGGTCATGGCGTTCCCACACAGAGTCTGTAAGACAGAACCTTTATATATTTCAATGCAATCAGTGCTTAAGTGGTAAATCAGAAAAACTCTTGCCTGAAAAGACCAGAAAAGTTTTTCCTGCACATTTTTTACCTTCTCCTTGGAGATGCAGTTAAATAAATTTTTATTACAGTAGCAGTGCTCTGCTTGTGACCTGTTGTTGTTCAGGTAGCATAACAGCTTTCCTCAGTTGCTCTTCACCTTTCAGACTGAAAAGCCTCTGTTTGTCCTTTACCTGGGGCTGAATTTTAACGGCAAGCTCAGGCAGAATCGGTTGTGCCGTTTGCCAGCGAGGGAAGAACGAACTCAACACTGAGCTTTCTTCATTACAACGTTATTGGCTTTTTTATTTATTTTTTATTAATTCTCCTTTTGTTTCAACCAAAACACAGCATTTCAGTAGGGATTTTCCTTTGCTAGCTGTCGGTGCTCAAGCACCGAATTGCATTCCTGAGGTCCACTGCTCTGTTTTTTGCACTCCGCAGTCCTTTTAGAGTGCAAACATAACAGCTGTGAGAAAAAAAAAAATAAATGCTGGGAGTGGATGCTCTTGTCAGAAAAGCAATGAAGCAAAACTTAAGATGCTTTGGTTTTGTTCCTCACCAGGCTGTGCACGCCTTGAATGGTCAAGCTGGTCAGGGACAAAGACATTTCAGCAGCACTCGACTGCTTTTTGGGAAATAAAAGTCACCTTTTTGCTTCTGCTTTCAAGGTATTTTTGGTTCCTCCCCAGTAAGATGGGCAGGTGATAGATTTTCATAAATCCCATTCAAATTATTTGGTGAAAAGAGAGATGCTAACAGTTCCTTTCTTCCCTCTATCTTGCTCCTTTGTAAGAGAAGATGTCTTTTATTGTATTTGCTTAGCACAATGAAGCCGGGAGCTGAACAGCAATCTGCTGAATAGCGATGAGAGTCCTATGGAACAATTTCTCCTTCCTATGCTATCCCTTTTGCATTCTGGAGGAACTGGGTCAAAACGGTGAGTAAGTTGCTCAAGGGCACCCAAAGTCACAGGAGGAGTACAGGGCTAAGTGATTTAACAGACCACTGAAAGCCAAGAATTAGCTAATCTTAAGGGGCTGCATTCATCGTGGAGTTGATTTAAATCACAGGCTTGAAGCTCCAATTAGGAAACCACTTGAAAGGATGCTTAAGTCCCATCAGAGGTAGAATAGCATTTAAAGAATACCCTTCACTTAGGGCTTCCTCTTGCATTTAAAATGAAATATGAATGAAAGGCTGCTTTGTCTATAAAATACTCAGTCTTCGAAAGCAAAGCTGTCAGTAATTTATGGGTGTCTGAAGTCAGATTCCTAGATGTGAACTGTTACTCAATTTTAACTTCAGCAGTCGTTTTCAGGTCCACTTCTACACATATACTTCAAAATGCACATTTTGGAGAAAATAGATGCAAAGTAAAACCCAAACAAGCCTATCCTAAGCTGTTTACATCCTGTAGATTGCAGAGCATCAGGATAGAATATTACATTATCAGTATTTCAAAAGAAAACGGATTATTAACTATTACTTTTGGGGTTTTATTTTTTCATACTGATGAAGATGAATTGTGATTGGCCCTGAATTTGCCTGACAATTAATGTAAATAATCTTAAGTCCACATATATCAGATCTTGTTCTTCTATATGCCTGGCTTCTGAAGTGCTTCTATATATGCATATGCATTATGCATTTGGAGCAGGTCGAGAGGAGGCCAGCAAGATGCTGAGAGGGCTGCAGCAGCTCTGCTGTGAGAACAGGCTGAGAGAGTTGGGGTTCTACAGCCTGGAGAAAAGAAGGCTTCCAGGAGACCCTAGAGTAGCCTTCCAGGATCTGAAGGGGGCTCCAGGAAAGCTGGAGGGGGACTATTGACAAGGTCTTGCAATGACAGGATGAGGGGCAATGGGTTTGAAGTGTCAGAAGGGAGATTGAAACTGGATGTTAGGAGGAAGTTGTTTGCAGTGAGGGTGGTGAGACACCGGCACAGGATTCTCAGGGAGGTTGTGGAGCACAGAATCACCCAATGTGATCTTTGGTCACACTGGGTGATTCTGTGCTCCACAACCTCCCTGGAGGTGCTCAGGATGAGGTTGGATGAGTCCTTGAGTGACCTGTACTGGTGGGAGATGTCCCTGCCCATGGCAGGAGGTTAGAAATGAATCATCTTTGAGGTCCCTTTCAACTTTACCATTCTATGATTCTATGATTATTCCATATATGCATACGTGTTGTTAGAAACTTCAGTCAGGGATTTCCAAAGATATGTTCAAGTGTACAGGTGGGCAATAGCTTCCAAATATCAGTTGAATTATTTCAGTGGTTGAAAGCGGGCAACAGCTTCCAAGTGTTAGCTGAGCATCATCTGCCTTTGAACGATTTCAGCGGTTGAAATACCTCTGCAGTCACCTCTGTCTGAGTCATCAGTGAACTGACCTTCAGATAAGGGGTGTGGTGTACTACTTTCATGAGGTGTCAAGAGCTTTCTACACTTGTCTTGCAAACTGTACTCCAAGCAGCTAACAACGTTACGGTTATTAAAATAACCACAGAGATATATGTTATTCAGACAGCATAATTTTCTCATCCAATGAAAGCAACCAGACCTGATGCTTCTCAGGACATCATTTTCAATTTTGCTGAAGGATTTGCTCTAAGTAGCATTTTAGATTTAAGAAAACAATGAGTTACTGTGTATAATTCTCTTCAAATGTGTGACTGTGTACAGTTCCCTTCAAATGTGTGACTGTGTATAGTTCTCTTCAAATGTGTGACTGTGTACAGTTCCCTTCAAATGTGTGACTGCAGAATTCCCTTCAAATGTGTGACTGTGTAGAATTCCCTTCAAATGTGCAACCTGGTTGCTTTTTCAAATGTGCAACCTGGTTCCAGCAAGCAGATGCAGGGATAAAAAAGGATCCATTGGGCAGAAAGTGTTAGCGCCACACTGTTGTAAGCACTGCAGGAAGCACTGCTGGTCCTGCATTTCTTGAGGCACCCAATGAATATGCAAAGTAGCTTGAAGGCATCTTTTGTTCTGCTGCAGATGCTCTGGAGAGGGGACTTAGGTCCTGCTCCTGCTTTTGGCACTGTGAAGTTTGAGCTTTTCACAGGGATGTGTGAGAGATCAGGCTGCTTGAACTGCCTTTTTAGAACAACTTTTGGAGGTATATATTGTGTGAATTGGTTGTGGCAATTAAGGAGGTAGACATTATAAAATCTGTAGTTATTTTAGTTCCCCAAAACCTCACCCACAAACTCTGCACAAATTAGTTAGGTTGGGTTCAAATTCATTGTGGAAGACCTTCACAAGGATGCTTACAGGGAATTTAGGAATGCAGGAAAATCAGACAATTGGAAAAGGTTTGCCCCAAACCAGCTTTGCCTCACTTCCAACTAAAGGCAGCCTGGAGCCCTAGGGCAGGTCTGTGCTACTCAGGGCAGTGCAGCAGCAATTTGGAGCTGGTCCCTTGGCTCCTTTGCGGCAGTGTCTGCAACTGCAAATTGTGATCCAGCAGTGGCTCAACGGCACAGGATGCAATGGGAGTGAACCTGGTAGAGCCCAAAGTGCCTGCAGACACTGCTGGCACGGGCACAGAGCGTGGGGCAGCACAGGGCCAAGCCAGGCTGCTCGGCAGTGTGCCCAGCAGCGGCGGTGGTTTGCGGCAGAGGCAGCTCCCTGCAGCAGGCTGGCAGGATGCGGCGGTGCCAAAGCAGGGACTGGGAGCTTTGTCCTCACCCTGCTGCCAGATGCCCCTCAAGGTCTGACTCCAGGTCCGATTCAAGGTCCCCCTCAGGGTCCCCCTCAAGGTCCAAGTCAAAGTCCCAGTCAAGGTCCCCCTAGACACTGTGCCCAGTTGCCATATCTCTGTGCTGGGGAGATTTACTCTCCCCTGTTCAAGCCTGCAGGGGTGGGGTAAGGAACTTAGTGCCTACTTCTTTCCACATTGCAGACCCCTGGAGCCAGAGGTGGCGGGGACCAAAATAGTTTTGTGCCCCATTCAAACCTCTGGTGGGGCAGGGACTTGGGTGTGCCCTGCCACATTGTGCTGGTATCTCAACTGTCTTCTTCAGTCCTTTAATAAATCACATCTGAGTCATGGATGTCACTGTAAGAACCATTTAAGCACAGGTTAGAGAAAACAGATTTTTGGCAGGTGTGTGGATCTGGGATGGCTTGGGTGGTTATAATGTTTGTCCCTAGTCACTCAATTGGGAAGATTCTACTCTGCAAAGTGACATTCTTGGGCCAGTTGTCTGTATTTTGAAACCTCAGTAAATTCTCTCAACATGTCTCTGACTGCTGCCTCCCCCCCCTCCCCCCCCCCCAAAAAAAAAAAAAGCTGCTTGCTTGCAGATAAATTTTGAAGCTCTCTTCAGCTTTCCAAGTGTCTCATATTTAGCTTAGTCTCTCCTCTTGAGGAGAATAATAGAAGTGTCTGTGGATGTGCAAGGATCCTTCTTGCTGTCATTTATCTCAGTGAACACACTGAAGCAAGTAAAAAAAAAAAGGTTTAAAATATATTTTTTTTTTGCTATATTTTATTTACATATGTTGAAATTATGCAGTCCTTAAATAGTTACAAGTGAAAAGTACAAAGTAGGCTTAGTATAAACCAGGAAGTTTTTCAAAGATAATTTCTGTCATTGGATATAAGCAGATCTATTTTTTTTTTTCCTTTCCTCTCCTGCAAATGGCTCCCAAGTTGGCCAAATATGCAATTGGATTCTTTAAAAAAAAAGAAAAAAAGAAAAGAAAAGAAACAACAGGAAGGACATGGAAGTGTTGGAGTCAGTCCAGAGGAGGCCACCACGGTGATCAGAGGGTTGCAGCAGCTCTGTTGTAAGGACAGGCTGAGAGAGTTGGGGTTCTGCAGCCTGGAGAAGAGAAGGCTTCCAGGAGACCTTGGAGTGGTCTTCCAGGATCTGAAGTGGGCTCCAGGAAGGCTGGGGAGGGACTGTTGACAAGGGCTTGTAATGCCAGGACAAGGGGCAATGGGTTTGAAGTGGCAGAGGAGAGATTGAAAGTGGATGTTAGGAGGAAGTTGTTTGCAGTGAGGGTGGTGAGGCACTGGCACAGGTTGCCCAGGGAGGTTGTGGCTGCTCCCTCCCTGGAGGTGTTCAAGGCCAGGTTGGATGAGACCTTGAGTGACCTGTGCTAGTGGGAGGTGTCTGTGCCTCTGGCAGGGGGTTGGAACTAGATGATCCTTGAAGTCCCTTCCAACCTTACCATTCTATGATTCTATGACTTTGAGAATTTTGGAATATTTTGAGATTTATTGGAATATTTCTCCTTACTGGAGAAAATTAGATTATAGGCTGTGAAAAACACTTGTTTGTTGTTTGAGTGAGTCTGCTTCACTCACAGGCTTGCTGAGATGTATAAGAACAACAACACAAACACAGATAAGACAAAGACACAGGGAGTCTTGTCTCTGTCTCTCTGTGAGTTTTTGGTAGGGGATTGGAACAAGATGATCCTTGAGGTCCCTTCCAGCCTTACCATTCTATGAAA
>VWZE01018331.1:50713-68147 GCA_013396675.1 Eubucco bourcierii
TCCCCTTTCCTCCCCTTTCCCTTTCTCTTCCCCTTCCCCTTCCTTTTTTTCTTATCTTTTTTCCCCTTCATTTTCTTTCTTTCCTTCTTGTCTTTAACTTTCTTCCCCTTTTTCCTTCCTTTTTTTTAAAAACTAACTTTCCTTTTTTTCCCTCTTCCCAACACATTAGCTCTGTTCTACTTCGCTGCTGCTCCACATTACAGCATCAGCAAGCAGTGCCAGCTCCCTGCTCTCAGCACAGCAAAACTCCATCTGGGTCAGAGTGCAGGTGGGATAAATTCTGCCCTGCAGTGGCATGCGGTGAGCCCTTCTCTGTTCAAACAGAATTAAACATAAGCTGGCACAGAATGCGAGCTGCCCCTGACGCACAGGAGCTTTGATAAAGCATCTGAAGCGGCATTCCTTAAGTGAAAGCAGCGTTCAGACACTAGCTTGGATGAGAACTCTGCCATTAGGCAATGACAAGTGAAGGATAATGATCAAAAAGCACTGTAGCTAGTAGAGAGCTGCAGGAAGCATGGCTTAGTCCAGTCAGCCTTCACATCTGTGGAAGAGCAGGAGCAGCACATCGCTCCTTTGGAGTGGGTAGTTGGATGAGGAGTGTTGAAAATGCTTATGCAGATAAAGAGGGAGGGCTGAAGTGGATCTGGGAAGAGGAGAGATAAAAACTACTGCTTAGAAAATTATCTGAAACAAGGATAATGCGGGGAAAAGTGATAATGATATAGACTGCAGAAGAGCAAAAGAGAGCAGATTGTTAGACAGGATTCCGCGTGTCAGTGAAATAGACACAAATCAGTTTGGGTTTGTGTAAGTGGAATTAATGAACCAGGAAAGAAAGAAATGATAGAGAGAATACAATATGCAAACACTCTCCAAGTTTACTTTGCCTGATGAGGCTGATAACTTCTCTTGTAACTCAACAGGGAGTCAAAGAGAGGACAGAGAGAGAGAAGAGAAAACATCTGCTTTGGAGGACCTTGTAGGGAAATATTCTGTATTAGTGGGATATGTGAGCAAATCCAAGTTAACTAACCAAGTTTGGCAACTGCAAAATTGTAAACTGAACTCACTCAAGCCTGCTTGGAATGTTTATCTGAATGGCCAAGGACACCACCTGCACAAATCGGCCCCTAGAAGGTTGAAGAGAAGAACTACAATAACAACAACCAAGGCCAGGAAGATCAAAAGCTAAACAAAGGATATTGTTGAACAGGTAAGGATGCAACAGTTTGATCCTTTTCCCAGCTAAGTCCTAACGATTCCAATGGAAAACAAAGCAGAGGTGATTGGTGGTAACCAGCATGGATTCACCAAGGGCAGATCTTGCCTGACAAATTTAGTGGCTTTTTATGAAGAAGTCACAGCGACAGTGGACAAGGGAAGGGCAACTGATGGCATCTACCTGGACCTGAGTAAGGTATTTGGCTCTGTCCCACATGGCATCCTGGGCACCAAACTGGAAAAACATGGACTGGATGTGTGGAGCACTGCTGGGTAAGGAACTGGTTGGATGGTGGCACACAGAGAGTGGTGATCAAGGGCACAATGTCCACCTGCAGACCAGTGCCAAGTGGTGTCCCTCAGGGGTCAGTGCTGGTACCAGTGCTGTTTGACATCTTTGTCAGTGCCATGGACAGAGGAATCAGTGCAGCCTCAGCAAGTGTGCAACTGCCACCAAGCTGTGTGGCACAGTCACTTGCTAGAGGGCAGGGATCCATCCAGAGGGACCTGGACAGGCTGCAGAGCTGTGCCCAGGCCAAGCTTAGGACATTCAACAAGGCCAAGTGTAAGGTCCTGCACCTGGGTAGGCACAATGCCAAGCACAGCTCCAGGCAGGATGGGGAATGTCTGAGAGCAGCCCTGAGGAACAGGCCCTGGGGGTGTGGGGTGATGAAAAGCTCCAGATGAGGCTGCAGTGTGAGTACAGCCCAGACAGCAACTGTGTGCTGGGCTGCAGCAAGAGCAGTGTGGGCAGCAGGGCAAGGCAGGGGACTGTGCCCCTTTGCTCTGCTCTCCTCACACCCCACCTGCAGTCCTGTGTGCAGTTCTGGAGCCCCCAGCACAGAAAGGATATGGAAGTGTTGGAGTGGGTCCAGAGGAGGGCTCCAAGATGCTGAGAGGGCTGCAGAAGCTCTGTCGTAAGGACAGGTTGAGAGAGTTGGGGCTCCAGGAAGCCTGGAGAAGAGAAGGCTACCAGGAGAGCTTGGAGTAGCCTTCTCATATCTGAAGGGGGCTCCAGGAAGGCTGGACAGGGACTATTGACAATGTCTGGGAATGACAGTACAAGGGGCAATGAGTTTGAAGTGGCAGAGAGAAGACTTAGACTGGATGTTAGGAGGAAGTTGTTTGCAGTGAGGGTGGTGAGACACTGGCACAGGCTGCCCAGGGAGGTTGTGGCTGCTCCCTCCCTGGAGGTGTTCAAGGTCAGGTTGGAGGAGACCTTGAGTAATGTGTACCAGTGGGAGGTGTCCCTGCCTATGGCAGAGGGTTGGAACTGGATGATCCTTGAGGTCCCTTCCGACCTTACCATTCTATGATTCTGTGATTCACATCAATTAGAGAATTCCACGAGAGTTTGTATCTGGGCAATTTGGGCCAACTGGTTGGGGCAACACCTTGTCTCTTAGATGATTTGGACCAATTGCTTTTGTGATGGGCTGACCTGAACAGTCTGTTAGAAAAGTATATGAATGCATGTTCATATTCAATAATTGGGAGTGGTAGTAGCATGACATTGCTTGGATCATATTGGTCTGTGTGTGGCTCTGTTCAGATCTCCTGTCAATTGGTTGTGTTCCAGGGCCCCCCTGTGCCAGGTCTTGCTTCAGACCTGGTCCTCAAAGTAGGTTTGTGAACTGAGACAAAGCATCATGGGGTTTGCCCCAGAAAGTAGTGTCCTGTAGTTCTGTCTTGAATGGTTCCCTTTCCTTTCAAGTAATACTCAAATAAGCTGTAGGTTTAATGCCCAAACTTCAGTCTTCATCAAGATAACTAAGTCCAAAACTTTAGTCTTCATCAAGGTAATGAAGTCCAATTCTCCCAATTCTCCCCCTGGACTCTGCACTGCTTAGGCCACACCTTGAGTGCTGTGTCCAGTTCTGGACCCTCCATTGAAGAAAGACATTGAGGTGCTTGAGTGTGTCCAGAGAAGGGCAACGAGGCTGGGGAGAGGCCTGGAGCACAGCCCTATGGAGAGAGGCTGAGGGAGCTGGGATTGGTTAGCCTGGAGAAGAGGAGGCTCAGGGGAGACCTTCTTGCTGTCTCCAGCTACCTGAAGGGTGCTTGTAGCCAGGAGGAGGTTGCTTTCTTCTCTCAGGCAAGCAGCAGCAGAACAAGAGGACACAGTGTGAAGCTGTGCCAGGGGAAGTTTAGGCTGGAGGTGAGGAGAAAGTTGTTGCCTGAGAGAGTCATTGACTGCTGGAATGGGCTGCCCAGGGNAGGATATGCAGGCTGGAAAAGGGTTGAAAAAGGAGGGGGGGAAAAAAAAAGGTAATCTTTGTAATATAATGTAAAGAGCTCCATCAAAGTAAATTTAGGCTTTATATCATTTTCCCTCATGTACACAAGAGAAGTCCCTCACTAGTCCAATTTCACATAGAATCACAGAATATGAACCATGTTGGAAAAGACCTCTAGGATCAGAGTCCATCCTATCACCTAACCCTTCTCATTACCTAACCCATGGCACTAAGTGCCTCATGCAGCCTCCTCTTAAACACCTCCAGGCATGGGCACTCCACCACCTCCCTGGGCATCCCATTCCAATGTCAATCACTCTTGCGGTGTAGAATTTCTTCCTAACATCCACCCTGAACCTGTCCTGGTGCAATTTGTCTCAGTGATAGCACATGTGAGTTTTCCTCACCTTAACTCATTGTGTTGGAACAACAGGACCATTTAACCAGCTTTTGCCCATTAGAACTCAAAATGCTCTTTTGCTGGTTTAGCACCACTTTTTTTTCCTCATATCTCTAACACCTGAAACAGGGCCAAGGCTTCTTGTTAGCTTGCCCACAGAGTGCCATGTTTAATAAGGAAAACACTGCTTCAAGTTGCAATGTTTTGGCATTAGA
This sequence comes from Eubucco bourcierii, assembly GCA_013396675.1. Taxonomy (NCBI): domain Eukaryota; kingdom Metazoa; phylum Chordata; class Aves; order Piciformes; family Ramphastidae; genus Eubucco; species Eubucco bourcierii. The sequence goes on from VWZE01018331.1 coordinate 54,790, forward strand.
CATGGAACAACACTCAAATAGGAACTGCACCTAACATTAATACCCTCAGAGGATATCTCCAAAGACATTTTAGATGTGCTCAAGTTACAGAGGGTGATTGCTGAACAGTGTGCTTAGCTGTCCAAAGTGTCATGAATTTGTGCTGAGAAGCTAAGGAAATGTTTTGCTTGCACAAAAGCCTAACAGGGATACTTAACATTCTCTTTTCAGTAGGTTTAGATGTTTCAAGACACTCATATTGTTTTGGTTTTGTTTTTTTTTTTTTTTGTAATGATGTAACAAAGCAAGTTTTGCAATGCAACATTGCAGATTTTTTTCTCAGCTATGAGCATCTTAGGTACTGGGAGCAAAGAAAAACATTCCTAAAATGAATGAGAAAAAAACTTATCCATAAGTTTGCTGGGTTTAACTTAGAGCTTATCCATAACCTTACTGTTATGGATAGAGGAAAATATATAAAAGAAAAAAACCCTGCAACATTAAGTGGTTGTTGTAGTTTGGGAAGTTCCCCATCCCTCCAGGAATTCAGCAGACTAACTCAGCCAGCTGGAAGTCAAGGGCTGAAGATCTATTTACAACGTGGCACAATTCACAAGCAGACAGACACAATATGCACAGGTATTTGCAGCTATATAGAACTACATACAAGGTAAAAGTAATACAGAAATACAAAACCCCTCCTGAACAGCAGAACCCACCCAGGAGAGCTTTCAAACCAACTCCCTCTTTCTTTCCACCCCTCCTCCCTTATCTCTTATAGAATCATAGAATGGTAAGGTTGGAAGGGACCTCAAGGACCATCTAGTTCCAACCTCCTGCCATAGGCAGGGACACCTCCCACTAGTACAGGTCACTGAAGACCTCATCCAATCTGGCCTTGAACACCTCCAGGGAGGGAGCAGCCACAACCTCCCTGGGCAACCTGTGCCAGTGCCTCACCACCCTCACTGTAAAGAACTTCCTCCTAACATCCAGTCTAAATCTCCCCTCTGCCAGTTCAAACCCATTGCCCCTTGTCCTGTCATTGCAGGACCTTGTAAATAATCCCTCCCCAGCCTTCCTGTAGGCCCCCTTCTGACACTGGAAGGCTACTATCAGGTCCCCTCAAAACCTTCTCTTCTCTTCCCGTGTGAGACATGGGAAACCAGACAAGGAATGAGAAGCAGAGTGGTTAGCTGGGGTGACACAGGTCTGGGGAGAAGAATTATTGAAGCCAGGTAAAGACTGACTGACTTTATGTTTCCATTTTTACATCTCTCAGCGGAACAAATGAGTGATATAGACATCACTGTTATTTTCTTTTCACAGCCAATGATCTGATTTATCTCATTAAAATATCCCAATTAGCCTCAAAGCAGCACAGTGGTTCTCTCACAGGTCCCTGTCTTGTTGTATGAACATTCAAAATGCATCCTTACTAGACAGAAGAGTTTGTTGTGTGATGCACTGAATGACAAGGTTGCCTACAGAGGGATTACTTCTTCACAGGCAACTGTTTCCCATGAATTTCCATTTGAAAGAAGAAAGTGTTCAGGATTAAGAATACTGTGTACAGTTCTGGAGCCCTCAGCACAGGAAGGACATGGAAGTGTTGGAACCAGTCCAGAGGAGGCCACCAAGATGCTCAGAGAGATGCAGCAGCTGTACTGTGAGGACAGGCTGAGAGAGTTGGGGCTCTGCAGCATGGAGAAGAGAAGGTTACCAGGAGACCTTGGAGCATCTGAAGTGGGCTACAGAAAGGCTGGGGAGGGACTATTGACAAGGTCTGGGAATGCCAGGACAAGGGGCAATGGGTTTGAAGTGGCAGAGGGGAGATTGAAAGTGGATGTCAGGAGGAAGTTGTTTGCAGTGAGGGTGGTGAGACACTGGCACAGGTTGCCCAGGGAGGTTGTGGAGCACAGAAGCACAGAATGTGATCTTTGATCATGTTGGGCGATTCTCTGCTCCACAACCTCCCTTGGGGTGTTCAAGGCCAAGTTGGAGGAGACCTTGAGTGACCTGTGCTAGTGGGAGGTGTCCCTGCCCATGGCAGTGGGTTGGAACTAGATGATATTTAAGTTCCCCTCCAACCTTCCCATTTTATGATTCTATGATTCTAATATGAGAGTGTTCTTCAGTGGCCTCAGTAGCTGGCTGGTTCACCTCTTCAAACTGTTGATATTCCAAATATTTCTGTGCAGTGTTCCCATTAAACATTTTAATCAAGGAAACAAAAAAAAAACCCCAAAAACCCCACCCTACTCTAATACACCAAATTTGGCATTTAATTAAAACCAGCAAAATTTCATCTTTTCCCTTTCATGTCACTGTACTAATTCTTTAATAAATTTCATGAAGTTGACTCATAATTCTGCTTTGGCACTCTGACAGAAGAGGAGAATTCTTTGCAAGCCTTGGCTTAATTTCCATTTTCCAAGCCTAATTTCAATTTTTATTGCTTCATTTTCAATATACTGATTAAAGTAATATTAAGTCTTTGCGAAGCTTTGCCAAAGAAAATGAAAGAACAAAATGATGTATATTTAATTAGCTACAGTCCTTACTTAGGCACAACATTCTCCTTCTCTTTGAGGGCTGATTTTTTTTATTTTTTTTTTTTTAATCAAGTCAACTCTAAACCACTCAAAACCAACACCCAACCCTGTGAGAAATATGAAGGGGGCAAAGCAGCAATTTCTGATTTCAAATCTGTTCGTTTGAACGAGTTGACATGTGTGAGTTAAAGAAAATTCAGAAAGCTGTTGGAGAAAAGAAGAGATTTTTGCTTTGCTTGTCCTTCTCAAATCTCAACAAAATCTCCATTCATAGAATCATAGAATGGTAAGGTTGGAAGGGACCTCAAGGATCATCCAGTTCCAATCCCATGCCATAGGCAGAGACACCTCCCACTAGTACAGGTTACTCAAGGTCTCATCCAACCTGACCTTTCATTCAGATGANGTCTAACCCATTTAATGATTCTTTGATTCTGCACCTTTACAATGAAATCCAGACACATGGAATCAAGCCACATTCGATGATCATGTGTTAACATTATAGTATTAGCTGAACAATCAAGCATAACAACTCATTTTCATTTAAAAAGTTTAAATTAATTTAAAAATAAAATTAAAATTAAAAAAAGTTAAAAATTAAATTTAAACATTTAATTTTTTTAAAAAGAAAAAATAATTTAAATTTATTGAAAAGTTAATTCCCATCAGAAAGAAACAGCTGGAATCTGCAGTCCAGCATCATCCTATAGAGAAATAAGTACATTAATTTCCTGTGTCCTTGTTTGTAGAAACTACTTAAGCCTGGGGATGACAATCTGTTAAAGTTCATCTCACAAGGCCTTGCCTCCAATAGTTTTCACTTAGCTCTCTGGAGAAGAGCACAACATTTGGACTGCTCTCTTCTTGGGTCTGGGAAACTTGTTCCTGTGGAGCACTCCAGAAAAGTCATTGCTTTTTGACTCACAAGCAAACTTTATACAAGGAAACAAAATAATAGAGGTAAAAGCAAAATGCACAAACCCACTTGACAAAACAGAATCATCTGCCAAAGCTGGGGGTGAGAATGCATTGAATCCACTTTTCCCACTGCAATTGTAGAGTAGCTGAGGCAGTTCTTAGTCATTCCCTTGTTCTTCCAGACAAGCTCCTACAGCTTTTTGTCCAAGCTGTCTGAAAAAATACAGCTGTCATACAGCCACTTGAACCCCAGCCACATACCCATTAAGTGATGTCTTTTCTGTCATCCTCCATGTAATGAGTAATAGCTCAAAGGAGCTCAGAAGAATCGAAACACTAGAAAGACCAACCTCTAGACTTCAGGTTATGTGTGATTTCATCTTGTCACAGGCTCTTCTGTGTGTTGCAGCATTCTAGTTAAAAACTATCTCCTAAGTACAGGATTCTCTTTTGTTTCTTTCTCTCTTTCTTTCTTTTCTTTCTTTCTTTCTTTCTTTCTTTCTTTCTTTCTTTCTTTCTTTCTTTCTTTCTTTCTTTCTTTCTTTCTTTCTTTCTTTCTTTCTTTCTTTCTTTCTTTCTTTCTTTCTTTCTTTCTTTCTTTCTTTCTTTCTTTCTCTTACTCTCTTTCTTTCTTCCTCCCTTCCTCCCAAATTCTTTCCTTCCACAAAGCCACAGGATTGTTTTACCCTTTTTAGGGCAGCACACAGCCTTGCACAAGGCAGGCACAAGCTGAACCTGTGTACCTTGTTTACCACAGAAGCAAAACAAGTCTGGGCCAAACCAGGGTCCTTAGACTCAGTGGTTCCAGATTCTTTGTCCTTTTTCCTGCAGTTACTTCTCCCCAAAACAGAGGGAAGGGGAGCATAGAAACATGTCTGAGCAAACCAGGACATGGATAAACCTATTCTGGCCTCCTTAGGTCTACCATGACAAAGGCTACAGTTCAGATGCCAAACAGCAGTCAGCTTGGACACCATGTGCCACTATTCCAATGCAAAGGATCACAGAATCACAGAACCATAGAGTTTGGAAGGGACCTCCAGAGATCATCCAGTCCAACCTCCCTACCAAGGCAGGAACACTCAGAGTAGTCCACACAGGAATGTTTCCAGGCAGGCTTTGAAACTCTCCAGAGAAGGAGACTCCACAACCTCTCTGAGCAACCTGCTCCAGGGCTCTGTCACCCTCACTGTAAAGAAGTTTCTCCTCATGTTGAGCTGAAACCTTCTCTGTTCCACTTTGGAGCTGTTGCTCCTTGGCTTATTACTGCTGACCAGCAAAAAGAGCTTGGCCCAGCCACTTGCCCTCCATCCCTCAGCTATTTGTACACATTGCTCAGGTCTCCTCTCAGCCTTCTCTTCCCCAGGCTAAGCAGCCCCAGGGCTCTCAGTCTCTCTCCATAGGGAAGATGCTCAAGTCCCTCAGTCATCCTCATGGCTCTCCACTGGACTCTCTCCACCAGGTTCCTGCCTCTCCTGAGCTGGGGAGCCTAAAACTGGACACAGTATCACAGGTGTGGTCTCACCTAGAGTAGAGGGGAAGAAGAATGCTACCTACATAAGCACAGCCCACCCTGGTAGTTTTTTGTTACCAAAATAAACCATCTAAAAGCTGTTTCTTTAGTGGGATCTCATACACCTGGATTGCTCTTGTAACTCCCATCAGGATTTGAAGAGAGAGCTTTGGCCACTGACTTTTACAGCAGTGGAAGTTACACGCAGCACCGTACAGCTTTCCTGGTTACCCAGGGTGTGTTAAGCTCTTTTAATCTGAAAATACAACATTAACCACAGGACAAGGAAGAATAGCTTCTGGGTACAAATGGCTGCACTGCTAGAAAATCCTGTGGTTTTCTCCCAGTCAGACTTTGAAGTACCACAGAGAATAGTCTGGTTTCTATACCCTGCTGTTGGAAATGCTTCTCATGATATGCACCATTAAAAGTATGCAAGTGCCTTAGAATACAATTTGGGTTTATTTAGTACATTGGCAGGTGGTTGGAACTAGATGATCTTTGAGGTCCCTTCCAACCTTATCATTCTATGATTCTATGTTTAATAACAGTGTCAGAACCCCCTAATTAGAACAAGCAACCTAGAGGTCAATTAAAAAATTGCTAAAAGGGCAGATACGATATCCCTGGGAAAGATAAAACATAACTTCCTTTATTTATTATTAATCATTATTATAGTTAACCAATTAACAAACCACTTTATCCTTTCAGGCTTACAAGGATAGGCACATTCCTGTGTTAATTTTTATAACTGAGTTATTAGGGTTGCTGAAGAAAAGAATTAAACATTTTGTGTTACTTTGCTCTAAACAAATGAGAGCTCTAAGGTTTGGAACCTCCAACCCCCTAAATAATTTATTTAAATATGATGATAACTCCTTTCCTTAATGATATCACCATCTTTGTACTGCAGGCTCATTTTTCTAGGCAAGTGGGTAAATATGCTGCATTTAGGCAGAATTGCCTCAGTCCTCACAGTAAGGACTGTTGCTGTTTCTTCTTGTAAGTCATAGAATCATAGAATCATAGAACGGCGAGGTTGGAAGTGGCCTCAAGGATCATCCAGTTCCAATCCCCTGCCATAGGCAGGGACACCTCCCACGAGTACAGATCACTCAAGGCCTTATCCAACCTGGCCTTGAACACCTCCAGGGAGGGAGCAGCCACAACCTCCCTGGGCAACCTGTGCCAGTGTCTCACCACCCTCACTGTAAAGAACTTCCTCCTAACATCCAGGAGCCACAACCTCAGCCTCAGGGTGGAGTGGAACCTGACACATCTCACATGAACCCAGCACGGAGGTGACCCCTCCAGATGTGCCTCACCTACTGCTGCAGTTTGCTGTCTGGGCAAACTGGATTTCATCTGCTTTCTGAGGTCCAGGGTGCTGGCATGACCCAGGAGGAGAGAGGGCAGAGAGCCTGGCTTGGGGGCACAGGGGGAATGGGATGGCGATGGAGCTGCAGGTAAATGGATCAGCTTGCTCCAGAGATGAGCAGTGTGGGGTCTACCTTTAACCCTTTCCATAGCCATCCCTGACCACAGTGCCCAGGTGGGCAGCAGAGAACTCACCAGGCTTTCAAACCCTGCTGCTCCTTGGTGGAGGAAAGCACAGGGGAGCCAACCTGTACCCTTACAGCTCCCTGAGCTGGCTCCAACACCCCACACTGCTCAAAAGCTGCTGGCTGCTCCAACACCCCACACTGCTCAAAAGGTGCTGGCTGCTCCAACCCAACAGCCACCAGTTGTAGGCTGGAGCCCACCTCCATTTGGCAGTAATCCGCAGCCGTGCCTCAGTGCCACCTTCCCCAGCATCTCCCTCTTGGCTAAGGGCACCCAAAGCACCACAGAGAGCCCAAAGTCTGTTTGGGTAGAGCTCCTGCAACCCAGAGCTCTACCTCCTCACTGCCAACCACCTGCAAGCAACCTGCCAAGAGCCACTCCAAGTCTGCCTCCCCCCACCCCACTTGCTCAGCTCTACAAGTACACTGCCTAGAGTGGCTTTCATACCAAGCCAGCAGTGGCACTTTGCCATACTTCACTCTGCTTACCAGTGCCATCATCACTTCTTAGTTTTATGTGAAGAGGTTCAACACAACTTTTCATGCATCTCTCTGAAAAAAAAAAACCCTACTATACTGGCTAGGGAAGTAGGATGTGTCCTATTTTGTTCACTTTGTGCAGAGTAGTTCACTCTCCTGAGGGCAAATATTTTAGTTCTTGTTTCCCTGATCCCTGTGTCAAGGTTTTCAGTGGAGCAAGAACTTGGTTTGTGGCTGTTCATCTTAAGAGGGGTACCTATAGCCCTTGGCTAAGGAATTGTTCTCAAGTTTAGTCTTTTTTTTTTTTTTTTTTTTTTTTTTTTTTTTTCTTTTTTTTGTGCACTAAATATTTAATTAGTTATTGCAAAGTGGAATAGCTTTCAGGCTGATATGGGAAGTGGAAAATATTTTCCTCCCTTATTAATATCTTATGGGATATTCTCCTGGAAGGTAAGAACCGAGATCTTCTCAAGCAGAGAAAAGAACATGAACTCAGGTCTCTTACACTCAAGCTCTGGGCATAGGCTTGGAATTAAATTAACTGGAAACTTGCCTAGCTCTAAATGGGTCAGCCTGTGTGTGAGTCAAAAGAGTTCAGGTAAGTCAAGTCACCTTGCTCACGCTGCCATAGGCAGTCAGCCTGTGAATCCCCACGAGGGAAAGGGGGTTGCCTTTGACAGGAGGCATAGTTTCCACACCACCATCTCTCAGTGTTCCTTTCAGCATATTTCAGGTGCCTTTTTGTGATTCTTAGTATAGTCCTGCTGAGAGAGGTTTCATTCTTCTCTGGGAACATGGAAGAAATCACTAAGTCAAAGCCTGTAGACAAAACTGGCAGCTGAACCAGAAGGCAGCAAAAAAAGCAGCACTTCAGAATCAGAAAACTGGAATAGAGCTTAGAAAGACATCTACTGCTGTGCCAAAAAGGAGGATCAGCTATACCTGTTTGTGTGTGGACAGATGCTTGTTTAATCTGTTCCTTAAAACCTCTCATGGTCATCAGGAATTCCACAGCCTCCTTGAGTAATTCACCTTAGACCCTGGCTGTTTAAAATGTAGAAAAGATCTGTCTGTCTTAATATCTGGCACAGCGTGGGTAGATATTAACACCAGTTTTATACAGCCAACAATTTAAGTCTTAAAGAAAGACCTTAAATTTTGTGTTAATTAAATGTAATTATTGTCTTCCTTTTGTTAGAGGAAGAAAAGTTCAGAGAGGTACAACTGAAGTCAGCACTGCAAGAAAAAAACAGGGTTGGGTTGTTTTTTTTCTTGCTGAGACCTCCTTCAGGACTGGAGGTGAGGTCCTCAGCAGAAGGAGGACACAGTGATTCTGGAGGGAGTCCAGAGGAGGCCACAAGGCTGGAGGAAGCTGGAACACTGCTATGAAGACAAACTCAGAGACCTGAGGTAGCTCATCCTGGAGAAAACTCCAGGAGGGTCTTAGAGCTGTGTTGCATCCTACTAATGAGGGAGAGCAGCCAAGTGAAGTGTTTCTCCTGCTGTGAGTCATTCAAGATAAGAAAGGAGCCGTACAGACATTAGTTATGTTAAACAAGGATGCAGCATAGCAAAACAGAGTGCCTGTCTGTGACCATGTTGAAAGGCCTTTATCAACCTGGCAACAGCTGAAGAAAAGCTGCCTGTAACCAGTCTGAAAATGCATAGTGTGTGTGACCAAGGTCTGTCCTGGACAAGTCCATGCTGACTTGCTGCAATAAAGGGATGCACCAAATTGCTGTCGTGGTCGTCCCTCCTCATGTCATCCATCCACTCACACCTGGTGTCACCTGATTCTGCAGCCTCTGGTGATCCCTGACATCTGGTGATCTCCAACAGAGCTGCCTTCCAGTACCTGAAGGGATTCTACAGGAAGACCTAGGAGGGACTTTTCCAAGGGTGATTACAGACAGGACAAGGGAGAGTGGTTTGATAATGAGGGAGAGCAGGGTAAAATTCTCCCCCTTTACTCTCCTCAGACCCCAGTTGCAGTCCTGTGTGCAGTTCTGGAGCCCCCAGCACAGGAAGGACATGGAAGTGTTGGAGCCAGTCCAGAGGAGGCCACCAAGGTGATCAGAGGGCTGCAGCAGCTGCGCTGTGAGGACAGGCTGAGAGAGTTGGGGCTCTGCAGCCTGGAGAACAGAAGGCTTTGAGGACACCTTAGAGTAGCCTTCCAGGATCTGAAGCGGGCTACAGGATGGCTGGGGAGGGACTATTGACAAGGTCTTGCAATGCCAGGACAAGGGCAATGGGTTTGAAGTGGCAGAGGGGAGATTGAAAGCGGATGTTAGGAGGGAGTTGTTTGCAGTGAGGGTGGTGAGGCACTGGAACAGGTTGGCCAGGGAAGTTGTGGAGCACAGAATCACCCAATGTGATCATAGATCACATTGGGTGATTCTGTGCTTCACAATCTCCCTGGAGGTGTTCAAAGCCAAATTGGACAAGGCCTTGAGTGACCTGTGCTAGTGGGAGGTGTCTCTGCCTATGGCAGGGGGTTGGAACTAGATGATCTTTGAGGTGCCTTCCAACCTTCCCATTCTATGATTCTATGATTGCATGTTTCAAGGCAGTTTAAGGCAAAAAAAAAAAAAAAATCTTTTTTTTTTTTTTCAAACTCTCCTCACTTTTTCAACTACCTAAATTCCTACAGCACAGAGATAAGCTATCTGCCTTACACCCTCCCTGCAATCAAACTGCGGTGTTAATAGCTCGTCAGCCAGATGATGTCTGCGTCACCAACCCTACTGATGGACAGCTTTTTATCAGCCAGCTGCAGAAGCTCCATTGTAACAAGTTCCATCTTTTCTCTTTTACAGAACAGAAACATGTTTATGCAGTCACAGCCAGAGCCCTGCACTGAGAAGTTAAGAGGCATATGTATCTCCTGGAACAAACTCCTCTTAAACTGATACGTTTGGCAAAATATCTTTGCTATTTTTGTTCCTATTGATTCATTCATTTATTTATATATTTATTTATCTCCTAGGTAGTTCTCCTTTTTTCTCTGTCTCCCTCAGTACCCCCAGGAATCTGGATCAAAACTAGCTGTCTTTTGAAGCACAGAAACATGCAGGTTGGCAAAGTCCCTCAGGATCACTAAGTCTAACCTAGAATTGTACTCTACAAGATTCACCTTCAACCATAACCCCAAGTATCACATCCAAACCACCCTTAAACACATCCAGGGTGGGTGACTCCACCACCTCCCTGGGCAGCTCATTCCAGTCCTTGACCACTCTCTCTGCGAAAAACTTTTTCCTAATGTCCAGTTGAAACCTCAGCCTGAGACCATTCCCCCTTGTTCTGTCTCCAACTACCTGTGAGCAGAGCCCAGTAGCAGCCTCTCCACACTGTCCCTTCAGGTAGCTGCAGACAGCAATGAGCTCTGCCCTCAGCCTCCTCTGTCTCACACTAAGCATCCCCAGCTCCCTCAGTTGCTCCTCATCAGATTTACTCTCCAGGCCCTTGCCCAGCTTTGTTGTTCTCCTCTGAACCCACTCCAGCTCCTCCAGATCAGAATGTGTCTTCTCAGCAATGTAATAAATCAGCAGATGTAGTAAATCTCACATCTGGCTTAGAGTGACAGGAAGGAGTCTGGACATAACAACTTGTTCATTTTTACCAATTCTGAGCAATTCAGCAGCTCACAGCATTGCCCAGTGCTTGCAGTAGTGCTGTGAGAGCTCTTCACTTTGGCAGTGAACCTTATCCTTCAGCTGTATATAAAAGCATTGTTTTACCAAGCCAAAAATGATAAATGCCCATTATGGTCAAATTGTCCATCATAAGGACTGATCAGAAAACTTATCCAGGGCAGATTAAGTTAAGAAGATCTTAATCCTGTTAAACTACCTGCTGGATTAAGTGGTAGTTTCATTAGTAGCAAAGTCTGTCTACCTACTGAAAGTATTAAAGCATGTTTTGGGGAAAACATTACAAATTCTGCTGACAAATCATAGAATTATAGAATGGTAAGGTTGGAAGGGACCTCAAAGATCATCCTGTTCCAAACCCCTGCCATAGGCAGGGACACCTCCCACTAGAACAGGTCACTCAAGGCATCATCCAACCTGGCCTTGAACACCTCCAGGGAGGTTGTGGAGCACAGAATTACCCAATGTGATCATTGGGTGATTCTGTGCTCCACAACCTCCCTGGGCAACCTGTGCCAGTGACTCACCACCCTCACTCCAAACAACTTCTTCCTAACATTCAGTTTCAATCTCCCCTCTGCCAGTTCAAACCCATTGCCCCTTGGCCTGGCTTTACAAGACCTTGTCAATAGTCCCTCCCCATCCTTTCTACAGCCCCCTTCAGATCCTGGAAGGCCACTCCAAGGTCTCCTGGAAGCCTTCTCTTCTCCAGGCTGCAGAGCCCCAACTCTCTCAGCCTGTCCTCACAGCACAGCTGCTGCCGCCCTCTCAGCATCTTGGTGGACTCCTCTGGACTGGTTCCAACACTTCCATGTCCTTCCTGTGCTGGGGGCTCCAGAACTGCACACAGGACTCCAGATGAGTTAGAATGTGGGATGAATATCATGTCCAGATGACAAAGAGTGGGGAGAATAAAGCTACTGGCCTGGTTTACTGATTCTGTGTCTTTATCTGAAAGACACTTAGGAAAAGAAAGGAACTGGGTGAAAACTAATCCTCACTGTGAGGCTATGGAGGGGAGAAACACATCTAACAGGTGAGAAATCCATTTGGATTTGCTGGAGCTCATGAGCAAAAGACAGCTGCAGAATAACAGCAGCTGTAGACTAACAGCAGCTGCAAACTAACAGCTCTATTCTGAGCTGCCTCTAACCTTTAGAAACAACTCAGTTTGGGTCTGTATAAATCATAGCCCCGGTTTATCAGTAGTTTTTATTTTACCTTGAGTATCTGTGCTTCTGCTGATTTTCACCAACTAGCTTGCAGGATATATATCACCCTCCTCCTTGTTGTGCCTGTGCCTGAGGCTTTTCACCTCTCCCCTAACTCCAGATGTTTCAAACAGTGCATCAAAGTGTGACGGTAACAAGGTCTCTGGAAGTGCCGTGGGGATAGCACTTCAGAGGTCTTGTTAGTTTTATGGCAGCCACGGCTGGCTGGGAGCAGAGCAGCTAGGTGGGTGGAGGAGGGAAATGGAGCAGCAAAGTGAAATTACCAAAGGCTGAAGCTCTGCAGCCTGCATTAGTCACTCTGCTGCTCTCAGTAGCAGAGGTCGGAGTGGGACCTGCCCAGCATCCCCATCAGGGCTTATCTCCACTGTGCTACTCCATACCGGAGCAATCTCAGGTGCTGCTCTTGCTCTGTGCTTTATATCCAAATAACCATGACACATATCCCCTCCACGCCTCTCCACTGCCTCAAGATACCTGAAAAAAGTGTTGATAAAAGACTGAGAACACACTGACTTCTAGTGGTTTAATGTTTTTCTTAGCCCAGGAAATTAAGAACAGTGAAAGCTCTTTGTATGATTACCCCAGGAGTGCTCAAAACTTCCTGGAGCATAGACTGCCCCTGGCTCTGAGCATTCCAGAATAGGAACCAGGAAATTACAGACCTGTCAGCCTGACCTCAGTGCCAGGCAAGGGTATGGAACAGGTCATCTTGAGTGCCATCACAAAGTACCTGTAGGATAGCAAAGGGATCAGGCCCAGCCAGCATGGGTTTAGGAAGGGCAGGTCCTACCTGACCAAACTGATTTCCTTTATGCTCAGGTTACCCTCCTGGTGAGTGCAGGGCAGGCTGTGGATGTAGTCTGCCTGGACTGCAGCGAAGACTTTGACACTGTCTGCCACAATAAGTTCCTGGCAAAGTTGGCAGTTCCTGGCTTGGACAGATTCACTTAATACGGGTCAAGAACAGGCTGGAGGGATGGGCCCAGAGAGTGGTGGTGAATGGTGCCTGAACATGAGGCAGCAGTGTGCCCAGATGGGCAGGAGAGCCAATGGCATCCTGGCCTGGATCAGGAACAGTGTGGCCAGCAGGAGCAGGGAAGATATTCTGCCCCTGTTCTCAGCACTGGTCAGGCCACACCTTGAGTGCTGTGTCCAGTTCTGGGGCCCTCAATTCAAGAGAGATGTTGAGGTGCTGGAAGGTGTCCATAGAAGGGCAGCAAGGCTGGGGAGGGGCCTGGAGCACAGCCCTGTGAGGAGAGGCTGAGGGAGCTGGGGGTGTGCAGCCTGCAGAATCATAGAATCATAGAATTGTTGGAAGGTACTTCAAGGATCATCCAGTTCCAACCCCCTGCCATAGGCAGGGACACCTCCCACTAGCACAGCTCACTCAAGGCCTCCTCCAACCTGGCCTTGAACACCTCCAGGGAGGGAGCAGCCACAACCTCCCTGGGCAACCTGTGCCAGTG
>VWZE01018332.1:22946-43182 GCA_013396675.1 Eubucco bourcierii
CCAAAACCAAAACCAAAACAAACAACAGACAAACTGTCTCCTAGCCTGAATACTGAAGGGCCTAGATCAGAAGGCATATGGACTTTTGGTAACTACACAGTGTTATGTGTATATACATGCCCAATATAGTATCATAGAATCATAGAATGGTAACGTTGGAAGGGACCTCAAGGATCATCTAGTTCCAACTCCCTGCCATAGGCAGGGACACCTCCCACTAGAACAGGTCACTCAAGGCCTCCTCCAATCTGGCCTTGAACACCTCCAGGGATGAAGCACCCACCACCTCCCTGGGCAAACTGTGTCAGTGTCTCACCACCCTCACTGCAAAGAACTTCCTCCTAACATCCAGTCTAAATCTTCCCTCTGCCAGTTCAAACCCATTGCCCCTTGTCCTGTCATTGCAAGACCTTGTCAATAGTCCCTCCCCAGCCTTCCTGTAGGCCCCCTTCAGATATTGGAAGGCTACTATCAGGTCTTCTGGAAGCCTTCTCTTCTCTACTGTATAGAGGTACCTATAGCCTGTCCTTCACCTAATGTCTAGAAAACATATGACCTCAGCTTCAGTCTTGAGCTAAGTTTGTATCCCTGTGCTCTAAGAGAAAAAGCCCAATTCCCTATGCTTTAGATCACAGCTTTTTAGTTAAAAGTGAGGGTTTAAAAAAATAAATGTATGGATGGCAACTCTCTTGCAGGAAGTATTTTGCCTTCCATGTGATTCAGAGACTCTTTCCTTAGCATTTTAAATGAAAAGGTTTTCTTTAGCTTACAAATCAAAAGAGGTTTCAGAAATCTCATGCAAGGTAAGTCTGTCTGCAGCTTTCATTAACTGACAGCGGTACAGAGCTACTGGTGGGCACAAATGAGTTCTGCTCATTGCTCCTGGCTCTTTGCTAAGAGCAAATATGAAAATAACCAATACTGCATTTGTCAATGATGTCTCCTCTTTTCTGTGGTCATTAGAACACGGGATGATGTCTGCTAAGAATGCTTTTCATGTGGGAAGCCGTAAACTGTTCTCCAAGGATGCAGCACCCTTTCTGTCTAGGCTGAGGGTAGCAGCAAAGTGTTTTACCCAGAAGCAGCAGGGTTTCAATGTAAGCAAGAATGGGCAGCAAAACAAGTTTTATCTTTGTCCATTTGTCTTGCAAACGTAGGAGTACCTTCTTATAAGATACTCACACTTATCACTGCAGTAGATATTTATGTAATGCTTTTTTCACATTCCCCTCCTTAAAACCTTTTCAGAATGTACCATCAGTAACATTATTACTATAGCCCTTATTGCAGTCCTTTGCAGCAAAATACATAGGACAAGCTATGAGCTGGCAAGTAAATGCCTACTATACTTCCTTTCCTTGTGGAGACAACTCCTCCAGCACAGAGCCAAATTGCACAGTGTTACTTCACTTTGGGCAGCAACAGTGTTTTCTTCTCTTGGTTGCTCTTCAAAATGAGTACAGTATGTGTACAGACTATGCCATTGCTGCTTCGGAAATACAATCTACTCATCGGTTAAAAACAAACTGGATGAATCATAGAATGATAAGATTGGAAGTGACCTCAAAGATCATCTAGTTCCAACCCCCTACCATAGTTACTCAAGGCCTCTTCCAACCTGGCCCTGAACACCTCCAGGGAGGGAGCATCCTGGGCAAACTGTTCCAGTCTCTCACCACCCTCACTGCAAAGAACTTCTTCCTAATATCCAGTCTAAATCTTCCCTCTGCCAGTTCAAACCCGTTGCCCCTTGTCCTGTCATTGCAAGACCTTGTTAATAGTCCCTCCCCAGCCTTCCTGTAGGCCCCCTTCAGATACTGGAAGGCTACTCTAAGGTCCCCTCGAAGCCTTCTCTTCTCCAGGCTGCAGAGCCCCAACTCTCTCAGCCTGTCCTCATAGCAGAGCTGCTGCAGCCCTCTGAGCGTCTTTGTGGTCTCCTGTGGACCTGCTGCAACAGTTCCATGTCCTTCCTGTGCTGGGGACTCCAGAACTGCACACAGCACTCCAGAGCAAAGATGGAGTTTGCCTGAAATACAACATGGTAAACTGCTGACAGGAGCTTTCAGAGAAGCACTTCTGTGCCACAGCAGGAAGAGAGATAAACCTATGCGTCCTTCTTCAGAGTCGGGTCTTCAGCTGCAATATTTTTTATTGGTGAATATGAGTTTTTGAAGTCAGAAGAGCCCCATACCAGTGCCAAAAGCAAAACACAGAAGTGGGGCAATCCAGGGAAGCTAACATAAAATAAATTTTAAAAACCCAAATGTGTGTGCCACCTCTTTCCCCATTCCTCAAAAAAAAAAAAAGAAAGGCTCAGGCCCGTTCAGAAGAGACTAGGTATAGGTTAATGTCTCATTTATGAAAATAGGGTATAACACAAATAGGTTTCCCTTCTGCCAGACCCAAGGCTAGTGCAAGGCATGTAAAAAAGCTCAGTTGATTGAGGTAATCAACATGAAATCTGCTTCTAAAACAATTATTTAAATGGGAACATGCAACAACGTGATGGAGTTCTGTTCCTGAAGCAAGATTTTCCATGCAGAAAGTGGGGAGGTGAATGTCTAACCTATTGCTGCTGCAATTTGAAGATTACAATCTTGTGGCCTCCCTGAGATGTTACAATACGCTTTGAACCATGAGTCAAGCTATTTCCATATTCATTTACTTACTTCCACAAGGACAGACACCAATAAGGCAACACACTACAAATAATTTTGTCTTAAGTTACTGAAGAGGTGGAAGAAAAAGAGGGAGAAGTAATAGGGAGAGGAAAGGGATGGAATATTTGGTCTGTTCTTAATTAAAACCAGCCGATGACATACAATGATTTGTCTGAAGCACTTCTGAGCTGTACCCGTTTCTGTTTACACTTGACAGCTGTACATTCTTTCCTGCCTGTATTGTTTGAACTATGGCCAATGGTATAATCATTAAATCTTTGATAGTGTTTTTGAAATACAAAATTGACCTTCTTCTTTGAGACAAAAAGAGAGGTAGGGAAGGCATAGCTAGGCTATATTAGAGATGTTTGGATTTACTAGACTGTACAGCCTGCGTTGCAAAAGAGAGTCTCTGGTAATTTTTGGACTTGCTATTAAGAGAATTTTTTCATGTTCTTCACATCTGCTGATAAAAAGGAATCATCATCCTGTGACCCTTTCCTCCAAGAAGATGCCTGTTTTGGGAAGACAATAAAGTAGAGTATCCATGATTACTGAGGGGAATTCTGCACACTGTGAGTGGGATGCAGAGGACCTCACCAGACTATGCACAGAAAGATCTGGGGGGTGGGGGAAATATAAATGAAAAAAAAGAAAAGGCAGAAAACTTGAATATCAGATATCTGAAATCAGCTATCAGTCTGTCACAAACTGAGAAAATGGAAAGTAAGTCTTTGTCAAAGCCTAATATGTCTTATATTTGTATATGTCTTGTGACTTGATATGTTCTCTCTGTGAATTCAGTCTGCAGCCTCCAAAATCAATGGCTCATTACAAATAGAAATGCTTATGTAAAAAGGAGAAAGAGCATTAGCATATGCCTTATCCCATAAGTTTGAACTAAACCACAGAACTGATTTGATCCAGATATTGCCAGCTGTCCCCTGAACTTCCCTCAAGCATGTTTTGTTGCCAGCTTTGGCAGAGGCAGACAGTCAGATGATGCTGTATTACTAACTAGGGCTGCACTGTTCCTTCTCAAGCTGAGACCCCAAAGATGCATTTTGTTTTATAGACTGGAGCTTAGTCTAAAATCACACAGAAAGTAAACAGGAAGGATATATTTAGCTCCTGCAGTTTAGTAGGACTGGGAAATCTTTACTTTAATATCCTGCAGTCATCTTTAAAAACTTAAACAACCCTCATGATTACCCCAGAGTTCCCTAGAGCTGTATGGGCTGGAGAGATATCTAAGTCTTACTCAGACACTGCAACAGCATTTACTACTCCACTACTTGTCCACTACTTGTTTTATGTGGAAATTGCACCAGGTTACCAGGTTTGGGTTGTCTTTCTAAATGTGTTATGAAAAAGAGACTGAGTTCTTAAGATTTAATTAGTTGGGTCAGGGCAGCACTGAATTGCTCCTAACTGACGTTAAAGATGAAGACGAAAGGAGATACAGTCCCTGCTTCGAACATAGAATCATAGAATCATAGAATGGTAAGGTTGGAAGGGACCTCAAGGATCATCTAATTCCAACCTCCTGCCATAGGCAGGGACACCTCCCACTAGTACAGCTCACTCAAGGCCTCATCCAACCTGGCCTTAAACACCTCCAGGGAGGGAGTAGCCACAACCTCTCTGGGCAACCTGTGCCAGTGCCTCACCACCCTCACTGTAAAGAACTTCTTCCTAACAGCCAGTATCAATTTCCCCTCTACCAGTTCAAACCCATTGCCCCTTGTCCTGTCATTGCAGGACCTTGTCAGTAGTCCCTCCCCAGCCTTCCTTTAGGCCCCCTTCAGATACTGGAAGGCTACTAAAAGGTCCCCTTGAAGCCTTCTCTTCTCCAGGCNGTAGGTTGGCTGTCATCTGATTGCCTTCCTTCTTTACCCTTTTAACATTCAGGCTTTCTGGAAAGACAGATTGTCAGAGATATGTAAAAACACATTGCACAACACTGAATGCATTCAAGCAACATCACAGCAGGGCTGAAAAGACATCTAGTCAGAGTATAACAGAGTCCCTTACCCACAAACTTTCATGGGAGATTTTCAAAGCTACCAGTATTTGCTTAATTGAGGTTGTCTGGAGTCATTCCCAATTTGCTTTCAGAGTTAGAACAAGGTCAGAATAGCCAAAATTTTCACTCACTTTCTAAACTATTTATTTTTTTTCAGTTATTCAGTCAGTTTGAGATCTTAGTGAGGACAAATTGAATTTTAACCTGTACTAGTGGGAGGTGTCCCTACCTATGGCAGGGGATTTGAACTGGATGATCCTTGGGGTCCCTTCCAACCTTGCCATTCTATGATTCAACTGCTGGTATCCTGCTCTAGACTTAATTAGAAGTTTGCCTATTTCAATGGATCTTCTGCTTTCCTATAATCTTCCTTAGAACTCAAAAAAAAAAAAACCCCTCCAGTGAAGACGTTCTTTTTCTGAGGAGTCGCAAGTGTGAGATGGATCTACCAAGAGAAGAAACATTCCAAAAAGACACAAAAGCAATTGCTACATCAGGCACAGCTGAGGACCTGCCTTTGGCATTTCTCAATCTGTTTGGAGGTATTAAATCCAAGTTGTGGGTTGTCAGCATGTCATCCATTGCTGGCCCACACAAGGAACCTGGCCTCCTGATGAATCCCAGGTACATATTTTCACTTTTGCTAGGGGTGCAACATCCCCACAAACAAGAAAAGAGAACTCCTCAATGTGTACCTGAAAGTCCACAGTGCTCCCTGACACTTGGATGACTCCTGTATGTCTGATCCTGGGCAGGTCCCTGGGAAGACTCACTCTCACTTCCACATGGCAGATGCAGATTCACATTTCCTGGTCTCTGAAGGATACTTTTGGGAAAATCCAGAAGTGAAACTTCTGGTAGGCTCCTTATTTGCTGTAATGGTGATTTTTTTACATGCAGTGCTAGGACTGAGATCTCTTCAAATTTGGGTGGATTGCAGTGCCACTGTGTATTTGTTTATTATGCCCACTGATTGATCCATAAACTGTCTTCTAACCAAGATATTTGGATTTATTTCTTTCTCCTTTTCATCATTCTTCCAGCACTCAGAACTTTGCTGTTTTGGGATCACCACCTTCCACATGACCAAACTGTCCCCAAGTACCACCTGTCAATGCTGTGATTGAGAGGTAATCCTTGCTTGAAATTTAAGGCAAACTCAGTACACATATTAGTGAGACAGTCCAGTAGAAAGCTCTCTCATTACCCCATCTCAAAAGTGGAGTCTCCACTGCTAGCTTCTTTCTGATCTTTGCTTGCTATGTCTCTTCAGATGCATTATTGCATTCAGATGCATTATTCCCTGACTCAGTAGCCATACTCTTATTGTCCTTTTCTGGGGCTTTAAAAAGAGAGAGGAACATTAGCTGTGAAGAGTCTGGCCTTGTGTTTTCTATCTTTTCTCTTGCAGGAACCCCATTAACTGTGTTCCTTGCAAGTTATCCTCTAACTACATCGTGATCATCCTTGACCAGTACAGGAACTCCAGGCACAGTCACTACCAGACCATGTGAATACAATTAAATACATAGAATTGAGAAAGTAAAGGGGAAATAGTGTTTCCCACAGTACAGCCTTTGAGAAGATTAAACTCTTGTGCTGGTTTGAGGCTAATTGGAATATTTTAATAAAAGAATACAATGGTGATGTTTGCTTCACTCATAGGCTTGCTGAGATGTATAGGAACAGGGACACAAATATAGATAATACAGACACAGGGAGTCTTGGTCTCTCTAGCTGCTGGTTTTGTCTCCTGGTCTCTCTGCTAACCTAACTAACCACTCTGCATCTAACCCCCCTGGCTGATCCTACAAACTCACCTTGCATGTAAGCCAGACCCTGGGGTAAGGTAGAGGGGTGGGAAGAAGGTAGAAGAGTGGTTGGGAGCCCCTCCTGGGGACTCTGATTTCTGGGAGGGGGATTGTGTTTCTGTATTACCTTTAACTTGTCTATTTCTGTAACTTTCCCTGTCTATTGTGTATATCTCTGCTTGTACATTGTGCTGAGCTGTAAATGGAGCTTCAGTCCTTAACTTCCAGCCAACTGAGTCTAGTCTGGGTCATTTTACAAAGTATGGGGGCGCAGGTAACTCCCAAACCATCACAACTCTGTTAGTGTGCATTCTGGCAGAACTGATATCTGAGTTTCTGAGTCATCTACCATGTCACTTTTAATTTGACTTCAGCTTCAACAACATGTTCACCTTTTCTTCCTCAGGAGCAACGCAAAGAAATTTTAATGACATCAGAGCTGTTGTGTTGGTTTCATTGGTGAGGATACTTCAGTAACCAGAACATGTGAAGAAAACCACCAATTAGGGTCATGGTTGTCTGTGCCACCTTATTGAGTGTTGAAGCAGTTCAGGTACTTAATTTTTATTAACTCCAATTTAGAATGCTCAGAATCAGGCAATGTCATCAGATACAAAACCAAGGTCAACAAACAACCCTTTTCCATGCTGACAGCAGGCAGCATGTGTCAGCCCAGCTGAGACCATCAGCCATGTAAGGAAGTGTGGATCTATACCACAGTTATGCCCTGAGCAGGTGGATCTGATGAGCAGAGAGATGAGTCAGTCTATGGGGTGCTCAAGGGGATTACCTACATAGCTCTGAATCATCAGTCATCAATTCTGCAAAATAATTTCCATGGTGAACAGTTGGGAGCAAATAGTTAAAGCAGCAAAGGGAGGATCTTGGTTCAACAGCAACCTCGTGGGGCACTGCTGAGTCACACTCTGGACCTGGAGGGAAAAAGAGGACGTCACAGCTGGATGCATTCAGCTAGGAGAGAAATCAAAGACACGATCAGTTCCCAGCTCATGATATTTATTTGTAGTTCATTATTGTATTTATATTCTTCCCTGCAAAGAGTGTACAACAATCAGTGAGTCTGACCTTTTGGGGAAAAGCCTTATCAGAGCCTCTAATGGAACACAAATGTACAGGTCCCTCGGTAGTGGGTTGGGAAATGAGGAGTAATGAGAAGCTCTTGTGGAAGTCAAGCTGCACAGCTAATACAGCATGGCTTATGGCATCGCAGCAGAAGAATCTCCTATTTCTGCTCCAGCCAAGCAGAGGATCATAGAATCACAGAATGGTAAGGTTGGAAGGGACCTCAAAGATCATCTAGTTCCAACCCCCTGCCATAGGCAGGGACATCTCCCACTAGTACAGGTCACTCAAGGCCTCCTTCAACATGGCCTTGAACGCCTCCAGGGAGGGAGCAGCCACAACCTCCCTGGGCAAACTGTGCCAGTGCCTCACCACCCTCACTGCAAAGAACTTCCTCCTAAACATCCAGTCTAAATCTCCCCTCTGCCATTTTAAACCCATTGCCCCTTGTCCTGTCATTGCAAGACCTTGTCAATAGTCCCTCCCCATCCTTCCTGTAGGCCCCCTTCAGATATTGGAAGGCTACTATAAGGTTTCCTGAAAGTCTTCTCTTCTCCAGGCTGCAGAGCCCCAACTCTCTCAGCCTGTCCTCATAGCAGAGCTGCTGCAGCCCTCTGAGCATCTTCGTGGCCTCCTCTGGACCCACTCCAACACTTCCATGTCCTTCCTGTGCTGGGGGCTCCAGAACTGCACACAGTACTCCAGGTGGGGTCTGACAAGAGCAGAGCAAAGGGGCAGAATCCCCTCCCTTGCCCTGCTGCCCACACTGCTCTTGCTGCAGCCCAGCATTCGGTTGCTGTCTGGGCTGCATGTGCACACTGCAGACTCATGTTGAGCTTTTCATCAACCCAGACCCCCAGGTCCTTTTCCTCAGGGTTACTCTCAGCCATTCACCACCCAGCCTGGATTTGTGCTTGGGATTGTGCTGACCCAGGTGCAGGAGGTTTCAATACACATATACACACACATATAGATATGTATGCTTATGTCATAGAGTCATGCCTTACAATAACTCACCTGAGGCAGTTTCCAGCAGAGCAGAAGCAAGGAAGGTGAAGAGGAGACAGACATGAAAGCAGCAATAATGACACATGGTGTCCCCCACCAGGGAAGACACAGCCTAGTTGAAGATCGTATGAGGGGTAGTCATGCTGGCCAACTTCAGGCACCTCACCTTGGCTTTATGGGAATCACTCAGGATAGTTTCGAATCTTCTGCATGTGCAGGATTTGCAGGAACAGGATTTAGTAAAGTGGCAACTATCAGCATACAAAGGTGTTGTCTGGGGCTACCATTGTTGGCTGACCATGTATCTACTCAAGCAAACACAGGCTTCACTAACATGGATCCTGGGATCTAAGACTAGCTGGGCAAATACAGCTTACACAGGTTAACCCAGGGGATTTTTCCCATAGCCTGACCATACTTGTGAAGCCCACCACACCAGGCTGCATTCACATTCAGTTGCACTGAGATACATTCAAAACTGAGATGTGCCTTACCGTTTGGAACTATTATTAAATCAGGTCTCTCAACTTCTCTAGGTCTATGCCAGTCCACAACAGCCAAAGATGTGGTGCTAGCTCTCTAGGAAGCCGCTTACTCCTGGTGCAAACACATTGCCTGCTAAGAGTTCACAAGCTGAGGCAAAAACTCACACAGGATTCCTGTGATCTCCTGTTGCTGTTTGGCCTGAAAAAACGAAATCTTAAATGTGTAATATGAAAAAAATAAAACCATACCTATTTTTAGTTGAGATGGATTTCCATGTCCCCTGCTTTTAGGGGTGTTATATCAACACCTGTAGATTTGTTCTAGTCATCATTTCCATCAGAAATGCATTGTTTCAGGGGGGTTATAAATTGTAAAGTTTTTACAAGTGAGAAAAAATGTGCTCCAGGAAAGAGCTGATCTTTTAGGTCTTGGTGTTGGAGAGTATTTTTATATGCAAAAAAATGCAAAAGAGAATAATGGCTGTAAGGGTTTTTATTATATTTAGAGGGAGGAAGAATGGTAAATATGATCTGAAATAGAATAATTTAATTATTAATTTTACATAAAGAGTATGAGCAACCCTCACAAAATATTCATCGACAGACATAAAATGAAAAGGAAACCAGACAGTGGGGAAATTCTCATCCTTCACTTCCCAAAAGCTTTTCAGCACACACTTAAGTCCACCCTTACTGCAAAAGACATTTGAGCATGTGTGTAGACCTTTCTTGCAAAAAGTTTGCTTTCCTCAGTGTCTGCTGTGAACCCAGGAGTCATCCCACTCAACTCATTACTAATGCTCTTGAAATTACTCACGGGTATAAATATTTGTGAGAATGGGGCCTCAGTGAGGAGCTGTGTCTATATGAGGAACCATGTCCAAACTATGCCATTCTAAAGAAAAATGCTCCCAGACTTGCTGTCTCCACTGCAGAGCTGTTACCACCACGGCCCAGCATGGCTGAAGCTGCCTAGATGGCAGAACCCAAGTGCATGCCCCCTGGCAACGAGCCACATCTATGAGGGGTTGGATGCATCTCCTGGGAATGCATCTGCAGACCAATGCTGGGAAGTAAAAAGCGCTGCCATGGCTGACAACTGTTTGTAGAAGAACAAAAGCTTCTTTAAGGCTGCTCTATCCCTGTTTACAAACAGCAGATGGAGGTTCTCCGTGGCTGTGTGCAACACACAAGCCTGACTAAGGAAACTGAAAAGATCCCCTGCAAACTGCCTGTCTTAGCTGGATGAGCTCCTAAGCACCTGTGAATCAGAAAGGACTTCCACTGAAATCTACCACCCTTTTGACAGTAGCCAGAGGTTGGCTTCCCTTGCAGAATTTGGTACCCTGCCTGCTGCTGAGACACTCTAGTGAGACACCAGCAGTACCCACTGTCGAAGTGAGAGGATGACTTCATATTTTCACTGAAGCACAATGATGCATTTCACTCCTCAAAGGCTCCCAAGCTGAAACTGTCTCAGCTTACTTTTAAACACACTGGGCAAAAGCACCTTCAGTATGGCAGGGTCTATGCTCACTTTCATTAAAACATACTTTTTTCCCTCACCTTGTGTGTATCACCTTGTCACACAAACATACACTTTGGGATGTAGGCAGTGTTGACCAAACCACTAGGTAAAAAGATTAATCTAGTACAGACCTGTGAGTCAAAGAGAAGTGGGGACTTGACACAGAATCTGAGAGGGGCATCTGTAGTGTTTCTGAGATAACAGAATCACAGAACTGTCAGATTTGCAAGGGACCTCAGAGATCATCCAGTTCCAACCTCCCTGCCATGGGCAGGGACACCTCACACTAGATCAGGTTGCACAGAACCACATCCAGCCTGGCCTTAAAAACTTCCAGGGATGGGGTTTCCACCACCTGTTCCAGTGTCTCACCACCCTCGTGGTGAAGAACTTTCTCCTAACAGCCAGTCTGTATCTACCCATTTCTATCTTTGCTCCATTTCCCCACAGTCCTATCACTACCTGACATTCTAAAAAATCCCTCACCAGCTCTCCTGTAGGCCTCCTTCAGATACTGGAATGCCACAATAAGATCTCCTCAGAGCCTTCTCTTCTCCAGACTGAATAACCCCAACTCTCTCAGTCTGTCTCCATAGGAGAGGTGCTCCAGCCCTCTGATCATCCTCGTGGTCCTTCTCTGGACAGGTTCCCAGCACATCCTTATCTTTCCTGTCCTAGGGGCTCTTTCTTTTACTCACTTCTTGCTTGAAGTCTTGCCTATCCATTCCTGAGTTTTGATCTTCTCAGCATTTTGAAGACCTTATGACTGTGTTTTTACAGTGCTGCCTAACAGCTGGCATGACTCCTTGCAGATATTTCCATACCTGGGAGACCTCATACAGACCTTTTTAAAAAAGTGGGTTATGAAGAAAATATTGGGCGACAAAAAAGCAGATAGGAAATTAAATTAGTAGGTTGAGGTTATTTCTGCAGTATAGGGGTGGGAGCCATCACTTGTGATGTTTTAAAGATTCATTTGTCCTTTTAGTTTCCTACCAAATCTGACTGCCCTGTGAAGCCTACCAAGGAAAAGGTAAAATCCCAGTACCGAAGGTTGACATAAAGCTTTTGGCTTTTCTTAATGGAGAGGAAAAAACATCTCTTCTGTTTCTAATCCAGCCCATGTGTAAAGTTACAGGTGGCAAGCACTGGCTTTTAACAAGAACTGTTAACAACCCTTTCTGATCACAGGAAGCAAAGAGAAGTCTCTTCACCCAAGAAAATAACAATGATGTTTATGGGCGCAGCTCATCTCCCCATTGTGAGCTACCAATAACCCTTCCTGCCCTCTTAGCTGATTTCTGGGCGGCTGGGGGGTGTGGGGGTGGGGATGTATAGGGGGCTGGGGCTTGCTCCATCTTCCTTCCGTTGGAGAGTTCTGTCTGCTGATGTTGTTTCTGGGCAAACGGCCATTGATGCAATGTTTGTGTTAGATAGGCTGCAGCTGGGCTGGGTGGGTGTTTTAGGCAGGCTGCACTCAGCCAGCTCCCCAGCGTCCAAGTCCTGGTAAAAGCAGCTTCCTGATTCCTTCGAGTTTGGACTCAACTTAATGTTTCTCTCCCTCTCCATCTCCCTTCCCCTCCCTAGAAAAGTGGTGCTATTTGACTTCTAGGAAACAAATGGTGCCAAAATCTGGTGTGCACGGAGGTGGGGCAGCCTGGTCAAAGCACCTTATCCCTCTAAGCCTGTTTATTTCTGTGCAATAAATGGTGCTTTCTCTGCCTTTACTATCTCTGCTAAGGAAGCCAGTGGTTCCTCTCTCTGACATGCAGAGCTATGCTTTTAAAAGCAATGTTGTATTAAGGGCTACCAGCTTCCCTCTCTCTCCCTAGAAAAGCGGTGCCGTTTGACTTCTAGGAAACACATGGTGCCAAAGTTTGCTGTGCAGAGAGGTGGGACAGCCTGGCCAATGCAACTTATCCCCCTAAGCCTGTTTATTTCTATGCAATAAATGGCACTTTCTTTGCCTTTACTATCTGTTAAAGAAGCCAATGGTTCATCCCTCCGACAAGCAGAGCTATGCTTTTAAAAGCGATGTCGTATTAAGGGCTACCAGCTTCAAAGCGGAGAGCGCAGAACTGGTTGAGCTGAGAGGAACAACGCCAAGAAAGAATTTATCTTCCTGTGTTATCTCATGGCTTCAATTCTGCACTGGCAAAACTTTGCTTCTCGAGCAGCAGCTTGAAGCTGCACGTACCCAGCAGCTGAGGACGCAGTGTGTGCAGAGATGTGTGCGTGTGCATGCGTGCGCCATATGTGTAGCCCTGTTGATGCAGTTTTCCACTCAAAGCACTCTACGGAAATGAAAACCTGATTTTTTGCAAGGCTTCCACTGCAAAATTAAACATTCAGGGGTTTGGTGTTTTGTGGTTTGTTTGTTTTTGGGTTTTTTTTTGTTTTTTTCCCTTAAGGGAATTTACTGTTTTATACACCAGGATATATATTCTGATTCTGCTCCTTTACTCTGCTCTCGTCAGACCCCATCTGGAGTCCTGTGTGCAGTTCTGGAGCCCCCAGCACAGGAAGGACATGGAAGTGTTGGAGCAGGTCCAGAGGAGGGCCATGAAGATGATCAGAGGGCTGCAGCAGCTCTGCTATAGGGACAGGCTGAGAGAGTTTGGGCTCTGCAGCCTGGAGAAGAGAAGGCTTCCAGGAGACCTTAGAGTAGCCTTCCAGTATCTGAAGGGGGCCTACAAGAAGGCTGGGGAGGGACTACTGACAAGGTCTTGCAATGACAGGATGAGGGGTAATATGTTTAAACTGGAAGGGGGGAGATTCAAATTAGATGTCAGGAAAGGGTTCTTTACAGTGAGAGTGCTGAGACACTGGCACAGGTTGCCCAGGGAGGCCGTGGATGCTTCCCATCAGAGGTGTTCAAGGCCAGGTTGGATAAGGTCTTGAGCAACCTGTACTAGTGGGAGGTGTCCCTGCCTATGGCAGGAGGTTGGAATTAGATGATCCTTGAGGTCCCTTCCAACCTTACCATTCTATGATTCTATATCCTAAATTTTATTTTATTTTTCTTTTAATGTCCAAAATATCTGGCCTGGAAAGAGAGCTGGTTCTGATGGGAAACACTGCTCTTCATTGGGGATACAAGAGGGTAACAGCAAGGTGGAAGAGAATAAAAAGAAATCAAAGAGAAAAAGCAAAAAGAAGTGAGGGATTTTCAGTTCCTGCATGTATGTCCATCTATTTTTATCCTTAGAAGGAAGCTTCTTTACATAGCTGTGTTTTCTTTCACACTGTGGTCCTCATTTTGTGAGACTTCCAGAATTCATCTCAGCACCTGGTTTTTCCCTGAGCCTGATGTGTTTTGCCTACAAGGCAGTACAAATTTGGCAGCTGTTGCTTTGGAAGCAGAAGGGGAGCAGAACAGCAGCAGAGCCGGATACTTGGTACGTCCAGGGGCACCAGAGGGATGTCATTTATTTCTTTTGCTTAGAATTTTGCTGGCAAGTCTGATTGCTTTCTTTTGGCCTTGTCTGAGACAACTAGAGAGTGGGAAAGGGTTTTTTTTTTTCCTTTTCTTTTGGATCATAAGTGTATCCCTTTTCCTAACACTTCTGTTGCTCATGTTCTTATTTGGAGAAAGCTTTTCTTTTTTTTTTTCCTTTTTTTTTCTTTTCTTTTTTTTTTCCTGAGGCCATGAGACAAAGGAAAGTTTTGGCTGGAGTGAAGTGTTCTTAAAGTGGAAAGGAAACGGAGTCTGAGGCACTGAAACAGAACTTCAACTATTTTTCCATTCGCAAAGCAGCATACAGCCAGAAAGGGAAGGCTGCATCCCAGCTCAGCTGAAGTTGATGGGAAATGTGCCACAGATCTCAATGGAGAGAACCATGTGAGGAATCCAAACTCACCAGTCTGCCTATCATAATATGGGTATTAATGATGGGTTATTTGTACTGCTATAGCAGCTTGCAGTTCCAGTTAATGGCTAGGATCCCCTCTGACCAAAGGGTTGTACAAGCCCAGACCAGAGACATCTTCCTTGCCCTGGAGATCTTGAAATGAAAGTTTGTGGGTCACCTTACTGCATTATGGAGGAACTGTATGGGCAAGGCATCACCACCTTGCAGATCTAAGCAGATACCTGTGCCCTGCTGTACTCCTAGCCAGACATAGACTTTCTGAAAGGGTCATACATCTATTGGACACATCTGTTTTGAAATGGCCATATCATCATGCTCTGCTTCACATACCCATGCTGCACATGAAGCCAAGTATGATGCCAGCACCCATTTGAGCAGACAGTGCTTGCAACCCAGAAGGCAAATCATATCCTGGGCTGCATCAAGCGTGGTCAGCAGAGCCAGAGAGGTGATTCTGCCACTTTGCTCTGGTGAGACCTCACCTGAAGTACTGCATCCAGTTCTGGAGCCCTCATTATAGGGACGACATGGGCAAAAATGATTAGAGGGTTGGAGCAGCTCTGCTGTGAGGACAGGCTGAGGGAGCTGAGATTGTTCAGTCTGGAGAGGAGGAGGCTCTGGGGGCCCTAATAGCAGCCTTCCAGTACCTGAAGGGGGTCTACAGGAAGGATGGGGCAAGACTGTTTACAAAGCCCTGCAGTGACAGGACGAGGGGCATGGGTTCAAGCTTGAGAAGAGCTGATTTAGATTAGATGTTAGGAACAAATTCTTTGTTGTGAGGGTCGTGGAGCAGTGGAAGAGGTTGCCCAGGGAACTTTCCCTGGAGACATTCAAGGTGAGGCTTGAGTGGACCCTGGGTGACCTGGTCTAGTGGGAATGTCCCTGCTGCCTGCAGGGGGACCAGACTAGATGACCTCTAGAGAGGTCCCTTCTGGCCAAGACCATTCTATGATTCTATGATTCAGGGGCATGAGGAAAGGAGCAGGCTTACTGCAGAAGTGTCCACTCAGAAGCTCTCTGGGAACTCCTTGTGACTCCCATTCCCTCCACAGAATTAGCAGGTCACTTTATTAGGAGTTTCAGTAAATCATAGGATCATAGAATGGTAAGGTTGGAAGGGACCTCAAGGATCATCTACTTCCAACCCCCCTGCCATAGGCAGGGACACCTCCCACTAGTACAGGGCACTCAAGGCCTCCTCCAACCTGGCCTTCAACACCTCCAGGGAGGAAGCAGCCACAACCTCCCTGGGCAACCTGTGCCAGTGTCTCACCACCCTCACTGTAAAGAACTTCCTCCTAACATCCAGTTTAAATCTCCCCTCTGCCATTTTAAACTCATCGCCCCTTGTCCTGTCATTACAGGACCTTGTCAATAGTCCCTCCCCAGCCTTCCTGTAGGCCCCCTTCAGATACTGGAAGGCTACTCTAATGTCTCCTGGAAGCCTTCTCTTCTCCAGGCTGCAGAGCCCAAACTTTCTCAACCTGTCCTCAGGCAGCAGAGCTGCTGCAGCCCTCTGAGCATCTTCGTGGCCTCCTCTGGACCCACTCCAACAGTTCCATGTCCTTCCTGCGCTGGGGGTTCCAGAAATCCAAGCCTTTAATAGTTTTCTTGCACAGTGGATCTGATTCTTACAATGTCATAGCCCTAGGAAAATCAAGACAAGCCCAATATATAAATGCTGAAACAAAGCATACCAAGTGTTCCAGCTTTAGCATTACATTCAGAAGAGTGGTCCTTCACAGAAGATAAAGAAAGTTTCAATTATATGGTGTTGCAGCAGCAGGTGATTCAATATCAAAGGGAATACCATCATTATCTTTGCATCAGAAGCTCTGAATTTAGGCTGAGATGCTGGAAAAATAAAAATTGTAATCAAAGTCGCAAAGAAAAGAAAAAAAAAAAAAGTCCTTTAAAACTTGTTAGAGTTGTAACCTGGCTGGAAATGAAACAAAATGTGTAGAACTCAAAAGAAGGATATTCAAAATGGAAAAGCTGGAAGCAAGGCTCCTTCAATCATGGGTGGCCAGGGCCAAGTGAGGCAAAATACACATGTAAACAGGTTGTCACTGAATTATACCTTGCCCTTATACATAACTTTCCTATGATATTACCTACCAGCAATGAGGTGGCTCTCAAAAGAGATGATAAGTTGCTTCAAACACACCAGTAGGAATTTATGGCCCCAAAACCAAAAAGAAAGTCTTGATCTACAGGCACGAGATGTATTTTCACTTACTGAGAGAAGGACCAACCCCCATCAAATGAATTGGTGAAGAAAACAGCAAACTCTAATCAGCTGCCCCAATCTAATGTCAAGAGACCAGAAATCACTGTGTATCTTTTGTCTGCAGTAATTCATTGAATGAAGTTAATAATGATGAACTCTCAAAGAATAATCTTATTTTTTCCTGGAAAAATAGGATTAAGCATAATGCCATGTATGAAGCCAAGCCTGCTTAGGTAGGTAATGGTTCTGTTTGTCAAAGCATAAACAATAATCTCTTTAGATGGGCAGTTCCCAGACACTAGGTGCAGCTGTTCCCCACAGCAGCAGCAACAGTAGTTTTTTCATTTGGAGGCCTGCAACACTTTAATTGCTTGTTGGTTTTTTTAGGATATTCTCCTATCTTGAAGGCCTAGTTCCAAGCCCTCCAACATACACACATACCTTTTTAGAGTGCTTCTTTCCACTTAGAGTGAGATGTTGGTTTGTTGGCTCTCCAGGCTCCAGAGCCCCACCTCTCTCAGCCTGTCCTCATAGCAGAGCTGCTCCAGCACTCTGAGCACCTTTGTGGCCCTCCTCTGGACCCACTCCAACAGTTCAATATCCTTCCTGTGCTATTTCTTGTTTATAGTTAGACACAAAAACTAAGCTTAGTCTTAAACCATAACACATGGGGCATAAGAAGCAGCATCTGGAAACAACACTGTAGAAGAGGTAATTTGGGTTGTGCACTCCCCATGAGCCCACCTGACTATTGCTCTCCCCTTCTCCTGCAGCGATGCAGCACCCTTTGGTCTTTTCTCATCAGTCCCTTCCAGTGGAAGTGGGTTGCGCCGTCATCAGCCAGCTTTAAATCTTCTTATGTCTCCCCATGGTCTGGAGTTAGCAGCACCTGCTTCTCCCATTATCCATTTGATGCTTGTTCTGTGTTGGAAACTGCTTTCCCCCCCCCACTGATGACCTTCCTGGTGGATAGGGACAAGCACAGCTATCAGCCCTAACCAGTGTGGAGGGACTCATGTTCTTCTCCAGCATGAAAGATGCTACGTGCTCCTTAGGGCAAGGAATAGAATGTTTTCTAGAGGACATGACTGTTTTATTTTCTCATGAAGGACATCAGCAGCTGTAAGCAGGAAGTCTGTGGGATGGGATTGTTAAGGAGGGCTCCTGAGTTCACAGAGTTTTCAGGCAAATTTGGTAGCCACCACTGTCATAAGAAGAATACATCTAAGTGTGGGAGTCAAATCACTGAGGGAAAGAATGACTGCAGAGGGGCCTGAAGAAACATCTATGAGACATCCTTATGATGTGTGGCACACACCCATGCCTTCCACTCATCCACTGAGGTTACCTCACAGTCATTTTCTCCCATCTGCTATGGGCTTCATCTCAAACCTCTCAGGGACAGTGGAGAAAATCGCAGCGATCGGTGATGCAGGGTTGGTGCGAGTCAGTCCCTGTGGAGCACAGGAGCCCACCTTTCCAGGGAAATAGAATGCAATTTTCTTCTCTTTCCCTGTTTCATCCTTTGTAACTCTTCCCTCTTTGCCATCAGATATGTTAACTTTAATGATGTCGTCTTGGATGCATTGACTCCATTCCTGATATGGTGGGCACTTGTCCTGAGAGCAGCTGTGTTTGGGCAGAGCTAGGGAGTGTCTACCTAGTAACTTATCTCCAATGTGACCAGAAGTGCTTGGTCACATATCAGATATGGTACCTCCTCCAGCTCCCTGTGTGTATAACTTTCTGAGCCATCTGTGAGTCGTAGAATCATGACTGGTTTGGTTTGGAAGGGGCCTTAAAGATCATCAGTTCCAACTCTCCTGCCATGGGCAGAGACACCTCTACTAGACCAAGTTGCCCAAGGTCCCATCCAACCTGGCTTTGAACACTTTCAGAGCTGGGTTCTCTGCAGCTTCTCTAGGTAACTCATTCTGGTGCCTCACTACCTCATGTTGAAGAGTTTCCTCCTAAAGTCTAATCTAAATTTAGCTTCTTCCAGTTTAAAGCCATTAGTCCTTATCCTATCATTACAGATCTTTGTATAATGTCCCTCCCCAGCCCTCCTGTAGAACCCCTTCAAATACTGTAAGTGCTGTAAGTTTACACTGGAACCTTCTCCTCTCCAGGTTGGACAACCCTAGCTCTCTTTGCCTATCTTCATACAAGAAGTGCTCCACCTCTCTGATCATGTTTGTTTCCCTCTTCTTGATCTGATCTTAGAGTTCCATGTCCTTATTGTGTCAAGGGCTTGAGCTGGATGCAGTACTCCAAGTGGTGTCTCACAAGAGTGAAGTAGAGAAGGAGAATTACCTCCCACATCCTACTGGCCATGCTTCTTTTGAGGTAGCCCAGAATTTGGTAGGCTGTATGGACTGCAAGTGCACGTTGGAGCGGGTCCAGAGGAGGCCCACAAAGATGATCAGAGGGCTGGAGCAGCTCTGCTATGAGGACAGGCTGAGAGAGTTGGGGCTCTGCAGCCTGGAGAAGAGGAGGTTTCGAGGGGACCTGATAGTAGCCTTCCAGTATCTGAAGGGGACCTACAGGAAGGCTGGGAGAGGATTATTTACAAGGTCCTGCAATGACAGGACAAGGGACAATGGGTTTAAACTGGCAGAGGGGAGATTTAGACTGGATGTTAGGAGGAAGATCTTTACAGTGAGGGTGGTGAGGCACTGGAACAGGTTGCCCAGGGAGGTCGTGGCTGCTCCCTCTGTGGAGGTGTTCAAGGCCAGGTTGGATGAGGCCTTGAGTGCCCTGTACTAGTGGGAGGTGTCCCTGCCTATGGCAGGGGGTTGGAACCTTGAGGTCCCTTCCAACCTTACCATTCTATGATTCTATGATTCTATGGTTGCCAGCTTGCATGGAGCTTCTCATCAAGCAGCACCCTCACTTTCTTCTCAAGGCTGTTCTCCATCCCTTCTCTGCCTAGCCTGTATCTGTGCTGTGCATGTGAGTCTGTAAAAGCCTTCTTTGAAATAATTTCTGAATCAATTATGGAAAAAAAAATTAAATCCCATTTTACTTACCTGTTAGTAGAAAAGGTTTTTTATTTTTCATGTTAATTCCTTCCCTTGCCCTTGCTCTCTGCTTTGAGATTGTGGCTAAAGATAATAGCAGAAGTGTCACTTCAGCTGCTCAGGCCTGCCATGCAGCTGCACCTCTACCTCATCTCCTCCCGCAGCAACCTGCTCCCCTTGTACTCGGTGGTTCTGATTTACAAAGTAGCTTTGGGGTTACTTTCAGTGTAACACACACAGCGTGCTGCAGAGTGCAGCTCAGCTGACAGCAAGAGCCGTACACCGAACTGCAAAACGCTGCAAAGCCGTCAGGGGAGTTTGCACTGCCTCCAAGTCTCTCTCCTGTGCAACTTCAGCTGGCTTCTGGACTCCAACTTCTCAGCAGTAAAATCAGCAGCCCTGAGCTGCCAGCAGCTGATGAAAGAGACAGAAAGAAAGGGAGGGAGGAAAGAAGGGAGAAAAGGAGGAAGGAAGAGAGGGAGGGAAGGAAGGAAGGAGGGAAGGAAGGAAGGA
>VWZE01018332.1:45631-86610 GCA_013396675.1 Eubucco bourcierii
AAAAAAAAAAAAAAAAAGGAAACCAGCTGCCTTTCAAATTGATGTAGCCATTACCTCAGTTAGTGCATTACAGAAGCATTTTTAAATCAGACAGCTTTTCTGGTTTATGTCCCAGGTTTGGATTTCCTTTCCTTAAAGACATGGTGAGATGTAGAGCTAGACAAAACAAAAGTTGTTTTAGTAGCTTAACAAGTGGATCAGCATGCACAAGTCCTCTCTTCTGCCCAGACAGAGACAAAGCTGCTACTCTTTTGCATGGTCATGAGCAGCCTTAAGTTACAGCTCTCTGGGTACTTACTAGCCAGATCCCAGTGTCTGAGTGCCTATATCATAGAATCATAGAATGGTAAGGTTGGAAGTGACCTCAAGGATCATCTAGTTCCAAACCCCTGCCATAGGCAGGGACACCTCCCACTAGCACAGGTTCACTCAAGGCCTCCTCCAATCTGGCCTTGAACACCTCCACAGAGGGAGCAGCCACAACTTCCCTGGGCAACCTGTGCCAGTGTCTCACCACCCTCACTGTAAATAACTTCCTCCTGACATCCAGTCTAAATCTTCCCTCTTACAGAGGCATAGAATAGTTCTGGTTGGAAAAGACCTCTAGGATCATTGAAACTAACCATCAACCTAACACCACCACAATCTTTAAACCATATCCTGGAGTGCCATGTCTACACATTTTTTTAACACCTCCAGGGAGGATGATGGAACCTATTGTGCTGGTTTGAGGCTAATTGGAATATTTTAATGGAGAAAACTATTTTATAGGCTGTGAAAAGCAAACAATGGTGATGTCTGCTTCACTCATAGGCTTGCTGAGATATATAAGAACAAGGACACAAACATAGATAACACAAAGTCTCTTGGTGTCTCTGGGATGCAGTGTGTCTTCTGCTCTCTGCTGAGTAACCTCACTAACCTGCTTCTAACCCTCCTGGTCGATCCTCCAAACTCACCTTGCACATAAGCCAGACCCTGGGGTAAGGTAGAGGTGTGGGAAGAAGGTGGAAAGGTGGTTGGGAGCCCCTTCTGGGATCTCTGATTTCTGGGAGGGGAGTTGTGTTTCTGTATTACCTTTAACTTGAATATGTCTGTAACTATTCCTGTCTATTGTGTATATCTCTGCTTATATATTGTGCTAAGCTGTAAAGAGAGCTTCAGTCCTTAACTTCCAGCTGGCTGAGTCTAGTCTGGGTGATTTTACAAAGTGGGGGTGGGGAGCAGGGAACTCCCAAACCATCACACCTATTTTAATGCCTGGTCAGCCTTTCAACAAAGAAACTTTTACTAATATCCAATCTAAACCGCCTTGGTGCAATTTCAGGACATTTCCACTTGTTCTATTACTTGTTATCATGGACAAGAGACCAACCCCCATCTCACTACAGCCTCCTTTCAGGTAGTTGTAGAGAGCAATGGTGTCTCCCCTCAGCCTCCTCTTCAGGCTAAACAGCCCCAGTTCTGTCAGCAGCTCCTCTAGATCCTTTAGCAACTTCATTGTCCTTCTTTGGACATGCTCCAGCATCTCAAAGTCCTGCTTGTAGTGAGGGCCCCAAACAGCACTCGAGGTGTGGCCCCACTAGTGCCAGGCACAAGTGGCGATCACTTCCCTGTTCCTGCTGGCCACACCACCCCTGGCACAGGCCAGGATGCTGTTGGCTGCCTTGGCCACCTGAGCACGCTGGTGACTCACGTTCAGCCAGCTGTCAACCAGCAACCCCAGGTCCTTTCCTGCTGGGTAGTTTTCCAGCCACTCTGCCCCAAGCCTGTAGCGTTGCATGGGGTTGTTGTGATCCAAGTGCTCCTCCTGGCTCTTGACCTTGCTAAACCCCATACAGCTGACCTCTGCCCATTGTTCCAGCCTGTCTAAATCCCTCTGCAGAGCCTTTCTACCCTCAAGCAGATCAACTCTCCCACCCAGTTTAGTGACATCTACAATGTTACTGAGGGTGCACTCAATTCCCTCATCCAGATCATTGATAAAGATATGAAAGAGAACTGGTCCCTGTACTGTACTGGGGAACACCACTAGTGACTGATGCCAACTGGGTTTAATTCTGCAAAAGCATGACAAAATCTCCAGTCAGCTGCCCTGATGAAGGAAAGAACAGAAGCAGTGCCCTAGGGACATGAGAATATGCCAGTGACCTTTCCTGGCCAACCTTACTCCTGGGGAGTAAACCAAGGTGCCCTGTGCTTACCCCATGCAGGTGCAGCAGGTACATCTTGCTGTCAGACAGCATGGAAAAAAAGACACTGGGTGAATGCAGAGGCAGCTTGTTCTTCATCCTGAAGCATGATCAGCACATGGCCTTTGGGAAAACATGACAGAAAGCAAACAAAAGTTTTTCCAAGCACTTTCCCACATACAGACTGTTACACAGGATCACAAGAGGGAATGGTGACAAACCTGCTTTGCTCCTGCTGGTTCCGTGCCAGAGCTGACAGCAGCATCTTACTAAAGGAGTTTGGGGCAGACCAAAAGATGAAGGTGCACAATGCTCAGCCCAGACTTCACTCAGGGTGAGCTGCAGTGCATATGCTACCTGTGTGTCCAGGGAAATGTCAGCTTGCCCCATCCCCATGCCATGGTTGTGCAGTTTTTACACAGCTATGCTATGCTGGCTGCCCTAGAGCTATGTTACAAGCTTCTGTGGCAAGCAAAGGTGACAAACGGCTCCTAAAAGTGAAAATCAGCTTTGCTGCTGATATCCTGCCCAAAACTCTCATCTCACTTCTGTACACTAAGGTAGGATATCGTAACAGATGCAATACTTACAATGGCCTGTTGCCACAGGCAGTGAGGAATAGCCATACTCAATTGCCTTTGTCTTGAGGTGCTCCCAAGCCCAGGTACTGCAAGTGAACCTTGGCTTATTACCCACGTAGGTTCCTTGCTGTGTAAGGTTGGCAGCTTTGCCATCTTTTCACTCTAAAGCATTCTTACCTTCAGCGGAAAAATATCTCACATAAAAGGATGCTCACATTTTCTTTCTCCACACTGTATGCCATAGCTTGTGGAAGCCAAAGACTTCAGATATGATACAGAACCAGGCTGCTACAACTTTTGTCAGCTGAGGTTTAATAAAAAAACCAAACCAACTAAACAAAACCAGAACCCCAAGCCTCAAAAAACCTCACAGACACACTACAGAACAAGGGTTGAACTGTGCTGTTCTCACAGTGGGGAGAAGAGGGAACTGTTTATACTGCTGCAGTTTTTGTGGTTCTCTCAAGGATTTAAAGGAGAAAGACAGACTGGACAGGCTCTAAGGCCTGTTATTGCCTCCATGATTTTTACAGCTGGCACCTGAATTTCTCAGTGTATCACCTCCCTAGGCAGAACTTGTGTCAGAAAGAGCCAGCCTTTCTCCTCTGAGGTCCCCATATAGGTGATAGTAGATCCTGAAAAGTGTTGTATAGTGCTCTGTATTTTATACTAAGCTTTGGTCATTAGCCTAAGTCATCCTGAGTACTTGAAGGTTTTAATTTAACCTTCCAGATTTTGCACAGTGTGATGGTTTGGAAGTTCCCTGCCCCCTCATTGTTTATAAAATCACCCAGACTAGACTCAGCTGGCTGGAAGTTAAGGACTGAAGCTCTTAGCACAATATACAAGCAGAGATACACACAACAGATAGGAATATTTACAGAAATATGCAAGTTAAAGGTAATACAGAAACACAACACCCCTCCCAGAGATCAGAGTCCCCAGGAGGGGCTCACAACCACCCTTCCACCTTACCCCAGCATCTGGCTTATGTGCAAGGTGAGTTTGGAGGATCAGCCAGGAGGGTTAGAAGCAGAGTGGTTAGTGAGGTTACTCAGCAGAGAGCAGAAGACACACTGGCTCCCAGAGATACCAAGAGGCTTTGTGTTATCTATGTTTGTGTCCTTGTTCTTATATATCTCAGCAAGCCTATGAGTGAAGCAGACATCACCATTGTTTTTCTTTTCACAGCCTATAACCTATTTTTTTTCCCATTAAAATATTCCAGTTAGCCTCAAACCAGCACACACAGCATTCCAGATTTGGAGCAATCTTATTCTGTGCCAACGTTCACTTAAGTCTTCTGTGTTAAGTCACTGAATGAGTTTTTAGGTTTTTGTTTATCAGTGAGAAGCTGCTCTTCCCCAAAGCATCAGCATGTTGCCTCCTAAGTCAGTGAAACCATCCCCCAGCCTCACAGTTGAAAAACAGAATCACTCTCATTTGTAGTCTGTTGGTTGGATTGGTTTGGGTGGTTGGTTGGTTGTTGGTTTGTGGGATTTTTTTTTTTTTTATAGTAGCCTTCCAGTATCTGAAGGGGGCCTCAAAAAGGCTGGGGAGGGACTATTGACAAGGTCTTGCAATGACAGGACAAGGGGCAATAGGTTTAAACTGGCAGAGGGGAGATTTAGACTGGATGTCAGGAGGAATTTCTTTCCAGTGAGGGTGGTGAGACACTGGCACAGGTTGCCCAGGGAGGTTGTGGCTGCTCCCTCTCTGGAGGTGTTTAAGGCCAGGTTGGAGGAGGCCTTGAGTGAGCTGTACTAGTGGGAGGTGTCCCTGCCTATGGCAGGGGGTTGGAACTAGATGATCCTTGAGGTCCCTTCCAACTTTACCATTCTGATTCTGATTCTATGATTTAGCACAGTTTCTTGTATATCAGAGCAAATATTTGCAATAAGAATTTGGAACTGCTCAGCCTGCCCTCCTTTGTACCTCCAGTTTCTTCTGCAGGCTGCAGGCTGTTTTTCTGTGTTGCTGAGGTATCACACTGGCCTCCCATACCTGTTCATGTCTTACAAGAACTGAAACCAAAGGCTGTTTCCTGACACTGCTGCAACTGAGCCTGAAGAAAAGAAACTATCAGATGTTTCTGTGTAACAGCTGCACGTCAAAAATAGTAGACTAGCCAACAGCTTCACTGCACTACAAGCATAGGAAGCACACTGCCTCTAAGAAACGTGTTTCTCATTTGTTAGAAGTGGGCAAGTGAGCCCTTTTTCCGTAATCACTTGTGAGTGGGAACTGAAACCTTTTGATACTGAGATCTGTATTTGACACTAGAGCTGTCTTCCTGTTACACAGCCATTGCAGTAGCAGATTCAACCTGAATTGTTGGGCTTTTCTTTCCCTCCTGAATGGGAATTTGCCATTCTGTTTGCTACTGTGCCACAATGGGATTAGAGATGCGTGCATGGACACATCCTAAGGTCTGCAGAAATAAGGCTGCACTTAACCACATCCAGCTTTGGAAGGACTTGGTTATGTCTACCTCAGGCAGCTTTTGGATCTTGCCCAGAAAGGGACAACATATGAACTTGGAATTAGGACAGAGCAGTCAGAGTCACCAGGAATTTCCCTGTCTGTGGTTTGAGGAGCATGAATTTGCTACCACGAGTTGCACTTCCAACCCTCCACTTATAAGAAGACTTTTACAGGTGCTATGACAAGCCCTAAAGACGAAGGCAACAAGCAATGTGTAAAGCCAGGTAATTACAAAGCTCTGAGCTCCTCGAAGGGATTCTGGTACCTCAAGACCCCCAAGGCAGTGTCCTAGTACGAGGCTGTTTATACAGTTATTATCTGCTGCTGTTTCCCAGTGCAGCAAAGATCAAATGTCTGTGATGCTTGCAGCAGAGTGCTGAATGCCTCATGCTTTCAGCTGCTCCAGAGAAATTTTCAGGGATGTTGTCTGGCTGAATTTAGACACACACATATGCACACAAAGAATGTCCAAGCAGCTCACTCAGTAAAATGGCACTTCTTGGGGAAGGGTGTTTGATTTTGATTTACTTCTCATCCCCACCACTCCAGCATAGGGAATTTTTCTCTAAGAAATCACTCCTGTGTCGCTGATTTTAGACAGTTGTGTGGCACAGTGAATGCTTTTTTTCCTTCCCCAGATGGTGGGAAATTGCTCTTTAACAGCCTCCCACTTGGTCAGTACATGGGTGGTTCATTGCCAATGAAAACCCAGGTGCTGCTGAATTCTTGTTAGTGATTCAAGCAGCATTCTTCCCTCTGAGTCAAGAGAAAACCAATACCCTCAGAATGGTTTTAATAGCAGCTCTGTTGCAAACTGCTCAGACAAGACATAAAATAGAGGTCTTGACCATGTCTAGTCATTAAAGATCCCAGAGTGGTGTTTGCAGAAGTAAGAGTATGAGTCCACAGCAGCTTCCCATTGCCTTCCATTGCCTATATTTCTATCCTGCTTCACTCAATGTTAATGTAGCAGTGTGCTGTCTCAAACAGTCTGGGATGCATCTGCTGGTATAGATAAAGACTTTTAAAGATACAGTTAATCATTCACTACTTTACTTTTCCAGGCATTGTAGATTTCAGACAGTCCTTCATACACACATGCATGTATGTATACACATCCAACAAGCACAGAGATAAAGCAAGTCCTTTTTTGAATTGCATGGGCACTGGAAATGGAAGTCAAGTGCAGGAAGTCTCATCCCTAAGCAATCTCTAAGCACCAGGCATGGAAGCCTTTTAATTTTCCATGCCCCAGTGTGCCAACCAGTTCCCTGCCCCTTCAGCCAAGCACATACTGAATGTCTTGCTAGGCTTTAAGCCAGTAGCCAGTCCTTGAAAGGTACCAGGGTGCATCCCTGGCCATGTCTCTCCAGGGGATGCTGGGCTGTGCTAGGTAAAAAGTACACACACAGTTGTCACCTTAGCATGTGCCAGGCTCTGCCTGCCACCACTAAATGCTTCTGTCTTGCAGAAGAGAGCCCTGGCCTTTGTAAGCTGGGCTTTCCTTCAGCCATCCCCTCTAGCCAGACCTAAAACATCTGCACCACCATAGGCTGTTTAGTGATGTGGTGCAGGCAAAGGAAATGCCACCCACAGATGTGGTCATGGGACCTTAAGTTTACAGCTCCATGGGGTCATGGTGTCACCAGCTATAGACCAAAAGTCTCATCCTGCTCTGCTCTGCTGTGCTGTGCAGGTAAATATTGAGGCAAAGGCAACACTCCCTGCACTCTGTACAGCAGCAAAACCTGTTTCCTCTGTCACACTGCAGTTTTCCCCTGCCTTAGAGATGCAGCTTTCTGAAGGATGCCTTCAGATCCCATCTCTGGTGTGGCTTCCTGCAGGGAAAGAGGGAAAGACTGTAGTGAGATCCCATGTTGTTTAAGCCAGGAGGCATATGCATATGCTGGGAAACTCCTACTTGGCAACAAAGTGAATTTTCTCTTCCTGTGCTGAGTAAAGGAAGAGAAGCTGAAGTAGGTCTCCTGGGATCAGACGAAGGGGACACAAAATGACAACAAAGGCTGACCTGGAGTAAACCTCCTCCCATTTCCCCACACATAGAGCCTCTGTATGGTGGTGTCATTTGCTCTTAGCCCTTCACACCGTTCTTGGCCTAGATCTGCAAACTTGGAAACTCAACTCAAATGCAAAAGGGGCTGGTTGGTTTTTTTTTTTTTTTTTGCCTTNATAGATATTCTCTGCATCTGGCTACCTCACTACAAGCTACAGGAAATTGGTTGGCTGCCACTTAACACAGCTGTTAACACTTTGGACTAGCAGTAGCCATTGTGCTGATACTGGTTTAAATGAAAAGAATGAGGTATGCAATGGTTACAATAACAACTGTCTCATGTTCCACGAAGAGCACAGATGGCATTGGGATACAAGCCCCATGTGCCTTACCCCACTGCTGCAAAAAATTGGTGGGGATGGCTAATTCAGCTCCACAACCCTTCTGAGCATCAAAGAGATTCCAAAGCATTAATAAAAAAGTGTCATAACAACCTGATGATACAGGATCATTATATAAACATGACTAGTAACTACAGTGGTGTCTGGGGACCAAACAAAATTAAGACTGTGCTCTGTACAAGGCGGCAGAGCCACTCTTGGAGAGTTGTGAATGTAAACAGAAAAGATGGATGAAGGTTACGTGGGAAGGGTATTACAGTCCTGACTGACTAGCCCAGCAAAAAAAGAAAAAAAAGGCAGAGTGGGATGTAAAAGTCACTTTTGGCATCTGTTGAGGTCTCTGCAGAGTTCTTACAAGCAGCTAATGACAGAAATAGTTATGTGCGAACTACCTTAGGGGATCCTGTCTTGGCAAGGAGATTGGACTTGATCTCTGGAGGTCCCTTCCAACCTCTATAGTTCTGTGATTCTGTGATTATGGGACAGTTTGGCATCTCAAAGGTAGACTAATCACAGCAACATCCATGTGTTCTTAGGTATGATTTCTTTAAAAGTGATTATAATGGATGTTAGGAGGAAGTTCTTTCCAGTGAGGGTGGTGAGGCACTGGCACAGGTTGCCCAGGGAGGTTGTGGCTGCTCCCTCCCTGGAGGTGTTCAAGGCCAGGTTGGAGGAGGCCTTGAGTGACCTGTGCTAGTGGGAGGTGTCCCTGCCTATGGCAGGGGATTGGAACTAGATGATCCTTGAGGTCCCTTCCAACCTTACCATTCTATGATTCTATGATTTTATGATTTCATGATTCTATGATTCTATAATTCTATGATTTTATGATTCTATGATTCTATGATTTCATGATTCTATGATTCTATGATTTTATGATTCTATGATTCTATGATTTTATGATTCTATGATTCTAGGATTCTATGATTGTTGGCTTGATTTTGTCAATTCTAATGATATTTTGGAAGATCTGATTTAGAAAGTTGCAGAAAGTCAAATGATTAGGAATTAATTCAGCTTCTTAATAAGGAACTTGATTAAAAAAAAAAAAAGGGGTGGGGGGGGAAAGTTTGACAGAGAACTACTGATTGAAGCCATCTGGACTGAACAGCTTGTACTCCAAAATGTAAAGTCTGAAATTTACTTAAGTCATAAAAGCAAGCAAAAGGGACAGCGGGGATGGTGCAGCAAAGGGCAATAAACATTCTAGTGCAAATAACCATATCAAATAAAGAAAATTAGGAATAATTAGAGAGCCTGCATGAGATGAAAAATTGGACCCATAGGCAAGGAAAGGTACATCTTAGAGGTCAGATGTATATGCATAGAATTCAAAGTACCAAAGTCAAACTGGTTTAAATATTGCAAAGGAAATAAATAGAATAACTTAACGTTCTTCAGTTATATAAATGAAACAAGGAAGAGAGAAAGAAGAAGTGAGGGTAATATTCAGTCAGTGCAACTTAGAGATTGTAAGCAGTTTGCCTCAAAACTCAGTATTTTCCTTCATGTTACAGTGAGGATGCAAAATCTGAGGGCACCAGCAGGATGACTAAGGGGAGTGGAAGGAAGGTGAATTGGAAATGATCACGCTTGCGGTGAAAGCAGAGCTCAAAGAGCTGACTGCCTTCAAGCTGGGCAAACAGGACACTCTCTGTATTCACCCCTGAAAGCATTTGCATGGGAAATTGCAGGCGTGTGGCACAGACCTTTAATGATTTTATTCTGTGCTCAGCTTGAGCCATGGGATTGGGGAACAGCAAATGCAGTTGCTGTATTTGTGAAAAGTTGAAAAATAGTCCAGCTAACCACAGGTCTGTTAGTGTAGTCTCAGCATCTGAACTGAGGCTTTATGTGTTACTGGTGAGCGAAAGGTAGGATTAAATGGAAAAGAAATGAAAAAGTCAGTATGATTTTAGCAAAGTTACTTCACATCAGGCTCATACTTTTATCCCACAGCAGTGACTGATTTTCCAGGTTAGAAAAATACAGTAGATCTCATGTGTTTGGGTGTAAGGAAGGCATCTGATAGTGAGTTTTATGGGGAAGAGGAATTGAAGTAAAATGGATTAAATGGAGAGGAGTGTGAAACCATCAAGTCATGGAGGAATCAGACATAATTGGGCAAACTGCAACCAGGTTGGGAACTGCTAACTTAGAAATGCAATAATTATGTGAATTCCTCTGGAACCATAGAATGGTGAAGGATGGAAGGTCCTCTGAAGGTCGGAAGGTCCTCTGAAGGTCATTTAATCCAACTTTCTGCAGTTTGCAGAGACATCTTTGCTCAGAGCCCCATCCAACTTGACCTTGACTATTTCTAGGAGCGGGACTTCTACCATCTCTCTGGGAAATTAGGGCCACTGCTTCACTATCCTCATGAAATAAAAAGTTATTTCTTGCATCTAATCTAAATCTACCCTCTTTTGGTTTTAAACAATTATCTCTTGTCCTGTCACAACAGGCCATAATAAAAAGATTGTCCCCATCTTTCTTACAGGCCCCCTTTAAATACTGAAAATCTCCAGTAAGATCTCACTGCAGCTTTCTCTTCTCTGGACTGAACAACCCCAACTCTCTCAGCCTGTTCTCGTAGGACAGAGCCCTCTTCTGGACCCACTCCAACAGGTTAATGTCTTTCTTGTGGTAAGGACTCCAGAGCTGGACACTGCTTCAGGTGGGATCACATCAGAACAGAGCAGAGTGGCAGAAACACCTCCCTCAACCTGCTGATCACACTTCTTTTGATGCAGTCCAGGGTGTGATTTGCCTCCTGGGCTGTGAATGCACATTCATAGAATCACAGAATGGTGAGGTTGGAAGGGACCTCAAGGATCATCTAGTTCCAACCCCCTGCCATAGGCAGGGACACCTCCCACTAGTACAGATCACTCAAGGCCTCCTCCAACTTGGCCTTGACCACCTCCAGGGAGGGAGTAGCCACAACCTCCCTGGGCAACCTGTGCCAATGTCTCACCACCCTCACTCTAAAGAACTTCCTCCTAACATCCAGTCTAAATCTCCCCTCTGCCAGTTCAAACCCATTTCCCCTTGTCCTGTCATTGCAAGACCTTGTCAATAGTCACTCCCCAGCCTTCCTGTAGGCCCCCTTCAGATATTGGAAGGCTATAAGGTCTCCTCAAAGCCTTCTCTACATTGATGGCTCATGCCCAGCTTTTCATCCACCATAACCCCCAAGTCTTTCTCCACAGAGCTACATCACCCTCAAGCCTGTATTGATGCCAAGGACAGTCCCAGTCCAGTTACAGGACC
Organism: Eubucco bourcierii; assembly: GCA_013396675.1. Lineage (NCBI taxonomy): Eukaryota > Metazoa > Chordata > Aves > Piciformes > Ramphastidae > Eubucco > Eubucco bourcierii. The sequence continues at coordinate 56,577 of VWZE01018332.1, forward strand.
TTGCATGTGGTTCACACATGAGGTTCACACAGGTCCACTTCTCCTGCCCCCAGGTTCCTCTGGATGTCATTGCATTCCTCTGACATGCTAGCTGCAGGGCCTGATCTGATTGAGGACCAAGGCATTCCCCGTGTGGTTTTGCCTGCCACACCAAGTGGAGTATGCCATACCCTGCCCTGCCTGCCCACCTCTTGGCACTAGTGTGCCATCAATAGTGCTATGCTTTCAGCATGTGTCAAGCAGGTTTAGGTGTTCCATGGTGAGGGAGTTGGAATGGGAACCACAGAGACAGCAGTGCTGGGTGCCAAGGAATGGTTAGCAGCAGAAATTACTTCGTGCTGATGCTGCACTCTTCTTCTCCCCAGCATTTCTGAAGCAGGAGAATAAGGGCACTTTGGTGAAATCTCACATTTCTTAAACCCATGGGAGGGAAAGCTTTCAGCCTTCTGCAAGAGGCAAGTTTAGAGGCAGTACCACTGTGTTGCTGCCACAAATGGCAGGGGAGACTGTACCAATGCACCCACAATTTTACACTTAGAAATACAATAACTCAAAGTTTTACATGCTCATGGATAACTTCTTTGGCAAATTATCTGTTTCCATCCTTTGCTTTTTAGTGTTCCACATCTTGTACCACATGTCAGCCTTACAAACACCTCCTGTCAGTGTGCAGTTGATCGAGGTCAAAGCTAAACTAGCTAAGCTGTGATAATGAATTTGTTTATTACCACAGTCAAAGTGCTGATGCTCAGCTCATTTCCCCCCCCTAGCCACCATCCAGATACATCAAGTCATTGCCTAGCCAGATAACTGCATACTGGAAGCATCTTTTTTGTTAGCTGGGACCTGATGAAATCAGTAATTCATAAAGGGAGCAAACAAACAAGTAAATAATAGGGAAACAATAATAATCAATTTTCAGGGGAGAAGAGGGCTGAGAGGGAGGAAAAGTGAAAGTCTGCAGCCTTACTGAGGGTTTGAACATGCTGGAGAGAAAGTGGAACAGCCACGGGGTTCCTCTTGGAGAAATACATCTTGGATAAATATGTCAGAGGTGAGCAAAACAGACAATGAAAAAAGGGATGTGATTATTCTCTGGCAGTATTTGAAGAGGTAAATATCACAGAGGAAAATGAGGTTATTTTAGCAAAGAATAATGTTGCTATAAGGAGAAATGGAACTATATTGGCCACATGTAGATTTAGCTTGGAAATCACAGATATCCTTAGCCTCAGAGGCCTAAGGTTGTGAAGCAGCCTTCCAGGAGTGACAGACTCTGTGTGGAGGGTGATCAGGTGTTGAAAGGCATTCTGTGAAGGGACTGGAAAGGGGAGTCCCCACTTCAGGGGCACCGCTGCAGTACCATAGCTGTTATTTTACTGAGTGGCCCCTGGATCTTCGAACAAGCCTCTGAATCTAACCACAGGCATCCAAGCAACAGGGCAAAGATGAGCAAAGGATTATTTGAACATTAGGGGAGGGAAACCTGGGGGATTCCCACCTACTAATGCACTGCACAGCACTGCACAGCATCACGCTGGTTTGAATCCCTAGATAAGAGGTCCAGACATGTGATGTGCCAGGAACACTTGCAGGTCTTACACAACAGGTAGTGCTTCTGGGTTCCATTCTGCACTCAGGTAGACTGAAAGCAATTCCTGCCACTGTTGCCACCATCAGTGCACTTTCTGTGAGGTGAGCAGAGGCAGTGGTGGAGAATCCCACAGTATTTATATAACCCCCAAATTTATATAATATTTAGTATTTATATAACCCCAATATTTACATAGTTATTTATTAATCTATTTATAGATATAATTAGTATTTCTAGAATCCCAATATTTATATAATATTTAGTATTTATATAATCCCAATATTTATATAATCCCAAGCACAAATCCAGGTTGGGTGGTGAATAGCTGAGAGTAGCCCTGAGGAAAAGGACCTTGGAGTCTGGGTTGATGAAAAGCTCTCAACATGAGCCTGCAGTGTGCACATGCAGCCCAGACAGCCAACCGAGTGCTGGGCTGCAGCAAGAGCAGTGTGGGCAGCAGGGCAAGGGAGGGGATTCTGCCCCTTTACTCTGCTCTCCTCAGACCCCACCTGGAGTACTGTGTGCAGTTCTGGAGCCCTCAGCACAGGAAGGACATGGAAGGGTTGGAGAGGGTCCAGAGGAGGCCGCGAGGATGCTCAGAGGGTTGCAGCGGCTCTGCTATGAGGACAGGTTGAGAGAGTTGGGCCTCTGCAGCCTGGAGAAGAGAAGGCTTCCAGGAGACCTTAGAGTAGCCTTCCAGTATCTGAAGGGGGCCTACAAGAAGGCTGGGGAGGGACTATTGACAAGGTCTTGCAATGACAGGACAAGGGGCAATGGGTTTGAACTGGTAGAGGGGAGATTTAGACTGGATGTCAGGAGGAAGTTCTTTACAGTGAGAGTGGTGAGACACTGGCACAGGTTACCCAGGGAGGTTGTGGCTGCTCCCTCCCTGGAGGTGTTCAAGGCCAAGTTGGATGAGGCCTTGAGTGAGCTGCACTAGTGGGAGGTGTCCCTGCCTATGGCAGGGGGTTGGAACTAGATGATCCTTGAGGTCCTTTCCAACCTTACCATTCTATGATTCTATGATTCTATTTAAACAAAAGCTGCCTTGTGTCTTCAGTCACCAAGCACTGACCTTAAGCATTTAGAGAACCCTAACTGCATGTAGAAATTCTGCCTCCTTAATCCAGTCTTAACTCAATGGACAGGGGAAATTAGCATGAAAGTTTAATAATCATGTCTAGGATCAAGAAAGACAGACAGGTATTGTTTTATATTCACATTCTAGCAGCATTAGTAAGCAAGCACAAGGGAAAAACAGTTCTCTGTTGCAATGCATAAGGATTTTGGCAGGAGGAATAAATACTGAAAGATCTGCTTGTAATTAACTAAGCTATGTCTGCAGCTTGTAGCATTGTCCAGAAGTATTCCCATTGCTCCAATTGAAGGTGCTTCAAAGTCCACTGCAAAGCACACACAGCACTGAAAAAATTTGCTGGTAAGGTCTTTAATTATGGCTTTGTTATACATTTAATTTATAGATGAAAGAACAGCTATTGTAAGTTTGGCTGTTAAAATCATATACACTGCAAGTTGCTAAATAGGTTTCTCCTTTTTTGTTAATTCTCAAATATGTCAAGAAAGTGATTTAATGTAATGTATGTGGAGCTCTTTTTTTTTTTTTTCCTCCCTTTCCTTTCTTTCTTTTCAATTTAGATTTAACTACATGGGTGCTACAGTGAAGCCTAAGTATTGGCACGAATTTAAAAATAAACATTTCAGGGCAAGATTTGAGATTTAAATTCTGAGACATCTGAAAGAGGTACACTCAACTCAAAAACAACAAGCCTGGTTAGATCTTTGGACCTGTCTCAGTTAGAAGTAGACTCTGCAATCACTAACCAAAAGAGAACCACAGATTTTTCTTCCATTGAGAATGTGCCTTAGTATTGTATTTAATGACTCCTTCCATGATAAAGCTAAAAGAAGCCTCATCAAGAGGTGGGACCCTGCAGCCAGGCCATTCTTTCCATATAAATCCCCTGTGATAGAAATGCCTCTCATCAAAAAGATCCATATGATAGACAGCAGTGAAAAGAATTTTCCAGCCAATGAGCAGGATCCTTTGTTCATTTTCTCCCTGGTCTTTTATAAAGCAGCCCCATAAAAATGAAATAAAATCGTCCTCCTTGAGGACCTGGATCACAAAGCATTTAGTGATCCAGATCCCACTAATTTTCTGCTCAAACTGTGTAAGAAAACAGCTGTGTGATCACAGATCTATGCCTGTGTTATTTTTTTCTCTTTGGTTGCACGTGTTGGCACCTAAAAATTCCCTGCAGACCCTGTAATGTGCCAGGCACGTTTTCAGGATGAAGAAGGGTGAACCCTGGTGCAAACCAGCTCATCCCAACAGGGAGCCTTGAATGGATCTTCGAACATCTCACTGGGAAATGGGTTTGACACCAGTATGCACTTCTGAACCTCTGATTAAGTGAGGCCATGAAATGTCTTCTGATGATGAGATTTACCATCTGTACAGACAGTAAGCCTGCCAGCAGCAACCTCGAGAGCACAGCCCAAAGGGACCATACTAATACTGTGATACTGTGATAATGGCCAGGCTCGGTCATTCATTCAGGAGCTCACACAAGATTAAAAATTATGCTCATCGGGCAAGAAAGGAGAAAATCCAAAAGAAGTCACCTGCTTTCTTGAACAAAGCCAGAGCAGATTAAAGATTGCCACTTCCAAAGAATACATGTGTACATATGGCACCAAGTATTATTTGTAACCAGCTGGCAAACGCGTGCCAATTCGTAACCTGCTTCCAGACTTTTTCACAGCATCGCAGTCTCACAGTATCACCAGGGTTGGAAGAGACCTCAAAGCTCATCAAGTCCAACCCATCACCACAGACCTCAAGACCAGACCATGGCACCAAGTGCCACGTCCAAACCCGCCTTGAACACCTCCAGGGACGGTGACTCCACCACCTCCCTGGGCAGCCCATTCCAGCAGTCAATGACTCTCTCAGGCAAGAACTTTCTCTTCACCTCCAGCCTAACCTTCCTCTGGCATAGCCTGAGACTGTGTCCTCTTGCTCTGGTGCTGCTTGCCTGAGAGAAGAAGGTAACCTCCCCCTGGCTACAACCACCCTTCAGGTAGTTGTAGACTGCAAGAAGGTCCCCCCTGAGCCTCCTCTTCTCCAGGCTAAACAATCCCAGCTCCCTCAGCCTCTCTTCATAGTCCTTGTGCTCGAGGCCTCTCCCCAGCCTCGTTGCCCTTCTCTGGACTCGCTCAAGCAGCTCAATGTCCTTCTTTTCTGAGCAGTATACGAAGCCAGGTTCACAGAACAAATTATTCACTGCAAATGATTCATCAGATTTATAAATTACTTAATCCTTGATTTTTTTTTTTAATTTTAAGTGGATGATTTTTTTTCTGGATTGTATTTAGTGTCTGTCCTAGAAACTTAATTATTTTCCATTTTTTTTTAATCCCTCATTTGGTTTCTATTACACTTTTCTTGACTGTTATCTAATCCTAATGAGAACTGTTTCCTTCCTGACTTATACCCTTCCAGCAGAGTCCTTTTTAGTTGTCTTCTGTTTGCTGAAGTGATTTTGTGGGTCCTGGTACTACATACTCTTTGCTGGTTCACCTCAACCCTCTTCATTTGCATTTTTGTTCCTCAGAGTCTCAGCAGAACCCCTCTATGTCACTGAGCAGTATGCTTTCAGCCACTTTCACTGTACACTTGCACACTCATCTATGCCTTGTAGCTTGTCTTCCACCTTCTCAAATGGCACAAACCCACCTTTTTAACTTTTGACATTCACTTAGTGTATAAACTGTCCTTTGGAATGTATTTACTGTTATGAACTGCTGTCAGTGGCTGCTACCACTCACAAAATGTTAGATAATGGATCAGAACACTACTGTTAGGTGTCCACAGGTAAGCCTGTCCCTGGCCTCACAGCATCCATAAGGATGAACACAGAGCCAAGCACACACCTTTGAAATGCCTGAGCTTGCTGAAGTAATTGTGATGGGGAGATGGAAAAGGGTTGTGTGGAAAGGAGGAATGGAAAATGCAGGATCAAGAAGTGCTTGCACCACCACTCTGCAACTCCTGTACTGGCAGGAAACAGGCTAAGGGAAGGTGAGTAGCACCCTGCAGATAAATGTAATTAACTGCCCAGTTCCTGAAGCAGGGTGCAAGGAAATGTGTGGGTTTATTCACTCCAGTTCCTCCTGTCTGCTCAGCCTCTGCTGCAGAGCCACACACATTCCCACACCCAGCAAGGTGGCTGACGGCTTAGCCCCACCATTTACTTGCAGGGGCTGATCTACTGGTCTTCAGCCTCATGGGGACTTTCCCCTGGCTGGGTCTCAACAGCCTCTGTCTGTAGGCACCAGAATCCAGAGTGAAGTCCAGAGGTCTTTGGAAACTTCTGCTTTCTTCCTCTTTGACTTGAAAGATTCACCTTTACCAACTCCTTTTACTAATGGACAGTCTGAGGGCAGTGAGATACTTGTCAAGCAAATGGCAAAGCTATTACGGTAAAGGCTTTCCCAATGTGCAGAAGCATAACATGAAAACTTGTGTGTAGCCCAAAATATTTTCAGTTTTAAGTGGCAATTTTTTTTTTTTTAAATTGCATCTTTTCACAGCAAACCAGATTTTTCAGTCTTACAAGTTAGTTTTTGACTCCTCATCAAAATGAATGTAGAGCGTTGCCAAATCAGGGTGGCTCAGTTCAGTGTTTGCCTTTCAAGAGTAAATAATAGGGCACCAAGTAGAGCTGCCAGAGGAAGAATTTTCAAAATGGTGTCATGGAAGGCCAAAATAAGCCAAATTAAGCCTAAACATGTCCTGGCTTGTCCAGACATGCTTTACTGCTCTCCCTCCTTCTGCTGATGGGGGAATTACCGCAGGAAAGGAAAACGAAAGGCCTGATGCCTTTGGGTCTCCTCCATGCCCCCTTCCAAACTTGTTTACAGGGTACCCGCACATGTTTATACACTTGTTTGTGTTCTGCCCTAGAAAGGTAAAAGGAAGCCCTGGTTTCACCTGATATGGTCAGTTTTGGCAAAGTGCCATTCTGATTGGCTGCTCTGTGGCCGAAGACCCATCAGTCTCAGGCTACATCGATGAAAAGTGATGAGCAGGTAAACACAATGTGCTTTGCCTCAATGTGCTTACGCCATTGCTCTGCCTTACTGCTTTCTGCCCTTGCATCCTGCCATGCTCTGCTAAGCTATAAGCTAGATCTGCTACATAATAACAAGCTCTGATACTTTGAGTTTGTATACCTGGAAACTGCCTTGTCTCAGTTTACCTGAGGATTGGCATTAAGTGCCCCATGCGACAGGCATGCTTAAGTAGTGCGACATTGTGCCTGCCTGTGCATCTGCAAGACATCCTGCCTGCCCCTCTGCAAAGCTCCCTGCTGAATTTGGAGTCCAAGAGAAACCAGGATTAGGTCAGAGATTGTCTTCCTCTCTCCCAGTAGCCTTGCTAGAGCCTGGGAAGCTCAAGACATCAATAGAACTCCCTGCAAGTGTTTGGGTACTGTCTGAAAATTGTAGTTAGCCCCAGGAATCTGGAGATAGAACTTTTGTAAGTAAATACTCAAAAGCCTCTTTAGCAAAACTCTGTAAACCTCTGTCAGTGAATCTGAATGCCTTCTACCTTAAGCAGAAAGGAGCTTCTTGAGTCCATCTAGTGGGAAAGCTGTATAATCAACTGCAAGAACCTCTTTCCAGTTCTAATGGTTTAATGTTTGTATTATTGCTACTTATTTCTTAAGTGTTCTAGATTCTGTTTCCTTCTATGTAATACTTTTCATTACCATTGCAAAGAACCTATTATTATTAAAAGTTACTGGGGGTGGGGGTGTGTTTCGAGGTGTGGGGGGGAGGGAAGTCCTGACCATAAAAATTAATAAACAATATTAATTTTTGAAAAATCCCATCTCGCAGCTGCACCTTACCTGCCACCACAAATGGTCCAACCTCTTTGAGGTAGGAAAAGTATTAAAAACAAAAATACACAAGACCTGATACTACTGCTGGTTTGTAGTTAACATTTTCTATATTCAGAGCCATGGAAACATGCACAACAGCTAAGCTAAGTTTAACTGCCAGGATGAGGAACGATAATCTTACTCATTTCCCATGGTCACACTTTCCGTGGCCATTTGTTTCATAGTGTCTGCCAAGACAGGGGAGGCTAGTGCTTGTGGTGATGACTTGAAAAGCCCCTTTTACCTATTTTGATTTTTTTAGGGCAGAGACTTCTAATATTCAGTCTATAAATCGAGTGAGAAAGACCTGACAAACTGAAACGTTGAAGTTGCACTGACTTCCTCTCAAATTATCAATTATCTATGGTCCTCGAACAGAAACATCCTGTTATTCTGGCAGTGGGACTTGTACAAATGTGAAACACTAAATTGCAAGCAGTAGAAGTGAGTGACAGTTAGCTTAACCACATCTTCTCTAAATTGGGTGACACAAGCCAGGGTCCTAAAAATAAACATCGCAATTGCGGTTTTGGCTTCAGAGCCATAACACAGTTAATAGCTTTGGTGCATATAAAGGAGAGAAAAATAAAACAACCCAACTGATCTCTTCTTCCATAAAAATGAGAAACCTACCCTCAAACTGTCATGATTTAAGCTATTCAAGCCCAGTTAAGTACAACCACAATATGAAGAAATTTGCTGGTTGCCATTGAAACACTGGTTGAAAGTTACTCAAAGCCAAGGCAGAAGACACAGGTTGCAGTTGAAGATGAGATAAAAATTGCTCTGGAAGGGCCGTGAGGATCAAATTGATTTGCTGTTCCCTCCTCAGCCAGGCACTGAGCTAGAATCAGCACAATGTGCACTCTGAAGGGTTTTGCTCATTCAGAGTTGGAGTGATTTGCTTATCAATGCTCATTCTGTGTTACATGCACTTGCCAGCCTGTCACTAATGAGGTTCTCAGATTCCTCCCATTCAAAACCATAGCAGAGGAGCCACTGGAAACAAGCCTCATTGCAGTCTGCAGACGTGTGCTATGCCTTTCAGTTTGCATGCATCTGTATTGCATTGTTGTGGATTAGTCTGCGTGTGTCAACAATTGGCTTAGAACAAAATTGTTTTCTGGAGGGTGAACTGATACCATTTTCAGTTGAGGTATCTTGGGAAGTGCTGTGGATACCACAGTCAAGTCCTGACGGAGTACCCAGCGCTGTGAGTAATTTGGAATATGGAATACAAATTCACCCTGTGGCCATGGAGCTTTCCATGCACAGCAAGGACATCATAGCTTTGGGGATTTTTTGGGAGGGCAGGCCTAGTTAACAACAACTAACTCTTAATTAAGTTGAGCTATTCTGTTTCACTGGAAAATTTCCACATTTTCAAATGAAGTGGACTCTTATTTTCACCTTCCTTGCTTTTCTGCATCCAGAGAAGACAGCATGAGAAAACAGAATAAAAAGAATATAAACCTATTGTTCCTCTGAAATGGGTATCTTCAGTTATGAGATATAGAAACATAGAATGGTAAGGTTGGAAGGGACCTCAAAGATCATCTAGTTCCAACCCACTGCCATAGGCAGGGACACCTCCCACTAGTACAGCTCACTCAAGGCTTCCTCCAACCTGGCCTTGAACACCTCCAGGGAGGGAGTAGCCACAACCTCCCTCGGCAACCTGTGCCAGTGTCTCACCACCCTCACTGGAAAGAACTTCCTCCTAACATCCAACTACATTCTTTTCAATGCTGTCACTAGAATCATTTAATTTCTGTTTTTCACCAAGAAATTTTCTCCTTGTAAGTTTTCCAACCAGGCTTCTTAAGATGGAGTAGCAAGCTGGAACATCATCTTTGCATCAAATAGCAAGACAGCCAGTTGATGCTGCTTTACCCTAGTAATGGTGTAGAGTTTGGAATTTGCAGTGCCAAGAAACACTAGGCAGCTGAATCAAAGCAAGCAGTGGTATGCAGTGACCTTAGCTGTCCACATACATGCTGGGCTAGTATTAGGGGGAATTCTCTTCATCTGAAAGAGCTGCCACATATGAAAACTGTTTCTGTGGCAAGAGTAGTTTTGACTTGATAAGCAGTTCCAGATAAATCAAAAACAACGGTAACCACAATATGGTTCAATTCTACCTCATCAGAGTCATACCCCAAGACTGTATTTGTTACAGTGAACTTCAGCCAGGGGGATTTCTAAAACTGGAAGAAGTAGTTGAGAAAGACCCTACTGTCAAAAATGGGGAAATTAAAATCCTTAGACTCAGCAGGGGGACTGAGTGCGTGTCCTGCACAATCTGTAAGAAGAGCTACAGAAGGTATGCGGCTAAATTGGAAAGGAAGCAATGGACAAATAAAACAACACACGTAGGATTAAATGGCAGAGTTCAAGAGGTTATTCAAACTGTGCTGGTATGCACCAGAAAATATATATCTGAATCCTGTGAAGCTGAAAGAAACAGCATAAACAAACACAGGTAAATTCTAAAGTGAAAAAAATGAGACAAATGAGTGAGGGGGTGAAGAGAACAAGCAGACAAATAGTCCTAAAAAAAATGTGTATGGAATAGAAATGTCTTCCCATCTGTTAAAAAGGTGAAGCCCAAGAGTAAAATGGTGAGTCTGACTTCTTCCTGGTAAGTCAAGGAATGTACTTGGGTTAATGAAGACACTAAAAGGAAGATGATTTTTCTACCATGTTTTCTTTACTCTGTCTTCATCAGCGAACTCAGTGGTTAGATACATGTCCTTGGGCTGCTCTTTCCAGATACTGAAGATGATGCTCTGTCAGAGTTTGTCCACAAAGGAAATGGTGGGACCAAGAGAACATACTCATTTCAGAAGAACTGACACAGTGGGTAAGGTGCTCCTCTATATCCTGCTATGAGGTTAATATTTGTCTCCAAGAGATAACGAGCAAACTCTGAAAATTTAAACCAGTAATTTCTATTCCTCCATTAGACAGAGGTACCACTGGAGTCATCACAGTTGTGAGGTATCATGAAATTTGACAGTTCTCATCTTGCAAAGCACTGAGCTCTTACACTGGTGCAAAGACAACTAATCTAAAAGAGAATGTGTGTATTGGGAGGGGAACTTCATTAACTTCATATCCATCAGAACATGCACCGATGACTAATTGGCATGGGTGCAAAGGAAGTTCCTGTATATGCAGATACTGTTATAAATAACCACTACAAGCTTTGGTGAACACTCTACAGATTTCTAAGAGTTGTTAGATACAGGATAGTGTCAAAAGAACACTGCTGCTCTAGTGCAGCTTTGTAAAATGCCTGTGGTCTTACTCTCCTGAGAGAAAACTTGAGATCTGCACTGAGAGCATTGGTATCTAAGCGATTGCACTGTGCCTGTCTCCTCACCAAGCATGAATTTTGAACAAGTATGCAGAACAGATAGCAAAGTATTCTGGGGACTGACTGAGACTCATCTACAGTGTACTCTGAAAATCTGCATCTGTACCTGCTGAAGGTCACAGACGAGATTTTAGAACCGCCTGGTCCAAATTACTTGGTTGTGTGCTACAGATAGATGAGGTAAATTTGTCAGTTATCTCTCTGTGTGCTTAATGAAAATAAAATGTGACCAGACAAGACATGGCAAAACCTGCTGGTAGAAAGCACTAGGAAAGAAGACAATTCCTCCATGCCCATATTTACTTGTTGCAAATGTACTGACTGCTTACCCCTAACATATGATAAGAGCTCTCCTGATATCCTCATTTAATTAGCACTACATGGCAGATCTCTTTGCAGTGTATCAGTAAGCTCTCCTACCTGCCACGGGCATTACTTTACCTTTCACAGTGGTTGTGCTGCATCATTCCACTCCCTGTGTTCTGGTTTGCAGTGGTGAGCAGGCAGACATCCAGCCAGGCAATTTGCAGTGAGTGGTTTACATGTAACTGTGGCAATGGGCTCTGAAAATACCTGGATAAAGATAGGATTCAAAATTTCATCCAAGGCAAGCCTTTGGGAGTTGGAGGTCCAAATCCCATTAACCTGAACTTCAACTCCCTGAGGCTTCTTTTAAAATCCCAGCCTAAATTTCAGCCAGACAATGCCAGTTAAATATTGTAGAGTTTCTTTCAACACACAGGACTAAGTAAGAACAGACTGCAGGTGATCATGGTGGTCTTCATTTTTCCAGACCCTGTGATGAGATGCCCATGAAGCCTGCAGTTGTTCGGACTGCAGGATCCTCATTTTGTTCTCTGAGTGCCATGCACTGCAACAGGAAGAATGTAAAATGCTTTTGTAGTTTCCCCCTGGGTTCTTCTCTGAGATTTTCCCAGTTGATCTACTTAAATTAGACAGTAGTTTCTGTGATGGTGCTCTGTTAAGGAAGTAATCTTTTCCTGTATATGAAATTAAGTATTTGAAATACTTCTTGGGCATCTCTGTGAGCTATTGAGCTGTTTCTAGCACTTATTTTAAAATCTGCATGAAAGGGAATTCCCAGCTGAGTTACAGTTTTACCACCTAAATTAGACCTTCAAGCAGATTCCTCATCCACAGGCAGAGGCTTCACCTCCCAGCAACCTGACATGAACGAGTAGGCTCAGAACCGGGCACTCATTTTAAACCAGTGTTTATCTAATTAAGAGCTCCTCAGTAGTCCCCAGCTAGTTAATTGTGTCATTAGCAGCAGTTTTGACATGAGGAACAACTTGTGTCTGGAGGATCAGGCTGGCTCCTGCTCACAAAGCCCTGTGGAGCATCTCCCCAGGGAGCAGGCAGCGGACTGCTGCAGTTCGTGCAGCGCACGTCTGAGTAATTGGTCCCCCGAGGGGTTGCCTGTTCAGCTGCCAGTGGGGATTGTTTTGCCTTGTGAGCAAAAAGCCAAACTCTCATGCCTCCTCTACCACATGTTAATTCATGGCTCCCGTGGACTACAGCACATGTGAAGGATTAGATGAGGGCACGTTACAGCTGTTCTCTTCGCCATTTCGCAGCTTATGGCCAGATCTGGTTGAAGGAGTGGTAAAACTGGTGTCCTGGCAGCTTCACCAAGTTGCAAGCATGGTGGACATGCAGCTGCCAAGGGGTGGATATGTTGCAAGGTGACAGAGGCTGGTTTGAGCCAACCAGAGCACAAGTAGACTGGGATACCCATGTTGATGATAGGGATGCTGCTGCTGCTGCTGCTGCTACTGCTGCTGCCCTTCCTCAGCTAGTCGGGAAGAGAGTTGCTCTGTCTGGGTGGTCAGAATCTGTCTCCTGTGAGGATCTGGCTAATAGAAAGGATCCTCTCCTTGGAGGCACAGCAAACAACCACTCTCCCATCACTCAGACACACTACATTCAGGCAGCTGTATGTACACACACCCCTGTGCTTACAGCCACAATGTGCCTAGGAGACTGAAGGTGGAAGAAAATGGAGCAAGTGCATTTCTTAGGACACAGATTAAGAACAGTTTCACCCTAAAATTAGCCAAGCAAAAAATTCAAAGTCTTACACATACAGTAAAGGAAAAAAAAAAAAAAAAAAAAAAAAAAAGGAGGGACAACACAGCAGCTTCTTGGAACCCAGTGCTCTTATTTTGTCTACATTCTTTCCCCTGCCAGGATCATTACCTTTGTCAAGACAGAGATGTTCCACTTCTGCCCACATATGATACCCCCTTTAGTGTAACAGAGAGTTTTAGTCTGGAGCACAGACCTCTTCTTCTAGAGAGTGGGGTCCAAACCACTGCAGTGTTTTGCCTCCCTCTCTGAGCCACTGAAGCCTGAATCAGTGCTTCTTGTGGTTTAAGACCTGGCACAAAAGCAAAGATAAGAGCATTACATCTTACCTCAGGGAGGCATGTAAGAACAGAGGAAGATACAGATGTGTGTATTTTCAAATTGAGGTTGGCATGGGTACAAGGTCTTCCATGCCTCACCACTGAGCAATGTGGAGGAAGTAGCATCAGCTCTTTCTGAAACTGTAAGACCAGCAACATCTAGACATATGAAAAGCACATCAGTTAGTTACTGTGCATGTAGTGGAATGATTTATAGGGATGTTAAAACACAATGTGTTTTAATAATTATTTGGGAACATGAGGGAAGGGAAAGATGAAGAAGGAAGAGCTTTTGCTTCTTTAAATCAACTTATCTATTAGAAGACAAAAACAAGTTTAAAAGGCAGTGTTCATTTATCATAATTAATAGACCAATAGGTTGATAACCCCTCCCATCCTGCAAGTTGTGGTTGTAATGATGTCTTCATAACACTAGATTGAAAATAATATTTTTTGATGACTATGAAATTCTACCAAAAAAAAAAAAAAGAATTAAATCAAACCATTCCTTTAGCCACTATAAATATTCTGTTATTAATTTAAAAATGTCCTCATCACTTGATACATAAACCAAAAGGCAGAAAAAAGGGTTTTTGCAAATATTTTCCAGAAAGCAAGGGCTGCACACAAGCAGACTAACATATGGATTAATAATGCTTTCCTTCAAAGTGGTAAAAACAAGTAGACTAGTTGGCTTCTTGAGTTCAAAGCTGTGCTAAGCAAAACAGACACTGGAGAAAGTAGCAAAACGGTCCAGTTTGTAGCTGTAACAGGATTTCTATGGCTTGAAACCTGGAAAAACCTTCAGAGCAACTCTCATGTTATGTGATTTACAACAAAAGAGAAATAAGTGGAAAGGCCCAAAAGGTCTAGGATTGAAGCAATTTCATCAAACTCTTGAACAGGTTCCGTGGAAGATGGTCTAGCAGGGACAAAGTAAATTTTTTTTTTCATGCAAATTGATGAAGTGTTGTAGATATTTAAGCAAGCAAGTAGCTTTTACTGTGATAGTGTTGGTTGGCATCTACAGAAAACCTCTCACACAGGGCTGTAGATATTTAAGCAAGCAAGTAGCTTTTACTGTGATAGTGTTGGTTGGCATCTACAGAAAACCTCTCACACAGGGCTGTAGATATTTAAGCAAGCAAGTAGCTTTTACTGTGATAGTGTTGGTTGGCATCTACAGAAAACCTCTCACACAGGGCTGTAGATATTTAAGCAAGCAAGTAGCTTTTACTGTGATAGTGTTGGTTGGCATCTACAGAAAACCTCTCACACAGGGCTGTAGATATTTAAGCAAGCAAGTAGCTTTTACTGTGATAGTGTTGGTTGGCATCTACAGAAAACCTCTCACACAGGGCTGTAGATATTTAAGCAAGCAAGTAGCTTTTACTGTGATAGTGTTGGTTGGCATCTACAGAAAACCTCTCACACAGGGCTGTAGATATTTAAGCAAGCAAGTAGCTTTTACTGTGATAGTGTTGGTTGGCATCTACAGAAAACTTCTCAACACAAACTGAGATATGACCAAACTATTCACAACACAGATTGTTTTAATTTTCATTCTTAGTTTAACATTAACTTCCTATGCTTCGCAGATGAAAACAGAGATCTGAAAAATCTCAAAACCAAGAGAAGAAACAGAACACTGAAACTAGAGGAGACAAATTAGGAAGAGGACAAAATGATGTCCTGTCTGTGGATATTAGAAAAAAAAAAATTTAAAAAAAATTAAGAATGCCTATTGGGGTAAGTACACATTGTTAAATACTTGAGGGGCTACAGCAATGGTTGAGTGATGTTTCCCAACTCAAATGTAATGGGTTGCTGTTTCTTGTAGTACAAGAAAAAATGTCCCCACAGGAAGGTAAACTTAAGTCCTCTGGGCAGGATATGTTGAAAATCCTTGTTCTGTTGAAACAGAGTGTTTGGTAATCTTAAAATCCCAAGGAAGAGTTTAATACGAATGTGAGAGCTGTGGGGAGTGAGGTTGGCTGCCTGCATCGAATGTGTAAGGAAGACTTCCTGCTGAGTCAAATAGGCTTTGCTTCAAGCAGGGACATGCAGCAGGCAGGCAGATCTAAGCAGTTGCTCTGCTCTGCAACTGAGAGGAGTCTCCTTGCACAATACTGGAGCCTGGGGAAAGGATGACCACCGACATTTTACTGCCCAACTCTCCAAGTCTCTTGTTTGATGATGTGGAATCAGCACTGGCTGTTGGCTTCCCAGGAAGTAGTGAGTAAAGCTCTTCACCTCCATCACAGCTACCTCTGCACCAGCACTGCCAGCCCTGTGCAGTGAAACCCAGGGGGCTGGATTAGCTCAGTGAAGGGAGGATGGGCTTATTGAATAGCTAGCTATTGAATAGCTTATTGAATAGACAGGACTCAAATCCAGACCTCCCCTTGCCTTATCATGCAATCTCCTCTCTGTGGACTAGGCTTTAGGAGAAAGTCTCTTTGTTGGAGACTAAATGCTTTTGAGATGGAAGGAGGGTGGAGAGAGCAGTTGGAAGAAACAGCTAGCAGGGAGAAAGCAGAGAGAAATAATAAAAATCTAAAAGAAACCAGTGACCAGCAGTACCCGCTTGCCACACAGGATCCATGCTCTAGCTGCTAGTTTGACCCATGGTGAAGCAGGCATCACCTTGTACCTCCCACAACCCACAGGAGGGGTGCACCACCTGCCCAGGAATTCAGCCCTGTGTAACAACCTTGCATGCCAATCCTGGCTCTGGGAGGCCTTCTTCCAGACAAAGCTTGATCAAAGCTGATACATTAGTGACGTAAGATGATACTTATACAACCGAGTACTGCTCACTCTCAAAGTTGAAGAGTTTCTCATCGGTATAATGTGCCCATTTGCTCCCCATCCAGGAGCCTGTTGTGCTGGAGTACATCCACTGTAGAGCAAGGAGCTGTTTTGCATGGGCAGCAGCTTTGTGTCTCTTACAGTTTGCTGGATTCTGCTTCTTGCTCTCAGTGCAGAGAGAAGGCCATATTTGTGTTGGAGATGAAAGCTGGTAGCACAAGGAGGGAAACTCTAGGCCAAAGACACTAACCTCACTTTTGACTGACCTTTCCCAGTACCTGCAGAAGGCATCTCAGACATTCCTCTCGCTGCAAAACTTGAGAGGTTTTTTGTACAGCGATAACTGCAAATGTCTGTTTACATACTGTCAGCAAAGGAGCTTTGGTGTTTTATGCTGAAGTGAAACTCTCCACACAGCAGTAACAGGTCCCTTCAAAGTCATAAGCTGATATGTGACATCAAAAGTGCTTTTCAGCTCAGCCCGAGTGAAGGCTGTTTAAGAAGACAACTCTCTTCTCTTTCATCAGACACTGGTATGCAAGAGGGCAAAAGGAAAATCTCTTTTGCAGTCTGAGCTTTAGAAACCTTTTCTCCTAAGTGCTTCATAGGCATCAAAGACATCATCATCTCTTCTTACCAGTACAGGATTTCACAATGACATTTTCTTATTTCAAGAACTATTCCACTTGTTCTTTTATGACACAAGAAAATCTCCCACAGAAAACTACAGGAATTTGACTAATTATTCCTGGGAAACAGTGAAAGTGATTACAGAGACCATACTGTTTTTCCTCACATTTCTTTCAGCTGTAATCACCTTCTATCATTACTAGCAAAACCAGCAATGTGTAAAAATTACTTATGCTCTCTCTTTAATGACTGGGAATCACCTCTAATAACCAATTAAAAAATACCAAATAATGAGGGAAACACAAGATACTTTTTCTTGCTTGGCACCTGGTCCTTAGCCATCACAAACCACTGCAGCTGACCTGACGCAGCTGGAGCCCCAATGTTGCTGAAGCAGCAGGAGCATCTGCACAGCACCAGCACCATCCACAAGGTGCTGGTGTTGTGGCAGCAGAATGGTGCATGGCTGTAAAAGGGAAGACTCGTTATCAGGCTCTACAAACCTTCTAGGTGGCAGGAAAACCAGACAGTATCCCAACATCCAATGTGGGCAGCATAGTGTTTTGTGTTTCTCCTCAGCCAAGGAGAGAGACTCACTGTTTTACCTCAGACCAGGGCTGCCACATCACCTTAGGCAGCACTGAGCAGTAACTCAGTGAGGTAAAGAGCAGTTGTAAAACTGTGGCTGTCCTGGCCAACCTGGGTGGGGAGGAGAAGAAACTACCTTTTCAGGAACCAGACACACTCTGAAGTGATTGTATGACTCACCTCCACTGAACTTCACTTACTGGCATGGGTCATCAGCTTCCTGCAGCTGAAGGATAATTTTACACTATAAGCCCGAGCTCAAAAGTTTCAAGGCTGACTTGTGTTGACTAGAACATTTCAAGATCCTGGTGCCTCTGCTATTATTTCAAGCAGTAAACAGCTGTTCCCATTTGTACTTCTCATCAATGAAAAAAAACAACCCACCCTCCTCTTACAAATCCCACTGCAAAATGAGACCACTCAGTCATGGGTGCCAGCAGTCATGCCTTTCAGTATAGACACAGACTGACTCAACTGGCAGCCCTGCCCAGCCAGCCTGCTGCCAACCAGGGGACATCGCAGGTGTTGCTGTAAATGTCTGTGTACATCTGAAGTGCAGACAGGTTTTGCTTTCCTGTCTGCCCCCCACTCTCTCTACAAGGACTGTTGGCTAGATCACTGCCACCCCAGCACAGTGACAACCGCTGCGGGAGTGGTGGTTAAACCTGGATTGGCCCAACTGGGTAGGAGACAAAGGCAAAGCAGGAAGTGGCTTGAGGGAGAAGAGCTGTTGAAGCTGTGTGTATCTGCAGGGCAGGCTGAGCTGCAGGGCTGAGGCATTGCTGCTGCTGCTGTGTTGGTACTGTCACTGAGAGAAGAGGCAGAAATCAAGCACTGGGGACCAGCCCCTGGTGCCTTACACAATACCACAATGAAAACCTACCCTGGCTGCAGTCATTCACTTTCTCCTTTTTTTAACCCTTCCTCTCTCATAAACTCAGATGCACTGAACTTGTC
Source organism: Eubucco bourcierii (assembly GCA_013396675.1). NCBI lineage: Eukaryota > Metazoa > Chordata > Aves > Piciformes > Ramphastidae > Eubucco > Eubucco bourcierii. Next base: position 74,937 of record VWZE01018332.1, read on the forward strand.
CACACATGATAAGAAAAACATTAGCTCTTCTAAAGCCAAAAAGGGAAGGTTGGGAGGAACAGGTGCAAGGTGGAGGAGGGCAAGATAAATATGCTACTCTGTGCCTGTTAATACAACAACTAATAAAAAGAATACAACTAAAATAAACAAAAATAATAAATAAAACAAAATAGCACAACTAAAATGCAAGAATTTATCACCGGATGCTCAACATAGCAGCAATACTCTTGCCTCTTCAGTATTCTGCAGTCATTGTCTATGTTAGTTACAACATCTAAGCAGACCCATGAGGAGGTAAAAATAAAAAAACAGAGAAAGCATGAAAACCAGTGGGGCTACAGAGTTTTAGCATGATCAAACCTCAGTACTGATATACAGAAGCACTGCAAACCTTTTTTTTTTTTTCCCCCCAGTATATAGGAACAAAGCCAGCCTTGGCTGGGAACACTTTGGAAGAGCATTGCCAAAGCTGGAAATGGGAGATGGGCATCAAAGAGCATTCAGCCTGGCTATAGAAGAAACCAAACAGGGTAAGTGAGGCATAAATTTCCTGCCTGCTGGACACCTGTCTATGGAAAAGGTGATATTTCCCTGGGCTCTGGCACCAAGTCTGGGGCTGTGCACCATAGCAGACAAGTGGATGATTTAATCAGCAGAACTCAACTTTTTTCTCTCAGTGAAGAACAGCCTAAACCATGAAAGACTGATGTTAAGTTTAAGTAAGTTTATGCTTTATTCCTAAGTAATAAGATGTGGGAAATAGGCACTGCCTTCACAATTTGCATCTGCTCCAACCAGTGACAAACCAGCAACAGGCACAGTGCAATGGCTTTGGGAGTAGCTGAAGAGCATGGACAGAAGCATATGTAGAATGGCACAGAACAGCATAGAAATCAAGCGATGCTTTTGAATGCATAATACCTGACTTTTCACAGCATGAAGGAACTGCATTCAGGGAAGTAAAGGCTGAATCACTTCACTAGAATAAATCTGGGAGATAGAATTGCCTGAAGGGAATGTAAAGACCATTACATAAAAAGTCACCACTCCCACCCCATAATTAAATGAGTCTCAGAGAGGCATACTGGGTCAAGCTCTTCAAGTACATTTTCCACTCAGGTCAATGGGGAGTCCAGATGATAAAGCTGATGGAAAAACAGAGTACTGCATGTAAATAGCACCTGATTGGGAAAATAAATGCACAAAATAAAATAAGATTAAAAGAAAAATTACAACAGCACCTCCCTGCTGTACCAGGACTTTGCTTGGAGTCACCAACCAAATTGTCAGTTAGTAACCCTGGAAAAAGTCCCAGTCAGCTACACCAACTTGTTCCTCAGCTTTCTATTTCTTGCTGCAGCATTTATAACCAGCTCTTCCCACAAGGTCTGAGATGCCTTTTGTTTATGTATCTTATTCAGCACAAGCAAAAGGAGTGTCACTTCTCTGCTCAGCTTTAGCTGGGATGTGCTGAACTCCAATGAGAGCAGTAAACTGATAGAAATTAATTTATTTGAAATAAAGAGGATATTGTTAGAGAATTATTTTGATTGTATAGCTAAGCCTAAAGACAGTATCACAGTATCACAGCATCACAGTATCACAGTACCACCAGGGTTGGAAGAGACCTCAAAGCTCATCAAGTCCAACCCATCACCACAGACCTCAAGACTAGACCATGGCACCAAGTGCCACGTCCAAACACACCTTGAACACCTCCAGGGACAGTGACTCCACCACCTCCCTGGGCAGCCCATTCCAGTAGCCAATGACTCTCTCAGTCAAGAACTTTCTCCTCACCTCCAGCCTAAAATTCCCCTGGCACAGCTTGAGACTGTGTCCTCTTGTTTTGGTGCTGCTTGCCTGAGAGAAGAAGGTAACCACCTCCTGGCTACAGCCACACTTCAGGTAGTTGTAGCCAGCAATAAGGTCTCCCCTGAGCCTCCTCTTCTCCAGGCTAAACAATCCCAGCTCCCTCAGCCTCTCTCCATAGGGCTGTGCTCGAGACCTCTCCCCAGCCTCGTTGCCCTTCTCTGGACACGCTCAAGCACCTCAATGTCCTTCTTAAATTGAGGGGCCCAGAACCGGACACAGACCTTGCAATTAGACAGAGTTGTCTGTCAAAATAATAACAATTAGGTTTTACGACACTTACAGTGACCTGTATGTCCACATAGACACACAAGAGTCTACAGCACAGCTGAAATAGGGCTGTCAGTTTTGCCCAGGGTCACATTTGGTGTATGCCAGCCTCATGATGAGCTGATGTTGATTCTAGTGTCTTTTACTGAAAGCAATTCAGTTAGGTATGGCTTTGTCTCAACCAGTTAGAAAGTATCATGCTGTTTCAAAATGGCAAACTGAGGCACTATTATTAGCAGAACACAGAATATAGGGATGTTTTTTTATTCTCTATTCAGTTTTTAAAAAGCATAAGCTGTGTGTAGAACCCTCAGTGCAAAAAGGGGGCCGTTCACCTCTCCTTCCCAACCACCAGTAACTGGTTGTTCAGCAGAGTCCTGACTGGGCTGGCTCAGGAAGAGTGGCTCACATGGGTAAAACCATTGATAATGTGCACGATCACAGGCAGGACACAAGCAGTACAGTCACTTTGTAGGAGTCTCACTTTTTCTCCTGCTCTTTTTCACATCTGTGCAGGCTGTGAAGCTGCTGTGCAGATAATGTGCATGCACATAACCGCAATCAGGTTTGATCTCCACTGCCTGCATATGTATCAGTTTTCAAGGCTCAAGGTAGCAGGGTGTTTTTAAGTAAATTTCTCAGTTATTGCACGTTAATACTGCACATTGTTTCAGTTCATGGTACTGTTTTAGCACACGCAAACTGGACTCGACTCAGAGGAAACTTAACCTAGAAGCTGCACCTCAGGTGTGCACCAAATGTGGCCTAGTTCCTGATGGGTCATGAGAGGCCGAACCCCAGATGAATCCTGTAGACAGCTTTACACCACATGCGCAATGAGGGTGCTTGGTTCTGAGAACCAAACCCAATTTAGTTCAAAGTAAACTCCCCAAACTGCACATTGTGGATATGTGACTCAGCAGCAAATGCTTTATCTACTGATGCGCTCCTACCGTACCAAATGACTTGCTAGTATAAACATAGCAACAGATGTCTCCAGACACTGCTGTGGCTTGCCAACACAGCAAAAGCAGACACAGTGTTAAAAGGAGAAAGACATATTTTGAAGTGTATGAAATTTAAGCCCTTTAGTGAGTGGTCCTGTATTTTTCACACCCAGTCTGAAATTGTGAGTGCAAAAGTGGAGAGGAGCGATAAACAGCTGTGCCTATTACAGCTATGAAATCAAAAAGTCACCGGGGTAAGCACAAGAGCTTTATAGGAAAAGAGAGAGCCATCGACTAATTTTCCTTTCTCTATATGTACATATGGTTAAATCCTTCTGTGTAAAAATAGGCACAATTTAATCTGGTCATAACTGGAGTCAGAGTCCAGTCGTTGTGATGGGGTAAGAAGATTTTTTTTTTTTTTTTTTTTTTTTTTTGCTGTGTTTTGCTTAAAAAAATTCCCACTCTGGAGGCTTGTTGACCGCTGCTCAGGACAAAGACTGCATTAGCACTCATTTTCAATACCTCCCAGCCCCAACTTCAAACGCAGACATCCACAGCCTTGAGTTTTGGCTTCCAGAAAGCAGCACTACCCTTGAACATGTTACAGCATTTTTTCAGATACGGTCCTGAGGATTCACCTCTATGTGAACAGGGTCAAATGCCACTCTGGAAGTGTGCTAAAAAAAGTCTGGCCAACAGGTCAAGGAACGCTCTCCTCTCCATCTACTCTGTCCTGGTAAGGTTCCACCTTTAGTATTATGTCCAATTCTTGGCTCTGTAGTCCAAGAGTGACAGGAAACTACCAGAGAGAGTCCAACAAAGGGCCATGAGGATGATTAGGGCACTGAAGCATCTCTCTTATGAGGAGGCTGAGACCTGGGACTCTTTAGCCTGAAAAAGAAAAGACTTAGAGAGAATCCTATAAATGCATATAAATATCTAAAGGGTGGGGGTCATGAGGATGGAGCTGGGTTCTTCTCAGTGGTGGCCAGTGATAGGACAAGTGGCAATGTGTACCGACTAGAACACAGAAGGTTTCACTTGAAGCTAAGGAGAAAATTGTTTGCTGTGAGGGTGGTGGAGCACTGGAACAGGTTGCTTGGAGAGGTTGTGGAGTATCTTTCTCTGGAGACTTTCAGAACATGTCTGGACATGTTCCTGTTCAACCTGATTTTAGGTGTATCTTCATTAGCAGGGAGGTTGGGCTCAATCATCTCTAGAGATCCCTTCCAACCCCTGCCATTCTGTGATTCTACCTTTGTGAAAGAGGCTTTAAGCTTCTGAACCCACTGAGGGCCTCTGAGCTTAAACTATATTTGTAAATTTATGGCCTCCCTGCTTTTCAGTCCTAGGAATAGTCATGTATTTATTGAAGACCAAATGGATTATGTGCATGTATGAGGAAGGAGAAGGAAGGTGCTGCAGAACTTACATGCAGAACCTGCAGAAGGTGCTATTCCCCCCATTGGCATTGACCAGCACCAAATACTTTCCTATGTTATATGATGCATGTTGACATATGTAAGTTTCTCCACCCATCTCATTCAGATCTGTGCTGCCTATGCCCCTGAGGAAGGTTTGTTTTTAATTTGGATCTCCCACCATGATGACCTTTTCTTCAAAGCGTCTGAAGACATTTTTGTTCTATCCCATTTCCAGTTCTCATTAATAGTTCTTAGCTTACAAAGCATCTTTCATCCTTCTAAAACACTTTTGGCAGCAGGTCACAGAAACTAAGGCAAAGGACTAGGAGAAAGAGGAAACATGCATTATTGATTTGTTATATTAAACACAGTTGGTTTAGAACAGGTAAAGAGAGTTAGCTTGAATTGATCAGTACACTCTTCATCAAACACTTAAGTAACTCTCAGGTTATCCTGAGGTTGTAGCTGCTCAAATTTTGATGCAAAGTTTCCAACCTGTTAGGTGGGATTATTTGACAATTATTTCTCAGGGCTTTTTCCCCTGCAAGATATTTAGAGATCCCATCCTCCACTTTGATACAGAGGAGAACAAAACATGTAATGAACGAAAAAAAAAAAAAAAAAAAAAAAAGGAAAGCCTAAAGCCATAGCTGGAATTTCTGGTATCAGAGGAACAGAGAGGGTAATGTTTTCTTTTAACTTCAGAAACTGATATTCTTCGCTTTAAAAAAGGTTATTGGGGGCTGAAATGTCTTTAACAAGGGTTCCAGAAATCTCTTAGAAACAATGACGATCTGTAAGAAGATAAGGTGAGTTTAAATAGGTGGAAACTGCATCCTTTTATTGCTAGAGCTAGCCTTATATTCCAGCTCTCAATATCATCTTGTTCTAATACAAACCACATGAGAGCCGCATCTGGACGTTTTAGATCAGTGCTTTGAAGGCTATGAAAAGCTTCCCATTACTATTTAAAATATTTACACTGACAGTCACTGAGCACAACAGACCTTGTGTTCCCAAAGAACAGCAATTTGCATAGAGCTGTGTAGCCAGAAAACCCAGCACAAAACCAGCATGGGGAGAGGCCGGAGTTGTATGCCCTGAAGCTGGGAGTCAAGCTGTGTTTTGCTGAGCTGTGTTTGGCCACGGATGCCCTAAGAGCAAAGGTGCACAGTGAGAAGAGGGAAGCCTGTGAACTGAATTCATGATCTTGAGCCCAAAGTATAAGTAGAGTCTGTTCACAACCCATCTACATTGGAGTCTCTGACAGGTACTAGAAAAAAATAGAGGGAATTTTCTGAGGCCATATCTACGCATTTATTTCTGACCAGCTGGCTACCTGAAGTACATCTACTCCCTCATGGGCTGAGTGCTCACCACACAACAAAGTGCATGTTACTTACAGTGCCCTAAATGTGTAGCCCAGCACAGGAGGGTTTGCTCCATTCCATCAGCATCATGGGCCAGATATGTTTCTGCTACAGCTTCTGCTGAGAAAAAGACAGCTCCACAGCACACGTGGTGATGAGGCACTGCTCTGGATGGGTGTTTTCAGGCATTGAAAATGAGCGTTCCTGAAATTGTTTTCCACTCTTCAGACTGTTCTCTGTAGATCCTTGTTTTGAATATTGGTCATATCATCTGATTACTGTGGTTAAAGATTCTGTATTTTGTGGTTATAATTGGGGTAGGCTCAGTAGCTATGTACTGTGGATTCTGTGGTTAAGCTGCGCTATCTATGTCGGCAGTAACTTTTGGTTTAACACTTGCTCCTTTCCTGCCACACACCTACATGGTGGGTACATTGTTCTAGAGATGTAACTCAGGATTTGCTACAGGCCTTATTTTCTTTCTCCTTTCTGCTAATGTGGTAGAGGTGCCATTGCCAGGGCTGGGGTATCCTTTCCAGGGTTAGGGTGCCCTGGCTAGAATTGAGCACCATGGGGCATCTGTGTAGAGCTAGAGCTTTGGTCACCCTTGTGAGCTGGCTGCTATCCATGAACCAGAGCACATCAGCTGCTGAAGAGCATCAAAAGTCCATTCCACACCAGATATATTTTTAATGCATGGAGTTTGGCAGTGTCTGGTGAACCAAATGAAGTGATTATTAGGTGAAATTTGAACCCAAATTGTTCAGATGTTAATCTGAATTGACACAGTCAAATCCTAGGCTTTTATAAATGGGCTGGTAGGTGTGAGCATATGTCCATATGTTTTTTTAAAAATAGTTACTGTTGAACTAGTCATAGTTTAATTTCCCTTACCAGCTGAGAAAAAATACAGTTCTGAGGTGAACTTTTGTCTTCTCATATATAGTACTTTAAGGCTTATTATCATAGAATCACAGAATCATAGAATGGTAAGGTTGGAAGGGACCTCAAGGATCATCTAGTTCCAACCCCCTGCCATAGGCAGGGAAACCTCCCACTAGTACAGCTCACTCAAGGCCTCATCCAACCTGGCCTTGAAAACATCCAGGGAGGGAGCAGCCACAACCTCCCTGGGCAACCTGTGCCAGTGTCTCACCACCCTCACTGGAAAGAACTTCCTCCTAACATCCAGTTTCAATCTCCCCTCTGCCAGTTCAAACCCATTGCCCCTTGTCCTGTCATTGCAAGACCTTGTCAATAGTCCCCAGCCTTTCTGTAGGCTCCCTTCAGATACTGGAAGGCTACTCTGAGGTCTCCTGGAAGCCTTCTCTTCTCCAGGTTGCAGAGCCTCAACTCTCTCAGTCTATCTTCATAGCAGAGGTGCTCCAGCCCTCTGATCATCTTATTATCCTGAAAACTCCAATATTTGTGCAGTACAAATCTGCTAACATCAGTTAAAAGCAACCCATGAACTTCTGAAGTTGCTTGGCTTCTGAAGGACCTTTCCTCCTTTAAGATTCTTCCCAGAGAGCAGCCTCTCAGATCATTGTTTATCCAACTATCCTGAGCAAATCAGAGATGAATATTTATAGTTTGCAACTGTCTTGAATTCCTTACCTCACCAGGATACTTGTCAGAACTAAGTCTCTAAATCCTCTCCCATTTCAAAACCTGGTGATTGTCTTGACATTCCTACAATGCAGGCTCATTGTCATCGTGGAGATCAGTTGCCAAGGTGTTGAAAACAGAGGTGGTTTGTAAGTGCTGCATAACCAAAGACAAACTTTGATTCCAGTGCTGAATATCAGAGACATTGCTAGCACCCAGGCTGGTGCTGGCATAGCAAGTGCTTATGTATTATTTCGGGTGCACAGGGGTGCATTGCAAAAGAGGCTGAAGACTTGGCGCCATGAGTAAAGTGGAGGAGTTTGGAAAACACTCAACTCTTGAAATACTTGTTAATATTCCCTATCACTTTGTTACCAGGTTGTAATGCTCACAAAAAAATGTCAGAGGACAAACAACAAAAGCGCTGTTGTCTCTTTACCTTATTGCTTGCTTGTACTCTTTCCTTGATACCTTTGACTTAATATTTCTTTTTCAGGTTTAATGTGCTGAGAAGGTAGCATTAATTAAACTGAAAAGATACTTTTAAAAAGTGATTTAAAGATGTTGAAGAAAAACTCTAAGTAGATAGACCCTTTTAGAGCCTGGCTTAGAACCAGGAAGACTGCATTCATGGTTTTACCACTGCATTTAAATCATGAAAGGAATCCCCATACAATGTTTGTACCCACTGAGTTGCAGCCAGATTTTGAGAAGGGGAAAAAAAAAAAAAAGTTTTCATTAAGAGGTGTAGCTTTACTTACTACAGTTGAGAGACTGTAAATCATCTGGGGAAGAGTCTGGCTAGGTTTGCAGAGAGCTCAGCAGAGCCAATACTGAGTTCTGATGTAGGTGCTGCAGCGTGATCATAAGTAAGGAGTGGCAATGTGCCCTTCTTCTCATTTTGTGGCACCCCAGGATTGGGAAGGGGGAAGGATGAGAAGAAAGATCTTTGTTTTCAACATTGTTTTGTTTGTGCTTAGCAAATGAACTGCAAGTTTTAGACAAAACACACCTGATAAGCATTTGATCTTCTGGAGCCTCAGAAGTTGATGCTATTGAATCCCTCTATTTAGTGACAAGGTATGTTTGTAGCAGGGTAGTCTGGTTTTGTGTTTTGATTTTCAGCCTCAGCAGGCAACAATGGAACAGAGTGCATTTAATTGCAGATTTGCATCTAAGAAAGGGATTTGCAATGTAAGGAATATCTTCAGAAGCAGAAAGTGGATGGAGGGTAATGCTTGCTGTCTGGGCCATGGTCCTCTGCCACATCAAAGCCTTCAGCTCTGTCCTTTTATTCTCTTATGCTGACATCTCAGTTCAGCAATTGCACCTCATCGCTGTTCTTCACAAATCAAACAATGCACCTATTATGTTTTTGCAAGAGATAGAATAATTATCTCAGCCACCAGGTGTGAAGAGTGAACTTTCCGAGGCCAAATTGCAGTGGTGGTAGAACAGCCAAAGTCATTTAAGGCTTTTGCTGTCTCACTGCCAAACTTTGGCTTCCCAGTTCTTGGCATGGGGTTCCAGCTTGGCAAAACATTTATATGCCTGCTCAACTTTAAAATCACGAGTGATCACTCTCAGTTTGGGCAGGTTGCCTTGCTTTCCTAAGCACCACTACACACAGGCTTGCTTGAATCACAGCAGAGTAGACCATTTACATAGCACCATTCTGCCCTTTGCTCCTTGTATGTTTAGGAACCATAGCACAGGGAGAGATGGAGGGTCCGTGTAGGCTGCAAGAACAGTTGTATGGAGTAGGTACACCCAGAGTTAACTGCAGCAGCTGGTAGGGTGCTTCTGGCTACTCCTCTCTGCTTTTTGTTCTGGTTTGGCAGGGCTGTTGCAACTGCAGTGCCATCAGCACACCAACTGTCCACAGCCAGCCCCAATGAAGCACCTGGAAGCAGGAGATCAGTTTTCATTTTGGGTAGGAAACTTGGTTTTAAAGTAAAGGAAGATGTCCGAGGCTCCAAGCCTGAGCTCTGTCTGAACACTTTTCATGTGGCCACTGGCTGGGAGGATTTGTCTGCAACCACAAAGAAAGCCCAAGACCAGCTCTGAGACACAGTTGTTCACTACCCAAGCAATTTCTAGTATTATCTATCCCCAGCATTATTCTTATCTTAACCAGACAAACAGAGATATGCCTTTCCAAACTGAAGCATTCTACTTCTTAATCGCTGTAGTTACTAATAAAGAAAGAGGGAAATCATGTCTCCTTCAGTTAGCTATCTCTTGTAGTTTCACAGTTAGCCATCTCAGGTAGTTTCACAGCAACATTTGCACAACATGATGTCTATCAGGCATCTTAAGCCAGGACACTGCCTGGCTATTGACAGTCTCTGCTAAGAAGCAGCTGGGCAAGAGAGTTGCCATTGGCCACCAAGCTGCAGTGAGCCTCTGGGAGACCACAAACCAGCCTGAATGTTGGCCAGCACCCATTGACGGATGCTTCCACAACCCAGTGTGCCCCTTCTCTCTGTGGGACTTATGGCCCCAGTGATGTTTTCTGAGTTTCCTGATGTCTGCTTAGCTCCCTAACATGGTTCCAGCTCTGTTCCCAGCCCCTACCTTGCACAGTAGACCACCCAGTTGCCTGATTGATGTTCTTTCTCTCCCATCTACTTCACGGCATGACTGATTCTTGATTCTCCACTGGTACTCATTCTGTCCTCAGTTGCCTCTTCCATCCTGATTGACATCCTCTGGTACTACAAAGGCTTCCATTAAAAAAAAAGAGCAGAAGAAATTGTGACTCATCACTGCCGCCCATAAGCTAGTTTCATACTGAAACTATCACAAAGATTAACACAGACTAGAAAGCAGCACTCGGTGACAGAGGAAATGCACATCCTCAGCAGCCAGAGCACAGTGAAGGGGACATTTGCTAGAGGACAAAGGTGGATTTTAGCTATTTCTGCAGATGCTGCCTGCTATATCCTCAGGATGCTGTTGCATCTAAAAGGTGCCATATGATTTAAGAAGGGCTAGGGTGCTAAATTACTGAAAACCTTGTTTAAATACCTCAGGAGATGCCTGTGAAATGGCAACACACTGCAGCAGCTGGTGGCTTGTCAGGCCAACAAAAACAATCTGAGTGACAGTGCACCCATATTTTTAAGCTCTAATCTCTTCTGTATCTCTAATTCTGGAAGAAACAATGATAGTCAGGATGGTGTAAGGACTAACTTTTGTCCCAGTTCTCAGGCATTTACTGTTGCATTCAAAAAGAAAAACACAAAGAAAAACTCTTTTACCAACAAATTATTTCTGAAATAGGAGACTGACCTCTGAAGCCAGATTGTCTGTATTTATTTTAGAGCCTTGAAAATAGTGTTGAGTTAAATACAATTATAAAAAAAAAAATTTTACTGAATTTACTGAAAACTTAAAAAGAATACACACTTAAAATCACCTCTATTCAGGACAACACTGGAACAACTTGGTGGACACAAGTGAGATTTAAACACACATTAAATGCTTCCCTGAACCTCCACTGATTTTTGTCTTCTGTTTTTGCATGATCCAGAAATAATTTCACTATTGACAAAACAGCCAGAACATTTGGGAGATGTCCCCATAAAGAGAATCCAAGATGAGGTTTCCTTTGTTTCATGATCCTACTTCACGCTGCAGCAAGACACCCTTGTGCCTTTTATTTCTTTCCCCTGCTCCTCTTTGGGATCAACATCCACACTTGAAGCACCTGATAGTCACATAGCCTCACAACTACTTACAAATGTGTCTCTAGACTGTGACTGACTGAAAATTACTCTGGCAACATATTCACTATCAAAAGCAGTCATCATAGATGATGAGGCTGTGGGATCAAGAGGGTGAGTGCCAGCTAATATCATAGAGTCAGTCACCAGCAAATTTGCAGCTGACACCAAGCTGGGGGCTGATGTTGCTGGGTTGGAGGGTAGAAGGGCTCTGCAGCAGGACCTCAACCACCTGGACAGATGGGCAGAGTCCAAGGGGATGGCATTCAACAAATCCAAGTGCCAGGTGGTGCACTTTGGCTACAACAACCCCATGCAGAGCTACAGGTTGGGGTGGCAGTGGCTGGAGAGCAGCCAAACAGAAAGGAATCTGGGGGTGCTGATTGACACCCACCTGAACATGAGCCAGCAGTGTGCCCAGGTGGCCAAGAAGGCCAATGGCATCCTGGCCT